>BSBK01001306.1:470000-700165 GCA_027943335.1 Chamaecyparis obtusa | reverse complement strand
TAAATATATATATATATATATATATATATATATATATATATATTATATATATATGTATATTATGTATATATATATACGTATATATATATATATATATATATATGTATCTATATATATATATATATGTATCTATATATATATATGTATGTATGTATGTATGTATATATATGTATGTATGTATGTATATGTATGTATGTATATATATATGTATGTATGTATGTATGTATATATATATATATATATATATATATATATATAATCATAATCATAATTGTCATTATATTAATTACATAATAATGAATAGACATGTCCCATGAAGGGACATGTCTCTTCTTGGCTCATTTTCAATATAAATACAAGAGATTTTTGCATTTGGAAAACACATACAATTAGGAGTGCTATTACATTTGCAATGATCCTAAAACCTCAACAGTACACCAGAGGCTTTGAAGTGTTTTTTGTTGATCTTTGATTTGATGTGGAGAGTTTTTATAAGGTCATTTTGAAGTCTAGGTTAGATCATGTGTATGATTTTGTGATATCTAGGTGTGATCTCATATGTTGTATTGTGTCTCGATCTTTATTTCATTTTACCAAAAAAGGTGATGACTATTATTATGATCAAGTCTGATTTATTTGGTCACCATATACTCTCTACTATAATTGTTCTACATTATGGATTATTATCTTTATTAGTTATGTTACTTCATATTTGGAGATGGATGCCATTGATGTTGTGATTATCATTGGTCTTGTGATGTAAGACTATGAGGATTTTTATTATTGTGAATAAGATATACACTATGGGATGAATGATCTTTGGTAATGTCTATATTAAGATGGACTATTTTATCCTTGTATATGATGTGTTGTTCTCTACTAAGATCCATTATTTTACTTTAGTGATTATCATAGTTTATGATTTATGAGAAGCTTTTGTGCTATTGGTTCATTCTTATCTTTTTAATTTTGGTTGGAGCATTAGGGTGGGTTATCTGAGTGTATAGATAGGAAGTGGCTTGTTTTGGAGGTGTTGGAGCCCAGAATTGGCTACCTAGGTATCCTTTACAAGTTACCTAATAAAGTGATAACTTAAATACATTGAGAATTTAAAATGAATTAATAAGATAATGTGTGCTTCTCCCATGCTTAAGTACTTGATTGAGGCCTTGACTAGGATGGTAGTGGGAAGATGTTGGCCACCTACATGGACTAGATATAGCATAGGTGGTACCTCATCTATATGAGAGGATACATAATACCACACAGAGTCACCAGGGTACCAGGGTGTAGAGAGACTACCCAGATAACATTAGAGTTAGATCATGTGATCAAACTTCCCTATATCTATCTTAAGTTTTCTACACGTGTTCGTTGCCTCTAGTTGAGTATCTTTTATCTTTGCAGTTGGTGTTGTACCTTTTTGAGATAGAGATCTTTCAAGATCCCTTGCCTAGGTATTGTATTATGTTGGGTTTTGGTTCTTGATATTCAAGTGGGGTTTTTTATTATCTCCTTAGCATGATGTGAGTGGACCTTTGGTTCCACTTGGTTAGGTGGTATTGATTCTTTTACCATTTGAGATTCTGACGTTCTTGTATCATTGTTGGATGACCCTTGTTGTAGTTGTATAGATTTTTTTTTATCATTAGAGAATTTCTCTTATCTTTCATTTTTTATTTTGTACCTTGTACTTAGATTATATTTACATAACCTAGGACTTGTACAATGGATATGGGTTATCATGTATAGCTTATGGTTCAATTGTATTTGGGTATTCTTTTATGAGATGATGTAATTTATTTGAATGGTTTTTGTACATAATAAATTAATTAATATTTATGTAATTTTACATTAAGGAACCCTTGGGATTTGTAATTTGTAAATTCGTTACATTTATGAATATGTATTGACTTATGTTATATTTCTTCTACTTTATTATTCATTTTCATTTATAAACTATTCATAAAAACAAATTATTCTATAAACTTAGTAGCTTGTTTTAGGTTAATTTATCATGGGTTCCCTAGTGGGGCATTACATCTTCAACATGTTTTCTAAGAATATAGATATTACTTTATAGATTATTCTGCATAATGATATTGTCCTATAATCACTGAAAGAAGAGTAGGATATCTTCTTAGGAAATAAGGCAACAACTACATTATTGATATCTTTCACCAACCTTTTGTGGATCTTAAAGTCCTCGACTAATTTCTAGATTTCACTACCCTTGTATTTATTGGTCTTCTTACTTCAAATAGAACTCCCAATAAATGGAACTATTTCTACAACAAAGAGGACACCAAATATAGAGTGAGGGTTGGGTTGGGCTCTTCCTTGATGACATAGGATAGATCCTCCATGGTGTATATAAAATTGGCAACAACAAGGCTAAAGAATGTTTGCAGAGCTATAGTTTCTAGAAAATATGACAATCTTCTCCTATGTGTCATAAAAAAAATAGCATTCTAAAATTCTTCTCTATTTGTTGTGCAGAGAAACCGTATAAAAATACTCTTCTCCAAATCTATTTTGATGAGGTTCTATAATGGCATATGGCTTCTTCCATCATTTATAATTCATTCATGTGCACATAACTGATGATATTATCAGAATCCAGGTGAGCTGGATAAGAAACCACCATACCCTATTTCGATATCCTTTTTCCTATCACTTGCGAGATCAATTTTGAAAGGAAAATCCTACTTACTTGAAATGGAAATTGAATGAGATGAATATTAAATAACAAATAATGTCAAAAATTCATTTCCTACAATTTCTTTCACCTTTGTCAGCATGTCCTTTTTGTCTTAATTTTTTATTTAAGACAATTAAAATAATTTTAATTTAAAATTTAAAATAATTAAAATAATAATTGAAATGTTAAAGACAAAATATTAATTTTGTCTTAAAAAATTATCTTAAACTACTTTGTTATGTAGTAGTGATATAATTTTCATATAAATGTAACCCCCCCTCTCATTTAAACTCCAAGCCTTAAGTCTTCTTGAGATGATCCTATTCACATTCAATCAAGGTGATTGAGTAGGTACCTACAATCAAGGAGTAAGAAGAAATCAAGTCTACATCTTTTCTTAAGTTATTATGATCAACCCTAATATTTTCCTCTATAATATAAAGTCATGCATGAACATATCTAAACCAATATCAAGATCTATGTGAGACTTCTTGTTAAATGTTTCATATCTGAATAAGCTCTCCTTTTCATCAATTATAACTGTTTTGAGCCGGGAACACTAAGATGACGTTTGATGTAGGCAATCTCACTTTGATCCCAATGTAGATGATAGCGTGGATTCCACTTTGGAGGGAATGAATGAAATGTTAATTTTAATAACATTCACTAGACCAAACACTCTATGAGATCAAATATTTTTATCAGAGTCATTTTGGCTAGACAACCTCAGAAAAATGCTCCTAGATTACGACTGAAAAATTAAAAGTCTTTCCATGGAGGAAGACATGTTCTGTTCATAAAGTGGTGATACATTAGGCATATTAAATATTTCATAGGGCGTAAGCAATCAGCCTGTAACGAATAAAATCTTGTGCAACCTACATCCCAGTTTTGAGATTAAAACAAGACAAATCAATTACTCTCTTCAATGAAGAACTGATATATGTAGAAAAGTGTCAATAGTATCCATTAACCAACCCTTCATTCTTTCTGTGGGAGAAATAAGAGAGAGATTCATATTTTGTGTCTTACGTAGCTGCCTTACAATCTTCAAAATTTCCAAATAATCTATTTCCACAACATATTCCTCTTCTATAGAAATTCACACAAAACTATTTTCTGACTCTTTTCATCCAACTTCAAGCCACACCAAAGATTGATCAGCCCTGAAGTCGTTCGGTATACAACCAATCACCTATGCACATTTTTTTCCTTTGCTTTAGATTATTCAAAATATATGAATTTTACAAATTTAAGGATGTCATTATGTACATATATTTTTTATGAATAGAGGCCTTCACTATTAATATAAATGTTAAAGTACAATATTCACAAAAAAGGGTTAGGGGAAAGAATCACCCCGTAAGTTCACATGACACTCAGGCCGAAAATAAACAACTATTCATAAAAAAAAATTATAAAACCAGAAACCCTCAGGCTGCGAAAGCAGTAGCAGAAGAGGGAGGAGGATCTTTGTCATTCAGATTTCCCTAGACATTGGGCCCAAGAGTATGATCAGGAATGGCCTAGCCAACTTTTGGATCTTCTTTTTCAACTTCTCCTTCCTCCTACCTGTGCGAGATAGCCAGCGCCAGGTGAGGGAACTTTCCCTGATTATCTGGAGTAGAGGCTGAAGGCCGAGAAAAAGCAGCAGTAGTGGAAGAAAGCATAGGAGGCCACCTAGAACCTGCATCCCTCTGAGGAGGAGGGGAGGTGGAGCAGCAATGCCATTGCTGCAGAGTTTAGGAGTGTCTGGCAGAGGAGCTCCAGCTACGACATCGGCCCCTGGGTGGCGTACGGTCAGCTGAGAGAGAATCTGGAGGCACCTAAGCAACAGTGCAAGGGGCATTACCCCAATGTTGGAGAAACTCCTGTAAGTGGGAAACCTCTAGGTCCACCTTGTCAGCTTGCACCTGGATCTGCATCATTACATTTTTACAAATAAAAGCTTTATTAAAAAGAGAAACATGATTATCCCAACAACTGTGAGAAAAAAACACAGTGTTTCTATCTTTCCACAGAGTAAACAAAATTTTCAACCTAAAAGTATGCCATATCTAGGTGAACTGGGAAGGCATTTTGGGAGAGTCATCGAGAAGAGCCATATGCCAAGAAAAGGGCTCCAGCCTGAAGGGAGCAAAGAAGTCGTGAATCAAACTCTAGTAGTTTTGAGCACGATGACAAAACCATAAAATATGCATGAGCATCTATGAGTGACCACAAAAAGGGCATTCAAGGTTAGGAACTCCCATATGCCTGAGTCTAGCTCCTAAGGGTAAGCCCTGGTATAACAAACACCAGGCAAAATGAGCAATTTTAGGCTCAGTAACAGCATCCCAAATAATGCAGAATGTCCACCCCCAGCTCTTCTGAGAAGAGGAAAGATGCCAGCGGTGGTTGAGAGAGTCAATCATGGGCAAATGAGGCATAAGCCAAGAATACCCAAGCTTAGGCTTGTAATTGATGAATGGAGTGGCAGGATACCACTTCCAATCTTTCCTTCGTGGTCTGATAGACTAAATTCCCAACTTGTGCAAGAGGTGAGGCAGAATGGCAAAAACTAGCAAGTCAAAAGTCTGACGATCTGGGCGGATGAGCCGAAACTGAACTCAGAGATCATCCCAGGATCAGAGAATCATGGTGGCTTTGGAGAAAACATCCTTAGGGGTTTGAATGCCATGCTTATGAAACTGAAGAGCACTAACCCCTTGAATTTTGGCAAGAGGAATCCCTTGCTGGGGAAAAAGAGGAGACCACCAAATGTTCTACTAGTTGAAAGAAAGGCCATCTCAAAATCCATTCCCAGCCCATTGAAGCCAAGCCTTGACAGACTCCCAAGCTTTCCAAATACTTTTGGCGACAAAAGTACCCTGAATCTGGACAGGCTCCCTCATAACTAACAGTGTTTGAAAGCCAATCCCCTTCTAGGCAGGCTTGTGAAGAGGAAAGCCTAAGGAAATGCAGTGATGAAGCAAAATTTTCTAGGATTCATCGCCTGTGAGGCACCGCAAAACCCACTTGGCATAAAGGGCATGCCCTTGCTTCTGGGTATCAATTAATCCAAGCCCACCAGAGGACTTTGGAAGGTAGAAAAAGTCCCAGGCAACTTTGTGAAAGCCCTAGTGATCAATGCCAGAGGCCCAGAGAAAATCCCAAAGAAGTTTCTCAAGCCGTTTCTAAGAAGCTTTGGAAGGGGCCCAACAAGAGGAGTAATAAACATGCATAGCAGCCAAAACTTTGGAGCAGATCTGAAATTTTCCTATGAGGGAGAGCGGCTTTGTGATCACTATAGTAGGTAAGCTTTCTTTCAATCTTATTAAGCACTGCATTCCATAGATCAGTAGGATTGCCTTGAAAAGCAAAGGGAATACCCAAGAACCAGAATATCTCCCCATGTTGAATTCTTGTCTAGCTAAATTGAGAAAGCCAGGGAGGCTTGGGAAGAGCCAACTGTCTGTAACAGAGGGTTTTGTACAACTAGATGGCTAAGTTGGAAGCCAAGCAAAAAGTGTCTAAACACTGCAAGGTTGCCTTGATATTCTCTTCATCCTCCACCAAAGTGAGGAAGGAATCATCGGTGAAATGGCCATTGACAAGCTATTGAGAGGAATTTGGCAAGGAGATTCCCCTAATAGTTCCCATGGAAATGGAGTGAGCAAGCAAATAGCCAAACCCTTCAGCCGCTAACACATAAAGAGCAGGAGCTAGTAGGCAACCCTGTCGAATGGAACGAAAGAGCCCAAAGGTGGAAAATTGGCGGCCATTGATGGTAATGCAGGTGGAGGCATTATTGAAGAGCATTTGCATAGATTGAAGAAATCTTTGGCCAAAACCCATAGCGTGAAGCATCACAAGGATAAAATACCATTCAATACGATCATAAGCCTTAGCAAAATCAATTTTGAGAAAAAGGGCTTTCTGGTGAGACTTACGAGCCCAATCCATACCTTCCCAAATAGAAATGATGTTGTCAAGAATAAATCTTGACTTAATAAACCCTATTTGCTCAGGCCGGACAATTTGCACAAGCATGTGTCAAATCTTGAGAGCCATCACTTTCGCAATGATCTTGTAAGAGACATTGACCAAAGTGATGGGCCGCCAGTTACAAATGTCCTCAGGATCCCCAGCATTGGGAATGAACTTGATACTCCCCTGGTTAATGATATCCCCAAGAGACTGGGTATGAAAGGCTTCCAGGTAAACCTAGTGGAGATCTGAACCAATGGCATCTCAAAGGGTTTTGTAAAACTCACAAGGAAAGCCATCACAACTAGGGGGTTTATCATTAGCCATGGCGAACACAGCTTCACGAAGATCCTGCAAGGAAATTAGTTGGTCACAAAAGACCCGCTGAGCAGGGGAGACACACTGAGGAACCACTGTGATGAAATCCATGAGAGCTTTCTCACTAGCAGGGGAGCGGCCCTGAGTAGCAAAGACTTGTTTATAGTGGAGAACAAAGGCTTGCAAAACATCAGGAAGCTCCGTGAAAAGGGAATGTCCTTCTCAGATTCTAGCTATGCCCATACTAGTATGTCGAGGATAGAGGGCAGTAAAAAATTCTTTAGAGACTTGGTCTCCAACCTTTAACCAGTGCAGCCGAGCCTTGATCTGGGCTCCTCTAGCAGCATGGTTGTCAGCCACTTGCTTCTAGTGACGTAACTTGGCAAGATTGATTTGCAACTCTTGATTGAATGGGTCATGAGCTAAAGCTTTGGTGGTAACACGCAAAGCTTTGGTGTTGGCATCATAGGCTCTCTGATGACATTTGGCCAATTGCCTACCCTAAATGCGCAGGAAACAAGCTGTACACCTAATGGTGTCATTCCACCATTGAATCCAACCTATCAAGTGGGTGGGTCTAGGCTCCAGGTTCCAAACCCGATGAATGTGGGCCACAGTGGAAGGATGATGAAGGACAGAAGTATTCGAGTAGAATTGTGTGGTGGGAGGCCTAGCCTTAGCTGTCTGCCAAACAACATTAAATTGGATGGGATAGTGGTCTGACAAGGTCACATCAACAAGAGGAGTGACAGGTAAGGCTTGCTTTTCAGAGAAGGAAAAAAGACATTGAGCCGAGATCATGGCACGATCAAGCCTTTTATGAATTCTATCAGAAGAAGCCCTGTAATTAGACCAAGTGTGCCAGGCCCCATCAGAATGGTGGTGGCCCACATTGGGATAAAAAAGCCCTAATTTATTACGCATGTAGTACCAGGCTTCTCTTTCACTAGCTTTTCATCGAAATGGTACGAAACCATCCTTATTAGATGCCATCACCACCATATTGAAGTCCCCACAAACAAGCCAGGTTGTAGGTGGCAGAGTCTCTACAAGCCAATGCCACAGGTGAGATCTTTCAACAGCATCATTGGGAGCATAAACATTAGCTATGCCAAATGAATGATTCTCAATGATGAAAGTGGCCCAAACCACTCGTTGCATGGGATCAGAAACCATGGCTAACCAATAGGGAATGCCAACGAGGAGAGAGGAGAGTAACAACTCCACCTCAGCCAGCCTCGTGCTGAGAACAAAGAGCAAGGCTCTTAGGCCAAATAACTTTACAAGTAGCATCAAGCATGAAACCAAAAATCTTAACTTCCTGGAGGCAAAAAACATCCAAATGACAAAACCGCTTATGGAAATCCCTGACAGAATATTTTTTGTGTAGGTCTATCAACCCACGAACATTCCATGAGATGTACTTCATGGAATAATAGTGTCATCCATTCCATCCTCATCCCCAAGGGAGTCAAAACTATTAGACAAATATCCTAGGGCAAAACTAGACCCAGGAAAATCTAGAGTAATATTACGTCACTTGTCTTGCATGCCATTGAATTTAGCCTCAGCGCATGCAGAAGGGCCGCAAGAGTGGCGGAAAGAGCTGGAAGAAACAATTTTGGCAGTCGTCAGAGGCATGCTGGCTATAGGAGTGGAAGCTTGGGTGGTGGAAACATTTTTCCCCTGCTCAACAGGGTTTGAAACTTTGATAACATGGGTTTCCAAAAAAACTATGTTATCAGAGGGTGGCGGATGGGAGACGGGAGCCAAAACAAGCTTCTTGTGGGGCTTGTTATGGTGACCGACAGTGACCCATTCATCTTTTTTGCCATCTTCTTTCTTGCCAGCCTCAACTGGCTATGAACTAGCATCCTTGGGATGAGGCTTGGTACAAGGCATTGCCAAAGGCCAGTCCTTAATCTTATGCTCTATGGATTGACACCGATAGAAAGTATTGGGAAGATTAAGATAGAGCACCTTCTAGGTGAAGGTGGTATCACCAACCTGAATCTCTATGGATTCTTTGAGGTCCCTAGAAAGGTCAACCTCAATACAGAGCCCCTCGTGAGGGCGCAGATTAAGAAAATGGTCATGCTCGAGACATATAACCCTACCGAGATTTTGTGCTATGGCTTGCATGAAAGGAAAACAAGGTAAGGGAAGACCAGGGAACTCGACCCAAACTGGGACCTTGAGCTTCTTGTCATCAGAGATAGAGAAGTCACAAGACTAGCGTTGGAAAATTAACAGCGAGGCCCTGATATTCCAGGGACCTTTGGCAAAGATAGCATCCACATGGGAGGGGTTAGAAAAGTGAAAAAGGAAAAAGCCTTTGGTAAGGCTCTGAATGCCTTCCAGGTGGATTTCGTGAGGAGTCCAGTTCTTCACAACCCAGTCCTTGAGAACATGTTTAGGAGGGTTGCGACCAAGAAAATAGCCAATTAGGGTGTGTGATTCAAGCCAAGTGCATGCATCATTGAATTCATTAATGGGTAAAACAATATCAGGCTAGGCTATACCTTGTGGAATACTTTGGGTACAAACTTGCAGGGGCATTTGCTTGGTGACGCCATTGCTATCTGAAACCACACCAGCACCAGCATCAACTCCTTGGTGGGAAATGGCCGGAGCCATATATATTAGGCTATTTCCCATAATAACTGTGGTATGTGCGAAGGACAAAAATGCAGAGATGGATGCAAGGTGAAAAAATCCTAGCAGAGCACAGAACGAGCATGTGTGTACATATATTAAATTATTAGAATTATAAGAAACATATGCTTGCAAGTTCATGACAATTTTTAAGAGCATATCAAGATTAATTGTCTAATAGATTTTTTTATCAATGTCTCTCTATGATCAAGATGAGTAGGATATATAAATTAAAAATTTGTTTAAAATCTATTATGATTTTTCATTATAATGATATATATATAATTATCTTATTTTCTGTTGATTCAATTATTTTTCAAATATACTTATATTTTTAAAATTGTATGTATACATATAGAAGCACATATAGCATCGAATTAATCTTTTTATTTGTCATTAGAAATGAAGAAACTTCTCAAAATATAGAAAATTTTGGCATCATATTTCAACTTCATTATCCAAACATTGAAGAATCAATAATTTTGATTCATAGGAGAAAATGGATAAAAAATGAATCCATCAATTCTTTATATTGAATCGGCTCCTCGATTTTTTTTAATAGATTTTTTGTAGGATTTTTACAAAAATTAGCTCATAAATACATTCAAACACATGTATTTTCCATTTCTTCTCTGATAATGTTTTAGCCTTATATAATATTGAAACTATTTTTGTCCTATTGGGAGTTATCTAACTAGCATTTTATCTAGCAGTTTTAATTTTGACTTCTATGAGAAATTAAGTTTGGACTGGTTTTTTATCATCACGATGATGCTATTACGGAGTTCAAGAAAACATTTTGACATATTGACATCGTTATCATGCAAGTGGCTTTGGATCACTTCCAAGTACTTATTGCTTACCATACTTGAGGAAAAAGTTGTAGAACCACATCTTTTTGTACCACCTCTCCTTAAGCCTTCTCTTGAGATAAGTGCAAGCACTTGGTGGATTCAGTCACACCTTCTTGACTATGAAATATAGTTTCCATACCTCCTCCAAAGAATGTATTGACATTTGGTTTCATGTTTCAGTCCAATGAATCCATTCAAGGATCTTGTCCACCTTTGGGTCATTTTCTCTTCTCCCTAGCTTATAGTTTTGATATTTTAAATGTGCTCATTCTAATCTTCTATTTTCATTGGGAGTACAATTTGGTTTATCATACTCGATCATTTCAATTATATATGCTCTCTCATCTTATAAGGACTTTAATTTTGAATATTATGTCATTTTGAATAGTACAATTATGCATCTTTAGGTATAGGCAACTATGGTTCTTCATTCTCAAAATGGGTGGATGGGTGGCTTATATTGAGTAGTTTGTTAAGGTATTCATGGAAAAAGTGTTTGGGCTTCTCCATTTGTATATATTTTTAAGGATGGTAGGGTGGTTTCCAATGTTTTAGGAGTTTCGACTTCTTTGTTTTTCACGTTCTTCATTAGTGGTAGGGTGGTTTCTAATGTAATCTATTTTTTATGAATATATATTATTTAGTTCATTTGTGACTTTTACCAAAAAGTAAGATAATAATAAATAATGTTAAAATACAATATTATATAATAGTGTGTTTGTATTAAAAAAAATATCATCATTATCTTTAAATTTGATAGCTATTTACATGTCAAAATAGTAATGTTCTATAATAAATATAATAAGTTCAAAATATTGCTTATGCTTAGACTGAGAAAAAGAGAAAATGACAAAATTTAAGGATGATGAAGCCCTAATATTTTTGCTCATTTTTTTCAGAATATAGATATTATTATTTAATAATAAAATTACCTTGCTTATGACCCCTTATTTTAAAAAAGGAAAAAGAACATATTTCAAAATAAATCGAAATTGATGTATATTGACAATTTGAAATTAGATGTGTTTAAGATATCTATACTAGTCAAAATTAGAGTTTACAATCATGATTAAAATAAAGTATTGAAACAAACATAACAACAAAAAAGAAAAGTTTTACTAGTCAAAAGCACTTACTTTTTACTTTAAATTTAATATTAATTTCTATGCCAAGAATTAGATATTTAATCATAAACATAATATTTCTAAATATGTAGCATGTAAAATAAATGTACATGTTTTTCTCATTTTCCCCCTTTGTGTGTGTGTGTGAGAGAGGTAAAGAGGCCCATAAATTTGTAGTGCTTGTGTTACCCACTTTTTCAAAAAAATTCAATGAGAAAGAAAATAATTTAATTTGTTAATTTGAGAATTTTTAAGTTGTTAATTATAGTTAATAAATTGAATGAAGAAATAAATATTAAATAATTAAATAATTTTTAATATAAAATAAAACAACTTTTAAATAAATAAAATGGTAAATTCATATCAATCAATAAATGTATTTAAATTATATATACTAATAGTATATACAATAATAATTGAGCAAAATAATGAAATCTAATATTTCAACAATTTATACAAAATCAAAATGAATAATTATATTTGTAATATACACATTAAATGTATACCCATGGCTAAATCAACACACTAACAACTGATTCCTAATTCCTAGATTAAAAGTAACAAGACAAACTTTTTCCAAATTTTTTAGTACCTTATTTAAGATCACAAATGAAATACTTGCTACAATAGATAGGAAGAAGATGAGGCCACCCCGGTGTTACTTCCATGGGAATTCTCTGTCGACCATGAGCCAACTACAAGTGTAAGAGGGTCACCACAGAGACCTTCAGGAAGGGGAGGCAATTCAGCTTTCATTTCCAGCACATCCACTACTCTTTCCATCTTCGGTCGGTCTTCTGGATCGGGGAGACAACACCACAAGCCCACCAATATTAGCCGCTCCATTTGTCCACAACTGAAATTTCCATCAAGCTTATTATCTGCCGCATCTATTATTCTCTGCTCTGCCTTCAAATGCCAAACCCATTTTACCAAACTCAAATTATGTTGAGTTAAGCTCTTGTCAAACGGCGGTCTTCCACAGGCGATTGCAAGAGCGAGAGCTCCAAAGCTGTACACATCTGATTCTCGACTGGCTTTTAACCTTCTGAGTGTCTCGGGATCCATATACCCATTTGTACCACCTGGAAGAGTGGTATAGTCTTCCTTTCCAGGCTTCAGCTCTCTCGCTAGACCGAAATCCCCCACCTTGGCGGTGAAATTTGACTCTAACATCACGTTTCCCGCCTTGATGTCTCTATGTACAACACTCTTTGGGCATTGTTGATGAAGATAAAAGAGAGTAGACGCTATCTCACAGGCTATTCTGTATCTTTGATCCCAATCTAGACGACACTGCGGGTTCCCAAAAATATATTTGTCGAGACTTTTGTTGTGGAGAAATTCATAGACGAGAAACCTATCATCCTTCTTATGGAACCATCCCAAAAGCTTGACAACATTCGGGTGTGAAAGGTTGCCGTTTACAATAACTTCTGCCTCGTACTCTTTCTTGCCCTGAGCGGAATTTGCATGTATCCTTTTCACAGCCACAACTTGATTTGTTCCGGGCAGAGTGCCTCTATACACTCTCCCGAAGCCTCCTTCTCCAATCTCATCATAAGAAAACTTGCGCGCAGACTGAACAGTGCTGGCAAGCCGTTTGTCTAGCTCCTCATCAGTTTCCTCTCTCTTACTTCTTCTAGCGCTTCTACAGCGCTTCCATACAAAGAAAATAATAAGAAGAACAATACAAGCAAAAATAATACCAATAATAAAAGCAATGCTTTTCAGATTAGAATCGCTTAGGTTTGGTATTGTTTGTGAAGTTGGGCTTGATACTGGGGTTGGGCTTGGATTTGAATTGTCTCCTGAATACTGAGATGAAAATCTCCATCCATGCAGAGCGTGTGTTGGGATGTGAAGCCCAACGGTCACATGACCGTTCGGTTTCTCCCACCTCTTCCTCTTCGAAGAGCTGTCTATAAATGACTGTGTACAGTCATGTATTGTAACATTGGATTGTATCTTATTGTAGACTGGCTAATATAACTGATTCCCTGCTTTAAGTGTGGACGTAGCCATATTGCCGAACCACGATAAATATTGTGTCAATCTTGTTTATCTTCTTTGTTATGTTTAATTCTGTTTTCTCTGCATCTTTAAAATTTACAATTGGTATCAGAGCCTGGTGAGGCTGAGCTTGGAGAGGCTGAGCAGAGATGGAAGAAGATGTTGTAGCGGATTCAGTCATCGAAGAGTTTCTTGGTCATTTAGATTTGTTACAAAATAATATTGTACAAATGAAGGCTGAAACGAAACGCCATGTACATTGGTGGGATGGCTGGAAAGATGAGGATAACTTGGCTACTGGTGTTGACACGAAATCGGAGAGGCCTGAAAGAGGCAAGTCTGAAAAGAAGAAAATGGTTTCATCACCGTCCCCTCGTCTTGGGAGGTGTTTTAATTGCGGAAAGTCTGGTCATTGGGCTAGAGACTGCAAAGCTGAGGATTTGAAAAATAAATGTTACCATTGTAAAGAGCGAGGCCATATTAAAAAGAACTGTCCTAAATTATTCAGTCAGACGAATAAAGCTGATGTTGAACAGATTGAAGAAATGGAAATTGATGTCATCCCGGTGGTGAAGGTCGAGCACGATGATGCATCGATTAGGCTTGGCATTCCATATGCGGAGTTTGGAATTCCGCTTGTTTCCCTGTCATCTGGGGCAGCTGAAACGTTATCTTTAACTATTAGGTTAAAAAGAAAATTAAATTTGTTCAATGAAGAGTGGGATAGTTCGTTGAGGAATAAGAAGAGGAGGTTTGAGAGCGTTGTTAAACGGCTGGAGTATGACAGAATGGTGCTTCCTTCCATTGGCAGTGACGCGCTCAAGGAGGTAGTGACACAGCATGAGGTGGAGGCCAGAAAGAAAGGCATGCATATTGACCAAGAAGAAGGACAAGAGGCCCAAGCTGTTCCTCATCCTGCAGACTAGGAGGCACATAGTCATTTGATTTCGTCTTTTGAAGATGGAAGAGGTATGGAACACAGTAGAGAAATATGGAATGCAGAATTGTTCGAAAAACAACTGCAAGCCAGGCTTCCTTGCATTTTGTTTTCCCCTGAGGTAAGTAAGGAAAAATACGATGCCTTAGAGAAGATCCCTGCGTTTTGTCTCCCCGATGATGACTCTATTTGGCGTCTCTCTACCGCACAAGATAGTTTGTTACCTTCGTATCTATTTGATCACTTCGTCTCTATGCTGGATCGGTTGAGCTTCGGGCAAGCAGAGATTAAACATACTCTGCAATTGGTGAGTGAGAACTTCGATTCACCTTCAGGTGCCGAAGACGATAAGTTTGACAGAAAAATCGAAGGAAATGGAGACGTAGCCATGTATGAGGAATTTGAAAAGAAAATAATGAGCGCTCCAAGACTGGTCTGCAGGAGCAAGAAAATTGGGCATACCGCTGAGGAGCATATCCTTGAGGCCGTTTCTAGCATGCGAACCGTGCTAGGTTATGTGAGACGTCTCCAGATTATTGACAGTGATGAGCTTTTTGATCAAAAGTTGAATCCTCCAGACGATGACAAAATCATAGGAAGATTGGAGGTCCACACTAACGGTCCACGATGTCCTATACAGTCTGCAGTCAATCCAACACTACCTACACATGACTTCAAACATGGTGGTAAGTCACAATCTTCAGTCACTGCCAGTCACGACAAAGGCATAACTGTTGAAAGTCTGCAGGTGAAAGAAGTCTCTCATGAATGGTCTCTGGTTAAAGAGGCGACTGTTGTTCAACTCAGGAAGCTATTGGCTGGTCATCTTGTGTTAAGCCGTGGAGCAATGATGCAAGGGTTGGTGATCTCGGAGAAGAACGACATCTTGAGCATTGAGGTTTTCTGCAAGCAGCAGGACATTCGTTTGGTAGGAGTACCAGACACCCCGTGCTTGAATAACAAATTTGGGGATTTCTTAATTGAAGCAGCCTGGTCTTTAATAAATTTAATCTTTGGAATATCCGATCACACTAAAACTGTGATTGATCATGGAGCATTGCTTGTATTTGTCCAGCTTCTTACTTCCATGAATGATGATGTTCGACAACAGGCTGTCTGGGCTTTGGGGAATATTGCTGGAGCAGTATGGAGAAGTATGCAGAATGGAGAAGTATACGTTCCTAATGATATACAGAATTGCACTGTTGCGGATGGAGAAATGTGTTTTGAATCTGCAACAAGTAGCAGGTTTCATCATGGACTGATGGGCAAATTAGTGTTTGGTAAAGTCTGAGGAGAAGATATTTTTGACTCCGATCTGACTTGGAGAAGGCTCATTCGGAGTGTGCTGGAGCAGAGTCTGGCAACTTTGAGATCTTCTCAAAGATTCTTTGTTTGCTGAGATTCGGAACAGGAGCAGGGGATGCCGCAGTTCATGGCTATGTCGGTTGGACTTCACGGGGGAGATTGTTGGGATGTGAAGCCCAACGGTCACATGACCGTTCGGTTTCTCCCACCTCTTCCTTTTCGAAGAGCTGTCTATAAATGACTGTGTACAGTCATGTATTGTAACATTGGATTGTATCTTATTGTAGACTGGCTAATATAACTGATTCCCTGCTTTAAGTGTGGACGTAGGCATATTGCCGAACCACTATAAATATTGTGTCAATCTTGTTTATCTTCTTTGTTATGTTTAATTCTGTTTTCTCTGCATCTTTAATATTTACAGCGTGAAGCTCTTTCGCAACCCCAGTGGACGCCGAAATGCCAACGAAGGGAGGAAGGTACTGGCTGAGATCTATATGATACTGCAATACTGGGATTTCCGGTTTAGATGCACTAGTACCGTCAGTGTTCTGTGCAAGGAACACTTGAAGTTCGGCCACTTTACCATTGTAATCCACCCATGCGTCCCATTTTTTACCGTTATTGAGGAAACCATCCTTTACTGAAAATGTTTTCTTGGATTTAGTGCTGTTTACATTGATTCCAAGATGATTACCATCAGGATCGAAATCATAATTAGGGAATGTGTCGAACTCAACAGCAACAAACTGATTCTTTTTATAGAGGCCAAGCCATTCGCCGCATTCACCATCGGAGATTTGAGACTCCGCTGGTACGAGGAAGAATGCGAGCCCGTCTCCACTGAGATTATCGAATCTGGTAATTACGAACTGGAAATGCGCAGAAAAACTTGCCACTCCTTGAGAAGGGTTATGATCGTCCCATAAATGAATAATCTTGAAAGAATGTGCCCAGCCCACGCTGTATTGCATGCTGACGTTAACTTTGCTCATGGTAAGTTGTATGAAGTCCTTGAAAATGGAAGCATCTCCGGATAGCTGGATATCCTATTGTGGAGGGAAACCAAAACTAAGGGCTCCTGCATCTAACACGTAACAGAAAGGTGAACAAGTAATAAACAACAAGAAGTGGAATTTTGTCGCATGTAACGTATGGATGTTGGCCATCCGGACTTAACTCCGACAGAATGAACAGTCTATGCGAAGAAGGGATCGTATCATGGCTGAATCATAATTTCTCGCGGGGAAATTGTTATGGAGGCCATCAAAATGGTGTCTGACATGACAATTTTTTAGACTTAATAATTAAATTAAGAATCAGAATATACGTCAAAATCAGAATATTAAAAAAAAAAAAATTTAGACAATTCCATCGCGGATCATGATTGAATGATTGAATAAATCGATGCAGGAAGACATGTGGCGCTCAGAGTGACGTACGCAACCGGCCTGAAGGAATTATAATGTTATAGGGATTACCTATGGAGATCATCACAGAAGACAATTTGCTTACATCAAAGCCTTCCATCTTTTCTGGGAAAACCGGAGAGATTTGGATATATCTAGAAAAGCGTGAATATTGAATTCCTTCTCTCGGTAAAAACTAGAGGGAATACGATATTTCCATCTCTCTTCGAAATTTCTAGTCTTTTTCCGCAACGAATTTAATAGACAAAAAAAAATTCTTGCTCTTTTCAACCAACTTCAACCAATAACGAAGGTTGCTTTAAGGGCTCATTTGTTTGCCAGAAGATAGTAGGAATTTGAAAACAGGAAGATGTGAATTGGTGCAGCCAAATTTTCATTTTGGTCCAAAATGAGAATTTGGCAAATTCCAGGTCCTGTTGTGGAAGATGGCAAATTGGCCGTACCAATTCACATCTTCCTGTTTTCAAATTCCTGCCATCTTCCGGCAAACAAACGGGCCCGTTTGGTGCATGGAATACCAAATGCTAGATATAGTCAATTCTGGAAGATGTTGCAATTTTGGAAGATACAAATTCTGAAAATGATTTCCAGAATATGAGATGACCTATTTGGTTCACCTGGAAGATGACTTCCAAATCAGACCCACGTCAACTGAAAACCTAATCAGAAATGCCTGCAAGTAATTCTAGCATACCCACCTGAATTTATCACGACAAATGGAGACCCAACTTGGGTTAGAAGGGGTCTGTCACAGAAAAATTTCACACAGGTTGGCACCTCACAACAAATGGAGACCCATCTTGGGGCATGGGGAGAGTTTTGCCCTATACCAGCATATTCTCCCTGAAGAACTTTCCGGCCTCCACACCATTAGAAGTCTTCGCCGTGGTGCTAGTGTAGCCGGAGAAGGTCACGCCCGTATTTCCGTAGCCTTGGACCCTTATGAAGAGAAACCTGGGGAAGCGTATGAAGAGAAACCTGTAGAGGCGGCATTGAAGCCTTGACCGTAGCCGGCAAACTCATTACATCTGTTGTTGTTTTTGCATTGGAGCCTTGACTATTTCCATCCTTAGAGTAGCCGATTTGCTCTGTAGAGTAGCGAACGGCAAACAAAAATGAACGAGCGAATGAATAAAAATTTTGGACATCAAAGCGATTAAACAGGAAGCAGACTTGACAGATACATAAAATTGGCATTTGAAAAGTGGAATTTCTAATTCCACTTTTTCAAGTGGAAGATGAAATGTTCATTTTGTGGGCAAAATTGGAATTTCGAAATTCTAATTCCTACTTGTTTGGATGGACACAAACATGGAATTCAATAATCCAAAAATCTAATTCCGAAATTAGAGCCCATATTCCATGCACCAAATAGGCCCTTAGCGTTGATACGATTGGATACCTGCACATTTTCTCCTTCCACAAAACTTCTTTTGACTTTATATATCCACCTTGTTATTTTGAGCAGATCTCAATGTTGCACGAACATAAGTATTTTTAAGTTTTGCCTATCATCCAAACCGGCTTCATTTGTTTCGACGAAAAGAAAACTCTCTCATAAAAATATATCAATTAAGCATGACAAAAATACAAACACTCAAAATAATCTGTGAAGAATAAAATTGTTAGGAGGTTTTAACTATTCCACCATCGTTAAGGTAGAATTAATAATTAATAATTAATAACTAATAATTAAGAGAATAAGCATCATAAATAATAATTATTTATATTCAAAGTTTTCATTTTAAATGGTAAAAAGGAAGTTAGCTATCAAACTCAATTGTTTAGAATTTGTCCTTAATTTTAAGGACCTGTCCAATTTTCTATGTAAAATTATGAACAAGAGTCACAATCTAATAGGAGTTTTTTTTTAACCTTGTAATAATCTCAAGAATGTATGGTTTAAGGGTACGAAGAGCTAAGATTTTATATACCATAGGGGATAGGATCACATTGATTGATCTGATAAAAAAAATGGTTGTAAAGGATAGGATAAGAGGGTGTAAAAGGGATAACACTTGGGAGTGAAATAGATGGAATAAGCTTATTCAAAAAGAAAAACACCATAGAAAAGGAAAGTGTTGGGATAAGTAATTAGAAGAGGATGGAGCTAAAACAAGAGTCAAAAACACCAAATTAGACAAACTATAATGTGTGCAAAAGACAATATAAAGAATTATAAGCTACGCAATTTTTAATATTACATGGGGAATTTCTCTTGTCACTTTCAATGTCACACATGTAAACCCATTCTATAAATATATTTAATTATTAGAATTATCTCTACTCATTCTTAAAAGTAAATATATAATTTATAATCTCTTTTGTTTTAGAAATTATTACTATTGCATTGTGTTATCTCTCTTAACTTGCATTGAGAACTTCTTTAACTACACTCAACATTAATTATAAATTCTAATTAAATGAATTACACACGCACAGATATATATATATATATATAATATATATATATATATATATATATATATATATATATATATATATATATATATATATATATATATATATATATATATATATATACACACACACACACTCACACATAGATATACACACACACACACACACACACACATAGATACACACACACTCACATATATATACATATACATACATTCATTCATTTATGCATGCATGCATGCATACATACATACATATATACATACATATATACATACATACATACATACATACATACATGTAAGTGTGTTCACAAATATCAAAAGTCACCTTTCTTATTTTCTGTTAGCATTTGCATCCATCTTCAAAATTGTTAAACTTTTGAAAGTTAGGTGTTTGTTGTCTTAAAAACATCATGTGCATAAATTCATTCAAATATATATGGTAACTTATTTAAATTTACCATAAACCCACTAGTTTTATTCAAATTTATGACAAACTCATTGCTTTCAACTAGAAAAAACCATAAAACTAATTAAACATATCACAATGAAATATCATTCTTTAATCTCTAGATAAAATAGTGCATCTTTATATGCATACATGAAAATAATTAAACTTTGACAAGCAATGGGTTCTATGAATGGGGTAAGCTTAAAAAACCATGACAAGCTTCAACTTGTCTAGATGGTATATCAAATTTAGAATAGCTTTTCTAATAGAACTTATTTATTAGTATGATTTTAGATAAGTCACTTAAACAAGTCAAAATTTAGTAAACCAAAACCCAAGGTACAAACCAAACCTATCACATAGAAGATATGGGAGGCATAATTTTAAAGGATTTGCAAAACCCTTATTTTGAAAGAATAAAAAATTAAAAATAATTGCTTCATTCGGGCACTAAAGCCCTTTTCCATGAGTAAAGGGAGAGGGTAGGAATTGGGTTCATTATGGACATCAAAAACTCCCAAACTATAATTTGTGAGTGTCAATTTGTAGCAGGAAAATTAAAATTAAAATTTTAAGCATCTGAAATGTATCAAAAGTTAGACCAAGTAATAGATAAGCAAAAAATAAAGTTTGCCTGTTGTAGGGGATGGATACTAGAAATGGAGATTTACTTGGGAATAAAGGAATGTTGGTTATTATGAATAAAGGATAGTTATTCAGTTTACCAACTTCCAAGTGGGGTGAGAAACTAACAGGGTTGTAGATAGAGTTGCATAAGATTAGCTAAAATTGCCTCCATCTCCAAAATCTTGTTGGCTTTGTTTCTTTCATCGAAGAAACATATATGTTTAAATAAGATGAACATTGTCCAATGGTGAATTTCTCTATACCTTTCAAGAAATAAAAAAGAAATTTTAAAATGTAATTTATTTCAATCGGAGAATTATGTGCAATGATAGGAAATTATATGGATCTGTTATTTAACAAAATTAGATTTTCAGCATTCTATGTATACAATGTTGTATTGTTCATGGATTCTATTGCATGAGAGACTTTTGTATCGATATTTTAGGAACACACTCTAATCATAATCTAGAAATAACAAAATATGAGTCAAATCTTGTTCTGTTATATTTTGAAGGATTCTAATACTATATTCTTATATTTTTATTGATTTTGTGCTCATTTTTATGGCTTGGAAAACTATTTTACTACCACTCATAAGATGATACAACACTTTTTTTGGTCCACGTTACTGTACACTATTCTAGTAGTTAATCTAAAATTTCCTCATTCATTTGAAATCATCTTGGAAACACTTAGGCATGTATCTAATATTTGATTTGTAAAATGAATTAAAAAACTTATTGCATAATTAGAATATTTAAAGCATGTCATCTTAGCTCAATTCTACATTTTCTTCTCATATATTTGAGTCTTCACTAAGAGCTATAAAGTTGAAACTTCTAGGGATTTGAAGAATGGAAACTTGATTCTTGTGATAGAACAAAATTTGAAATATGTTTATTTAAAGTGTTAATCCTTACACCACTCAAACATTAGAGAAGTCACATTAATAAGTTGTAGATTGTATGAATTAATGAGATCAATTTTATGAGAACGTAATGGTCTATCATTCTTGACAATGATTTCAAAATAACTAAATTCATCTTGGAAAGAGAAAGAAATCTCTCCCAAATTGATAAGAAAGAAAAAAGAGATACAACAGATTGTTACTAATAGAACTGGCTCATTAATTTTTGGCTGGCCACCACTTAATATTTTGAAATCATATGATTTTAGTATTAATTAAATAGAATTATAAAATCTTATAATTGTGTTTTCAAAAGTGTGACACATTTCTATGAACCATTACACTTGACAAAATCCATGGAAGAGGAAATCTCAAGAAGCGGCTCATAGCTTCCTAGTTGAAGCGAGTTTAATCCTTCTCATCATATTCATCAAATTGACATAGAGGATTAGTGACTTGAGTACTCCAAAATGGAATATTCAAAGCTAAGAATGAAGCTAAGATGCAAGAATGGGATATGTTGTCTATGAATTTTCCTTGCAAAAAATGCACTAAGATGGACCCAATATGCCAACACTATGTAATCTATTAGCTGTAAGACAACTCTTATTTAAAGAAAAGAAAAGGAAGGCACGTCCCTTTGGGAGAGATGCCTGATCTTAACACAATTTAACTGGCCAATCCCTTTTCTTTATGACCAATTCCTAAATTTGGTAGCCTATTCTCATGAAATATTCCTCGGATTTTACCCCGCACTAGATGATCTCATCATCTATTTCACATAATATAACTCTATGATTGCTAAGCTCCAATTTCAAGGTTGTATGGGTCTCAACAGAAATACCTATCCAATTTATATCAATTCAACAAGCCTCTGATCTAAGATAATTAAGAGGTTGCAGTAAATAATTAGCCACTTTCAAACCATAATATTCCTTCATCTCAAACACTAAGTCTCTCAATCCATGCATATAGACCAAACTTATATGCTCATTCTAGGAATTAGGCTTGAATTTCTATTATTACATTCCTTGATTCCCACATAAATTTCCATGTTACTCTGCCAACACCTGTATTAGCTATGGTCAAATTACAACTAGGGTCATTATAATTAAGATATTTTCTTAGAAAAATTTTGCATCAAACCCTATTTGGACTCGTATACATTTTCCAAATGAGCTTTGCACCAAATGTAAGATTTTGCATTCTCGTCTCTTTTAGCCCAACACCCCATTTGATTTTTATTTGCACACAAATCTCATCTAATCAGGGGAATCTTCATTTCCTCTTTTGAGCCTTCCCATAAAAATTTCTTGAGAATACTTCGCATATTGGTTTCAACCTTGTGCGTAATAGGTAGATGGGACAATAAAAAGATAGGAATTGCAGAAAGAACCGCCTTGATCATTGTTAATCTCAAGGACAACCACTTATTTTTCTAATAAGTGGCCTTCTTCCTACACTTCTCCAGAAGTTCTTCCCAATCCTTGGATCTACATCCACCCTTGAAGATTGGTTCCCCAAGTATTTAGCTAGGAAGGATGCAATATGAAAGCCCAAAAGGTCTGTGATCTTATTTTGCACACTCTTCTTTGTTTTGAAGAAATAGATGCATGATTTATCTTTGTTCATTTTCTGCCAAGATTGGTTTGTGTATGTTTCTAATGTATCCTTAATACAAGATACCTCTATTAGGGTATCTTTACAAACAAAGAGGTATCATCCACGAACTGGGCATCTATAATTGGATCACAACTTTCTGCCACTCTTATACCTCTCCAATCTCATTTGGCATTATGAGTCTGGATGGCTGTCCTCAGCGCCTCAGCCAAGGTAATGAATAAAAAAGGAGACAAAGGGTCCCCCTAGCAGATGCCATTGGTGGCATTAGAAAATCCAAACAGAGCATCGTTGATGGAGACCGAAAATATGGTCGTTGATATGCAATGTTGAACCAACTCAATTTAGTGACCACAGAATCCAAACCTCTCCAAAACATTGAAGAGGAATTCCCGAGCCACTCTGTCATAAACTTTTCTTACATTGAGCTTTATCATCATCCCTTGTAAGCTCCTAGATTTCAATGTGTGAATTACCTAATTGGTTAGTATACTACAATCTGTTATATCTTTACCTGGAGAAAACCCATATTGTTCTTCTGAGATGACGAAGCCAAGGACCTTCTTCAGCCTGTTTGCTAATAATATAGATATCCCTGTATAGATCGTGTTGCATAATGATAATGGCCTATAATCGCTGAAAGAGGAGCAGGATATATTTCGGGGAACTAAGGAAACAACTACATGGTCGATATCTTTCACAAACCTTTTGTGGATCCGAAAGTCCTCGACTACTTTCCATATTTCACGACCCTTGTATTTATCAGTCTTTTTACTTCAAATAGAACTTTCAATAAATGGAACTCTTTCTACAATAAAGACGATACCAAATACAGAGTGAGGGCTGGTTTGGCCTCTTCCTTGACGACATAGGATAGATCCTTCGTGGTGTATATAAAATTGGTGGCTACAAGGGTTAAGACTGTTTGCAAAGCTACAGTGTCTAGAAAACATGACAATCTTCTCCATCGTGTCATAAAAAAAATATATCATTTTAAAAGTCTTCTCCATTTGTTGTGCGGAGAAACTATATAGAAATACACTTCTCCAAATCTATTTCGATGAGGCTCCATAATGGCATATGGCTTCTTCTGTCATTTATAAATCATTCATGTGCACATAACTGATGATATTATGAGAATCCAGGCGAGCGGGCCAATAAATCACCATACCATATTTCGATATCCTTCTCCCTGTCATTGTCGAGATCAATTTTGAGAGGAAAATCCTATTTACTTGAAATGCAAATTGAACGGGATAAATATTAATTAACAAAGAATGTCAAAATTTTATTTCCTACAATTTCTCTCGCCTTTGCCGGCATGTTCTTTTTGTCTTAATTTTGTATTTAAGACCGTTAAAATAATTTTAATTTAAAATTTAAAATAATTAAGATAATAGTTGAAATTAATTTTGTTTTAAAAAATTGTCTTAAATTACTTTGTTATGTAGTAGTGAAGTAAGTTTCATATAAATGTAACTCCCTCTCTCACTTAAACTCCAAGACTTCTTGAGATCATCCTATTCACATTCAATCAAGCATATTTAAGGTGATTGAGTAAATACCTTCAATCAAAGAGTAAGAAGAAATTAAGTCTACATCTTCGCTTAAGGAATTATAATATTTTCCTCTATAATATAAAGCTTTAAACCAATATCAAGCTTTCTGTGAGACTTCTTGTTAAAGGTTTCATATCTGAAATAATATTTATCAATTCGAACAATTTTTTTTTGTTTTTCTAACCTCTATCTTTTTTTTCCTGAATAAGCTCTCATTTTCATCAATTATAACTGTTTTGAGCTGGGAACACTAACATGACGTTTAATGTAGGGAATCTCTCTTTGATCCCAATGTAGATGATAGTGCGGATTCCACTTTTGAGGGAATGAATGAAATAATAATTTTAATAACGTTTACCACACCAAACACTCTATGAGATCAAAGATTTTCGTTTTGGCTTGACAACCTTGGTAAACTGCTCGCACGTTATGGCTGAAAAATTAAAATTCTTTCCATGGAGGAAGACATGTTGGGCTCACAATATGACAATAAATTATACATATTAAATATTTCATAGGACGTAAGCAATCGACTTCTAATGAATAAAATCCAATTTTGGAGATTAAAACAAGACAATGCGTTTAATCTTTTCAACAAAGAACTAATATATGTAGCAAAGTGTAAACATTATCCATTGATAAACCCTTTATTCTTTCTTTGGGAGAAATAAGAGAGAGACTGATATTTGGAGAAATTCACACCACTATTTTCTTACTCTTTTCATCCAACTTCAAGCCAAACCAAGGATCGATCAGCCGTGAAGTCGCTAGGTATACAGTCATTCACCCGTGCACATTTTCTCCTTTAGTTTAGATTATTCAAAAGATATTAATTTTACGAATTTAAGGATGTCATGAGTGTACATATATCAAATTATTAGAATTATAAGAAACATATGCTTCCAAATTCATGACAATGTTTAAGAGCATATCTAGATTAATTGTCTAATATTTATTTTTATCAATGTCACTCTATTATCAAGCTGAGTACAATATATAAATTAAACATTTATTTCAAATCTATTATGATTTTGCATTATAATCATATAAATATAATTCTCTTATTATTTTATTGATTCAAATATATTTAAGTTTCGAAAATTGTATGTATACACAAACACACATATAACATCGAGTTAATCTTTTTATTTGTCATTGGGAATGAAGAGACTTCTCAAAATATTGAAAAATTTGGCATGGTATTTCAACTTCACTATCTGAGCATTGAAGAAACAATAATTTTGATGAATAAGAGAAAATGGATAAAAAATGAATCCATGAATTCTTTATATTGAATTAGCTCCCTGATTTTTTATTATTTTTATATGGATTTGTTGTAGGACTTTTACAAAAATTAACTCATACATACATCCAAACACATATATTTTCTATTTTTTCTCTAATAATGTGTTAGTCTTATATAATATTGAAACTATTTTTTGTCCTATTGGGGGTTTCTCTATATAACTGGTATTGCCTCTAGTAGTTTTAATGTTGAGTTTCTATGAGAAATTAAGTTTGGAGTAGTTTTTTTTTATCATCATGATGTTGTTATTATGGAGCAGGGGAAAAATTTTGTGACATATTGACATCGCTCCAATGCAAGTGGCTTTGGATCGCTTTTAGGTACTTATTGACTTGCCACACTCGAGGAAAAACTTATAGAACCACATCTTTTTGTACCTCCTCTCCTTAAGTCTTCTCTTGAGAGAAGTACAAGCACTTGGTGGATTCAGCCAGACCTACTTGACTACATGAACCATTGTTTGCATACCCCCTCCAAAGAATGTATTGACATTTGGTTTCATGTTTCAGTCCAATGAATCCATTCAGGGATCTTATCCACCTTTCAGTCCTTTTCTCTTTTCCCTAGCATATAGTTTTGATATTGTAAATGTGCTCATTCTAAGATTTTATTTTCATTGGGATTACAATTTGGTATACCGTACTAGATCATTTCAATTATATATGCCCTCTCATCTTATAAGGATTTTAATTTGGGATATTATGTCATTTTGAATGGTACAACTATGTATCTTTGGGTATAGGCAACTCTGGTTCTTTAGTCTCAATAAAGGTGTATGGGTGGCTTATATTGAGTAGTTTGTTAAGCTATTCATGGAATAAGGGTTTGGGCTTCTCCATTTGTATGTTTTTTTAGGGCGACAGGGTGGTTTCCAATGTTTTAGGAGTTTTGGCTTCTTTGTTTTTCATGTTCTTGAGGGGTGGTAGGGTGGTTTCTAATGTAATTTATTTTTTATTAATATATATTATTTAGTTCCTTTGCCACTTTTACAAAAAAGTGTGATATTAATAATTAATGTCAATATATAATATTCTATAGTACTGTGTTCTTATTAAAAAAAATTTCATCATTATCTTTAAATCTGATAGCTATTTATGTGTCAACATAGCAATGTCCTATAGTAAATATAACAAGTTCAAAATATTGCTTATGCTTAAACTGAGAAAAAGGGAAAATAAGAAAATTTGAGGATGATGAAGTCCTATTATTTTTGCTCATTTTTTTTATAACTATAGATATTATTATTTAATAATAAAATTACCTTGGTTATGAGCTCTTATCTTAAAAAAGCAAAAAGAAAATATTTCAAAATATATAAAAATCGATGTATGTTGATAATTTGAAATCAGAAGTATTTAAGATATCTATACTAGTCAAAATTAGATTTTACAATCATGCTAAAAATAAACTATTCAACCAACATAACAACAACAACAAAAATTAAATTTACTAGTCAAAAGCATTTACTTTTTATTTTAAATTTAATAGTCATCTCAATGCTAAGAAATAGTTATTTAATCATAAACATAATATTTCCAAATATGTAGCATGTATGGTAAATATGTAAGCTTTCTTATTTGCCCCTTTTTTGTGTGTGAGAGGGGTAAAGAGGCCCATAAATTTGTAGTACTTGTGTTACCCATTTTTTAAAAAACTTTCAATGAGAAAGAAAATAATTTGATTTGTTGATTTGAGAATTTTTTAATTTGTTAATTATAGTTAACAAATTCAATGAAGAAATAAATTATCAATAATTGAATAATTTTTTAACATAAAATAAAACAACTCTTAAACAAATAAAATGATAAATTGATATCTATCAATAAATGTATTTAAAATATATATACTAATAATTTATATAGTAATAATTGAGGAAAATAATGAAACCTAATATTTGAACAATTTATACAAAATCAAAATGAATAATTTTATTTCTAATATACATATTAAATGGGTACCAACGGAACAGCTAAATCAACTAACAACTGATCCTTAGATTAAAAGTATTAAATAATCAAAATTGACTAACTTTTTCTAGACTTAATGTTCTTTATTGCCTTGTTTAATATCACAAATGTACTTCCTCCAATAGATAGGAAGAAGATGAAGAAGATGAGGCAACCCTAGCATTACTTCCTATCTTTTTTGGAGTTAGAAGCATAAATGTAAAAAATGAACCAACTTTCCTTATCTTTAATTCTAGTGAATTGTAAAAGAAGAAGGTTACCTCCTTCGTAGATAACATCAGCTCTGAGATTATTGGAATTACACAAAGTCATGAGACCTCCTAAAGCTCCTTCCAAACTGGTATCTTTATTTTTCATGGCTTTACAAAATGTGAGGCTCTCGAGCTTGTCCTTATGCATCATTATTTCTTGAATTAAGAAAACATCTGGTCTATGATCCCTAATCATGTTTCTTATGATATCTTTCTTGTGTGATCTATTTAGCCCATGTATGTTCCAGGATATGACTTTAATTTCTTAATGGAATTGCAAGCTACTTGGATGGTCATATGTGTCCCACCTGCAACATTCTTGCTAGTTTCTTCTTGCCTGATCCAGTTGGCCCTCTTCTTTCCTAGGGTTTTTTATTTGAATCTAGAATCTGATTTGTTTCTACTTCTGGTGACTATAGGGGAAACAAGAAGAGGGTCTCTACTATTGGGTTTCTTCTTATGATGGATAGTGGTCTAGCCCTCCTCTTCTTTGAACTTAGCGAAGAGTTCTTCCATTTTGGTAAATTGGTTAGGAGAAGCAAGGTCCATCAGAACTTTCAGTTGTTGGTAGTTCCTTGAATCCTGCATTACAAGGCAAGGTTGGGCATCTTGAAAGATAAAACCTCTCACTTGGCTTAGTTTCGGACTGGAAAACCCTTCTATTGTGGTACAGTCCTGGGAATTCAGAACAAGAGAAGCAGAAGAGTTTCCAAGGAGGACAACAGACTCAGATGGGGTAGCTGTCTTATTATCCTCTGAGGTTTCTTGCTAAATAGCGATAACTAGTTCGAGGCCCCTCAAATGAGGAGTTTCGCCACATGATTCTTTTGTTTCAGGTTGCTGATAAGGCCGCTCCTCCTTAAATGAGGTTACCTTCTTTGCTCTGGTATCTTGGTCTGCAAGCTGCTGACTGGGTCACTCCTCCTCTGGAAAGGATTCCATCTTAGCCCTGATTTCTAGTTGAGGAACTATCTCAACTTATTCCTTTTTCTTCCATACCCTATGGTTTTTGGCCTCAGTGCCCTTCTGAGGGAAGGAAGTTTCTCTTGATGGCTCTCCCTCAACAAGGCTTTTTTTTCTTCCTTCTGTATTTCTTTTTAGAGCTAGTCTTGTTTTCCTTTCAATCTCCTTGCTCAGGACAATAGCACAGGAGATAGCTCTATGTCCCGCTTTCTTACATTGGAAGTAGGCTAAGGGGACGCTTTCATAGTCTAGTTTCTGCACATGTTTTCCCAGTTTGGATCAAAGCTCGATAATTTCTAGCATGTCTTGGCCTTCTTCCACTCCAATGAAGATTCTGGCATAGGTGAGGTGTGTAACGCCCCGCTAGGGAACCCAAGAGAGATAAACCTATAACATGCTACTAAGTTTGGTGAACATTTTTCTTTCCTAAAGTTAACATACAAGATAAACAATAGTGTGAAAGTAATTACCATTTACTCACATTGAAGCAACATCCAACATAGATTATAAATCTCGAGGGTTCCATGACGTAGAACTACTTAAGAACAAAGTACAAATAATGAAAGATAACAAAAGATTCCATAACATATAAATTACAATTACAACTTACTACAATAATCACAATCCTCATGGACATCCATGATAACTAAATAAACTGACATCCACTACACATGTCGCAGGGTATGTAATAATCACTCAAACATAAAAGTACAATGACCAAATTAGGTATCACATGCGATACACTAATATAGGTTAACAATAAAGAAGAAATGATAAGAAACCAACAATGAAGAATCATGAAGGCATCCAGCTACAAAAGTATCAACAACACCGACACCAGGACATCAAATCTCAAATGGTAAAGAATCACTACCACCCATCCATATAGAACCACAAAGGTCTACTCCACCGTGCTGAGGAGATAACCAAAAACCCCAATTGGATGGCCAAAACCAAGCAAGGATAAAATCACTGAGCAAGGAATCCTGAAAGCTCTCTACTCAAGGTGCACAAAATAAAGTGAAAGGTGAGACAGACTAATCAAAAGGCATAAACAGAAACTCAGGAGGTCACTTAGGCTACATGCTATGGGAGTGTCATCACATGGCCATCTACTTGAGTTACCCTAGATTGGTCACAGTAGACCCCGGACCCTAAAGCATTGAGTTATCCTGGACTGGCCACTCTGGGCCCCAGACCCTCAATACGACCCATATGGAACTAGAATACCCTCTCATGAGAATGAGGAATTCTAATCATACCTACTCTCTAGGTATCATCCCATTCCTATCCTTAGCCTAAACAAGTGCTCAAGGAATAGGTGATGCATAATCTCTAAATTATATTTTTAATGAACTCTCCAAATTTTAATTACTAAATTATCACTTAATTACATAACTTATGATAGGTTACCCAGGTACTGACTACTTTGGGCCCTGGCCCCTATTGTAAGCCACTCCCCTAAGATGCATATACTCAACCTCCCCTAGGCTCATAATCTCACAAACATCAAAATAGGTATACCACCAAGTAATCCTAGAAGCAGTTCCACACAAGAAACTGACATGATTATAATGATACCATAAATAGATAATAACCAACAAGAGCCCATAAGATCGAAACATAGATGATAATTAGAATAAGACACACACATCAACATGATATTGAAAACAAGCGCAAATGACAACATTCCCAACCTCTGTTTCCCCCTAGGTCTTCTAGTACCCAATATCACAATAAGCATAAGAATACAACTTAGGAACGAGAAGACAACACTAATATCTTAAAGAACTGAAAAGGAACTATAAGCACCTAAACTTCATAATGAACATGATCCAAACAGAATATAGATCGCATAATACTGATAAGAGACTATTGACAAAATAATCATATTAATGTCACTAATAAAAGAAAAGTTCCCTATTAACATTCTAGGAATTCAATAGAATAAAAATACCAATTTTGGTACATACCTAAGCATTTAGTAAATAATTGTTTCTATAAAAAGGAAACGTTCCACACTTTCCAATTTCAATTTTCAAATATTAAATCTAATATTCAATTAAATCCCTATAATACAGTTAAGACAAAATCAATTCAAAATTAAAATCATAATTAATCTTAACCAAATTCAATGAACAGATTTATCCTATCAAAACAAAATTGACATGCATCTATTCCAATTTAAGTAAATCAATAAGGTTGATTTACTAACATACAAAATAAAATACCACTAAAAATTAAACTAAATTAATTCTACAAATTAATTAGCTTAAAACTAATTTTCAACAAAAATCAATTTAATTAACTAAATTCATTTAAATTAAATAACAAATAAAACAAAAATGAATTAAATTTATTAATTAACATAAATTAACAAACACAAATTACTAAATCATAAATTAATATAAACTAAATTAAATTAAATTAAAAGTAAAATAAACTAAATGAAATTCGTATTAACTATAACTTTTATAACATAAATAAAATGAAACATAAAATAAATTAAAAGATACTTTATGGGGGGGAACCCTGCGGGCTCCGCAGCCCATTTCCAATGCGCCCTGCACGCCTCCCCTTTCCCATTAGCCAAGACCCACGGGCTATAGCAGGGTACTATTATGGCAGTACCATTGTCGTAGCAGTGCCTACTACTACGGTAGCATGCCATGGGGGGGAAGTGGGGGAAGGTGGTGGCCCCCACCTCCCTTATTATAATATAAAATTTTTATTTTTTTTAAACAATATACAATGCATTCGAAACCCTTCAATTATGTATTTTTTTTATATATTTTTTTTAACATATAACAAAAACAAACAGTCACGTTATAATATAAATTTTATGGTTTTTTTTTTAAAAATAAAACCAATACGAGATTTAAGAAAATATACAATTCATATTTTTCTTCTAACTTGATTTAATCATTGATATTCTTTTGATAGAGAATATTCTTTTCAATCTAAATAGGACTTTTGTTTTGAATTGACCCGACCTTCCATGTATTGGTTTTTACAATATTCTTTTGTCATTTTCTTGACTTTAATATTCTAATTCATTTTGACTATATTCTAATTCCAAATGTAGATCTTTGCTAGAATTTATTTTTGAATCAAAATAGGTTTTTTTTTTTACACAATTTGATTTAACTTTTCTGGGTGAATTTTCTTTCCAATTCATTGTGTATTTAATTTTATTTTAACTAGAGAGTGGTATTTTTACTAGAATTGGGTTTCTTTCCTCCAAAATTGATTTTCTAACAAAGGTAGATTTATTTTTCTTCCCTATAGTCAAACTATAGTCCTAATCTAATAATTCATTTTCTAGGAAAACTATGAAGAATTATTTAATGAAATTTTGCCAGCATAACGGTACAATGCCAAATTGTAATAAAATATAAAAATCAACTATACTAGGGTTTTCTAAATACCCAGATCTAAGATAAACATAGATCTACCTAATGAAATACATAAAAATTTTAATAAATATAGAAAGACAATAATTGTGAAAATAGATCTAACAGGCAAATCCAATGCCTACCTCAGATCCAATGCCAGAAACGGAATAACAATGGAAACCCTTGTAGATCTGAGAATAGAATTCTCTCCAAAATCAAGCCCAACCTACAGATCTAAAATCTATGCGGGAAATAGAAACATGAACTAGGTGAACAAGCAAAATTCACACAACTCAAAATTGCCAAAATTTCAACTCCAAATCCTCTCTCCAACCATTTTCTCCAAAACCTGTCTCCTCTCCAAAAGAATGCAAGTTTTTGCCTAATAGGGATTCAATTCCCAAATTCATGCAATCCCTAAAGACAACTCAAAAGCTAACTCACAGTTCAACTCCAAATCAGAATTTGAGGGAAAATCTATTTAATAAATTAAAAATACTTTTTAATGCACAACTCAACTTAACTTTTTGAAACAAGTTGATCACTTTTGAGAACAACTCAATTTTAAATAAATATTAATGCACATATCACAATTCAATCATGTATTAAATAAATTAAATATTCAATGCACCCTAAAGTCATGCAAATCAAATATTTAATTATTTAATAATGTATGCAAACATAAATTAACTCTAATTATAATGAAATAATCATATAATTTTGAATAATCAAACATTTGAATTTAGATTAATTTTATAGATTAAACATAGGAATCATAATTAATCATTAAATTCAACTATGATCGTAACATTTATAATCATATAAAATCACCTATAAAATAAAAAATCAACTGAATCAAGCACAATAAAATCAAGCAAACTGAACTTAAGTACACACTCAAGAACAGGATCCACGAATGCATGCCAACTAGGTGAATTTGGGTAAGGTAGTCAAATAGACACTTGTCCAATCCTAGGACAATTAGGCTTAGGTTAGGGTTTTGGATCTGTGTATTGTCTCCCCTCTTTAACATTGAGATGAATGTTTGTGGGCACGCTCACTCGTGCCAATTCAGGGAAGATGATGCCCTATACCTGCAAACCTGTCATCACAAGATGAAGCATGTATATACAATATATAGAAAACAATGATAGGGCATGGTTGGATGTGTGGATCTCGACTATGCAAGTAACTACGCCTCCATCCTCTACCAAACAAACACGTCAAACATATACAAACACATGATAACCATACACATGCAAGTATGGGGTAAGTACATCATAATCAATATAAAACATGTAATCTAACATCATGAAACATCATCATCTAATCTATGCATACACATGATAAGCATATGATAATCAATAATCCATAATCATCATTTAATAAAACAATAACCGATCACATGAAAAGTGACCTAAAAGAATTCGGTCAATCAAATGAAACATAAAGAAAACTAAAAGCAACCTACGGGTGGGTACTACAAGGCGTTTCCTGTCCATGGTTACTGGGTCTATGGAAAGAAGAGTACCAAAGGATTTGGATATCCCATCAAAAATATCTTCATACCAGAACTCCAAAGGAAGTTTGGGCAGTCTTACCCACACTAAGGCCTAGACAAAGAAGGAGTCATTAAGATCCAGCATGGGGGTCCATTTTTGCAGCACCAGAGTAGCTTTTCCGATAGCCCAAGAGCCAACACAGAGGATTTTGTCCAGATCCTCTTTACATGAGAACTCAAAGGACAGAAAACCCTTCACCATGGCCGTGATTTGGACCTAACCCTTAAGATCCCATTTCTTACTAGAAAAGACCCTTAAAATGTCTATATTAGGTCTTGATCCAACAGACTTGCTAACAAGAGTGTGGTCCATTGAAGCAATGTTGTAATCTACTAGCTCATCTGGAATTTCAAGAGCATAATTGCCTTTTTCCTTGTCTGAAAGGTCCTTGATAATAGGGAAAAAGGAGTTGCCTGAGGGCTTGATCCCAAATAGGGTTGACCACCGATGGTTGATGTTGCAAACTTGTTCACATGCCTAGCCCTTCATAGGAGATGAAGGCCTTGGAGGAATCTTCCCAACCTCATCCCCTTTTTTGGGGTCTTTTTCCTTTTTTGCACTAGTTATACATGTTATCTATAACATATTTTGAAATCAAAAGAAGAAAGATTACTTGTGTATACTTGTTTGGTGGGAACTAGACCCCATTTTTTTAGCATTTTTTAGCAACTAAAAAATGGACTTCAAAAATTAAAATACTATGTAAATTATTGTTCAATTTTTTTTTTCAAAAACTTATAGGCATAAACTTTATCCAATTTTACATATTTAATTAGTTTACATCATCTTCAAATTCTAAACATAAATGCCATATTTATGTCGTTAAAGTTGAACAATTTATGTGTTGTTGACCTTTTCCTTTATAAAAGTGTGACACAGGTTTGTACTTTTACCCAAAAATATATATTTTAGCTGGGAATGTAAATTTCCATTTTTTTGTATTTTAGTTAATGAAGTGTTTGGAGCTTTGTGTCTAGTGGCAACAACTAGAAAACCTACATTAAATGATGCATTTGTTGATAGACGTTGAAAAAATTCCTGTTTTGCTACAAGTACCCTGCATTTACATCAAAACATATATGCCAGGATAAACCCACTTGCATTAGAACTATTTTTCATAGCTAATTTTCTTTTTGATAGAAAAAGCAGTAAGAGGGTGCTGGCCCATGGGACAAAGGGACTAAAAGCACATTAATAGCACACTAATGGCACCAGTCAAAGTAGATAAAATAGTTTAACAACAGAATCACCAAGTGTAATCTGCCCCTATAAAAAACATAGATCATAGTACAAATCAAAAGGATTAAACCAAAGTACTTAAAATGAAGATCAGCAGTTAAAATAATAGTCATAAGCCACGCAGGGCTGAACCAAAAGCTAGCTAAAAAAAATTTAACCCCAAATGCAAAACAGGGGAACCGAGGGCCATGCCCAATCAAAAACAACCAACACATGACCACCCAGCATTAGTTCTTCCCACCCAGATGCTTAGACATCAGGGTCCTAGCTCACTCCTCCTACAGGAACAGGAAAAGATCCTTGTTATCCTCATCCGCTTCTAGACTATCGCCCACTAGCTTTTCCTACACGTTACAAAGGGTCATAGCTAAAGCATGCATGACCTTCAGGGAAAATTTGTTAGTCATCATCCAGTGATGCTTTAGTTCCTGCATATTCTTTTTGATGTCCGCAATCTCCTTGTCCATGTCAGAGAACCTCATCTTGAGAGTGCCTTTGAAATTGATTTTGTCAGCCAAAGCCCCGGAATTGTACTCAGAGGATGGGGGCTTATCTTGGGGATCATGAAAAGGACTCAGGGGCAGGGAGGGGTTACGGGGGATTTCCATGGATTGCTGGAGGTTGGGCAGGGGAGTGTTACTAGTCCTAATAGGACTCATGTGATCTTCCGAGGACCCTTTTATGGACTCAGTGGTGTGAGAGTCTTTTTCAGATAGGGACTGCTGTCTAGAGGCCACTTCCATCATCCTAGTTTTACATTACTCCTTGGAAATTCTATTAAGCCTTCTATGACCCAAGCCACTCAAGTCAACCTCCACATTAACCTGACTCTCCATCATTCTCCATTTTTTGGGCCTTTGTTCGGTCTCAGGATTACTGTCAGCCTCCTTCCGATCTTTGTTCTCCACGGACTCAGAGACATGAGACTCCTCCTGACCCTCCTGCCTATTGAAAGGGTTTTTGACACATTTTTTGTGGTTCCTACCCTCCTTAACACCCAACACAGACTCCTGGATAACCTAGACGGACTGGGAGGTGGAATGAGTGGGAATTTCAGTTTTGGCCGGGGACTCCACCTGGGTCATCTCTTGGATAATCGGGGGGGGGGGGGGTTGGGGCGCCAGGTAGATAGCCTTATGGAAGTGGTAAATATAGAGAAGGAGGCCCTGATGGAGGATAGGGATTGATTTATCAGGGTTGTCCTTAATATCTAGGACATTACTCTCTATGGAATGCAGCAGATAGAAGGGTATAGAAATTAAATCCTTATTTCTAATATGATTCAGGAATGGTAAGTGATAGTAGTAGAAAATAGTGAACTTACCTTCTAGCGTAAAATACTTCATGATCACAGCTAATTTTGTTTTATAAGTACTCTTGCTAATTTATTACAAAATCTATCTTTAAATTCTATTAAAAAATGTTAATTTGATTTTAATTTATGTAGGTTTCAAAGTACAACCAAATCAACTAAACAAGTCTTTGCTTCGCTAAAGGTGGAGCAACTTAGTGAAAATTATTCTTATTATTGCCAATAGATCCATAGGAAGAATATAAAGGCATAGAGAATCAAGGGGATAAGAAAATAAAATAGGAGAAATTTGCAAATAAAGATTAGTAGTAAAATCTTCTCAAGTTTCAATGAAAATAACAATTTTAAAAAAATTTAGTCTACATTTTGTATTTTTAACATAAGTAAATTTAATTAAAGTTTAAGGTATTGGCTGCAACAGTTCTTGCATGAGAAGCCTCACGAATAGTGGTGTGCACTAGCCAAGCACAACATGTTCTTGGCTCTCTCAACCTATGAAACTTTGATATTCTTTGAGCTTGGACCATGGGTGAAATCCCAAATATAGAATCGAAACCCCAATTTTGAAATGGTCCATAAGTTGCTAATTTGGATTCAACATTGGCATCTGAAAGCATTTCAAAAAGTGCAGCTACAACTAAAATTCCTTAAAATAGCCCTTGCCATTAAATTGTTTGTAAATTGTAGTAGATCGGGAAGAAAATAAATTCTTTAATTACTTAATTCAAGAACCGAGAGACAGTCGAGATAATTAGTGTGCTATGATTCGATTACAAGTTATGGTTGTGTTGATTAAAAACAAAATAAAGAGTTTTAGAATTTAATAGTGAGATTTTTTAATTTTAAAAGCCCATTTAAAACAATCTTGAGATTCAATATCATGAAATAATAACTCTCAATTCCATATTCTAATAGGCAAAACAAAAATATCTCAAATCCAAATGCCATTTTTAATAATTTTAAATTAGAACACTACATTTTTTCCCCGAAAATCTTTCATATGAAGACATGCACAACCCACCCACCCATGTAACCAACTAACTCACTCTTGCCCACAACTGCTTTATAACCCTTATCTCCAGCCCAAAACTGCCTTGCCCGCACTTGGTAGGAACTAAGCTGCCCTGCATCCCTTGTCTATTACTTGTTCTCACTTTTGATATGTTTCAGATGCATAAATTTTTAAGTTTAATTTTCCCACTACTAATTGAGACTCATCAATTTTTGGGAATTTTTCGTGTCCATATTCATCAAAATTTCTCAATTTAATTCCGCCCACCTCCCCAAGAATGGACCAAACTCCACCCTCTCCCCTTGCTAACTTCCTTTTTATCATTGAAAATGAAAACCATGAATATAAATAATTATTATTTATGATACTTATTCTCTTAATTATTAATTATTAATTATTAATTACTAGCACTTGTACCAAAAGGTACAATGGTTAAGCTGATAGTAAAATATACTATAGAAAATATTGAAGTTGTGGAATATGATATTTTAATTTAATTTTCATAATTAAATATTGAATATCAATTTTCTTATACAGAATATGAATTTCAACATCTTACTAAATAACCAAAATATTTCTTTTTGTAAATGATTATTTTTATTGTTTAAATATTAGTAATAAGTACCTTTTATTTTTTAAATATTTACTTTGAATCTTCTCAAACTTAAATACATAAGAAATTATAAATTTTTACTTTTAAACTTCTCGCACTTAAATATATAAAAACATTTATTTTAATATGTGGTGTTTATAATGTATTAGTTTAGCAAAGATAATTAGGAAAGGAACTTATAATATTCAGCCAATAGTTTTTATTTTACAAATGAAGAACTTAATATTGACATAAACATAGGTAACTAGTTTTTTTTTAATTGATTCTTCAAGTGTCCAAGAATAAAAATACCTCAAAACTCCAAAATTAATCAATGCCAAGACTTGTATAAGATATTATAGTTAGAGACATTTGTCTCTTAAATGAGAGAGACTGGAAGATGTTTTATAAAGAAAATATAAGTTTTCCCCATTAAGGTGTGAGGGATGAGGTAATTTTATACCATAATACACCATTAGATTCTGTAGTAATATTGCAGAATACACCAAAAAAGATATTGTGGTATGACAGAACCTCAACATTAGAAAATCAAGTTGATTGCCATAATCTCACAACCAAAGACTGAATAATGAAACAATGGTGTAACTCCCTAAAATTATTCTTACATATATATTGAAATTTCACTGTTGTTGGCTCTGGTGAGAGCACTGACAACAGTTATATTTATGAATCCATTATTGATCAACTCTTAAAATTTCAGCTCCTTGAAAACTTACAATGTTGATCTGAACTGATTAAAATTTATCCTTCCTTTGTTAAATTTACAATAAAATTTTCTTTTGGTAAAACAAAAATACCAAGGCAGAGCGACAAAATAATTAGCTCAGACCAATAATTTACTATTAGATGCTCATCATTTTGATGAGCATTCTCATAGTGCTGGCGAAACAAGTGAGGAGCATCCAGATGGTGTAATAGAACATATTGATATAGTAGGTGATGGGCTATCTGTTGAAGAATATTGCCATGATTGCAGTGACAGGAATGATGCAAAATGAATAATAAAAAATGTTAAATAGGGTGCATTTTACAGTAAGTATTACAAGTGATAACATGTTTAAACAACAATATACAGTAGGACCAATCGACCTAATTCCTATACAGGTTCATTAACCTAGGAAATAGAAAACATAAGGTCTTATTCATACATTCAATAGCTATGCCAGAAGATTTTTAAAAACTGCATTTTTATTAATTTTTGGATATTGGAAAGGCTATTTACCAGACAGATAATGCATCGACCTCAACTGCTGCATCTTTTAGATGACTCATCATAATATTCAATGACATCATATACCAAAACTCTAAACTGAACATACCAACAACACAAATGAATGTGACTAATACAATCTTACGTCTTCAAAGATTTTGTACATTCTGTGATCCTATTAAGTTTTTCATTACCAAAAATTGAGTTTGGAACATAAAACAAACACCGATGTTCCATTACTAACCATAACATGATTGCTGAAGCCATTGAAAGTCAAACAAAAGCCCATATATCCTGAAATTTCTGCATTGGAAGGATGAATGGAAAAGCAAACGGGCTGTGGTAGTAACCAAATAGAAAATATCCCAACTAAATGAGCTACGCTAGCATTCTGTCCTAGCACCTTTAGAATTGGCGTAGCGAAAATGTAAACAGGAGTCGAAGGCAGTGTTGTACAGAACAATATTATCCATGAACGCTGCATATATACTTCAAGCATATCAATCTGCCCTGCACCAAAGGCCTGACAAATGAGAGTCTCTAGTGCACTGCCCATTCCCAACTGCACAGAAACCAGAAATAATACTATCTTGCTTTATCATTCCAAACTAAAAAAAATAAATACTTTGAGCATTGTTATAAATTGAAAAAATATTTGCAAATAGTAAATGGATTCTTCATTATTTTATAGTTGCTCAAATTTATGTGGGCTCCTTATTGTGAGTTTCATGCCAATCTCACTGAATTCCCTTTATTGATGAGGAAGAGGATTGGCTACACTGGACACCTATGGGTTGATAGAATGTAGAAATGACCTATTACAGTTTTTAGGTTTAAGTCACCTTGTGGTGGTTGTGGCCATTTGAAACAGGGTAGGAATCACTATCCACTGTATTTGGAGGATACACTTCTTTGAATGTTCAGTCCTTGAGAGTTAAATACATATTGCATTTCCATTACCACTAACTACTAATAATCATATGCGGATTGTATTTTGAGCTATTTTCCTTAAAGCTCTGACTCTCTAGGGAAAATGGTTTGTTTCTCAAACTTTTCTATTACCTCTTTTGGTACAGGTAGATCACTCTAAGATAGATTCTGGTCATTTATGAAAGTTATTATATTTTTTTCCTTTTTTTCCTTATTTACCTACTACCAAGTTAATAAGTATAAGCTGTTATTTTACTCTGAGAAGTAATAATTCTAAAATAAGAAAAATTGTATTAATGATTTTCTAGCAGAGAGATAGAGCAGGACGAGTAATTAAAAATATATGAAATAATTAAATTAAATGGCCAAACTAACATAGGTTTGCTACCCTACATCAACAAGGTAAAGTGGTTGAAGAGAAATTATGAGCAATTGTTGAATTTTTACCTTGATGAGAACCACATGGTCAGGGTGTTCACCAGGCCCATACAAAATGGGATTGCTGGAAACCATGTCATCTACAACATTGCTCTTTGAGATTTCCTTAGAGCGGAAAGTTTGTGGCGCTGACAGATTCATCCCCTCATTGTTTCCTAAGTGATTGTAGCTCACGATGGCGGTTGGCTGCACTAGAAACCATTGATCAGTTCAAGTAGTTTGGATTAAACATGGCTACCATTGTATAAAATATTAATAGCTCTTGCAATTGCAGACCTTGATACCAGCACCAACAAGGAAATCCACAAGAACAGATTTCATCTTTGTCTGAACACTCTTGAAGTTGTCTCCTCCAATAAGATTGTTCTTCTCAATGGCCAAATCTATCAGACCTGAAACAGATCATAATCGGATCATGTTATATACGCTACACAAATCATAATTGTTCTTCGTTGCAAACAGTACCCCTCTTGGTAGAAAATATTAAACTACCAAATAAACCACACCTGATTACAGAATAATTGTCTAGTCATTGCAAACACCACCCCTCTTGGTAGAAAATATTAAACTACCAAATAAACCACACCTGATTACAGAATAATTGTCTGGTCATTGCAAATACTACCTCTTTGTATGAATTTAAAACTAAAAATACCCAGACCCCGAGACTGGTAGTAATGGATCTACAAACCTGGAACGAAGGTGTTCTGAGGACTGCCATTGATGAAGGGAACATTTTCCTGAATACAGACTAGAGCATAAAGAGTTGAGGGTGAGATTTCAGGCTCGTCCCTTTCCACAGATGCCAGGAGAGTCTCCTTTGTGTTATTCAGTCCTATCATAATGTCATTGTACCGCTCTGTATTGGCAGTCCAGAGAACAACTACTCTATCCACTTTTGTTTTTGCCTTGAATTACCTGCATAAACAAGGAGTTGAAGACATTCAAAAAACAATTAGCATTGTTTGTTAAGGAAAACGTAGGAGCATCAACATAGATGTTTAATCAATGCCTTTAAAGGCGAAGGCACATATGTTAATTGTGCACACTTTTTAAGGAAGAGACCCCTGCCTAACCCTGTTAAGAGATGGATATAACTTTACTCTTCTTTTAAGCATCATAACATGCATTTTCTTCTCTAGAAAGCTATAAAAAATGTAAAAGATAAAAAGGAATACAAGACTGCTGCAAAACAGATAAAACAAGACTAGATTTAGTAGCCTTACCTAATGTCTTGAACAATTTGCTGCACCTGTTCCTTCTTTGAACCCTTGATAATATTGTTTGCTCTTTCACCTTGGTTTTCTCTTATGGCTTTGGAGGATTTTCTTAATAGAGAATTTTTATCAGACGTTGTAAAGTACTAAATACAAGGTTCCTCGTAGACATGAATGTAAAATATGGAACTATATACTACAAAGGCAAACACCACATAATCGTTAACACTTAATCTTTTGGATGTCTCATCTTTGAGTTGTTCAAATTACAAATCCACCATGCAGAACTAAGATGTTGAGATTCATATTCTATATAAAAAAAATTGATATTCAATATTTGATTATGACAATTAAATTAAATTAAATTGCATATGAGCTAACACCAAAGTGTTAAAATTTGGAGAAACACAGAGCTCCTGCGGAACAGGGGAATAGGTGGCTTTTTCAAGGGTAATCAGGGTTATATACCTAGGTACAAACCTTTGCTCCTCAATTTGCATGCCATCCCTCAAGCATCTCAAAATGTAGAGTCGGACTTCGAAGGAGAAAATACAAGAAATCTAGGCATACCAACCCAATCTACATCTTGGCATCACTATTTGGGTATTTAGAGAAGCAAACTGTACAAACTTGAGTTACAAGGTCCAAATTCACAACCTTGACCTGAAACTAAACCATACACCCTTTACTCAGATTCTTGGCTGAAGTTACAACTCTTCGACTTTGGGATTCAAGATGTAATAAAAAAGTAAGATATATCTAGTTTAATATACTAGATATATCTTACTTTCAAAATCTGAAACGAATCAAAACCAATCGTTCAAACGATAAAAAACCTTACCCTTAACCTACTTTTCTGGGGAAATTTGTCCAGGGCTGCCGAGATGAATCTCGTAAGTGTTGTTTTGGTTATATAGTTTATAATTAAACTTAGAACGTTGAGAAGAATAAAAATGGTGATCTGCTAGCATAGCAAGAGTTAACTTAGAATTGTCATGAAACACAGGGTTGTGAAAGCCGTGAAAACGTGGAGTTAACTTTAAGTGATAATATGAGACAAAAATTTCATATATGCAGGGAAGTAACACTGTACCTCTAAAATGCAAGTCCAAACATCTAAGGCAAGAAGAAAACCAAAGTGCATTCCGCAACTCCAGACCCAAGTTACTCTACTACTAAAACTACAAGCTCATTAGCACGACCCTAATGTCTACCTTAAACTTTAGAGTCGAGCAATAATTGACGCCCTATAAATGGCACTCAACCCTACATTGAAATGTAAAGCTTCAAATATTGAAAATTGTTTACACCATGAAACTTAAAAAGTTACCTGGAAAAATCAGGTCAGCAAAAACGATGGAGTCCTCTCTGTTGGGTAAAGGGGGCACTACATATAAAGGGAAAAATAGATAAGTTAGAACCATTTGACATGAATCCACCAAAATGAAAATAAAGACATTGCAGAACGAGCCAGTTAATACTTGTATGCTACGACACCTTTGCTAAACGAACGGAGAGTCTATTGAGGTTTCTTGGCGGCATTATTTATAGGCTAAATTGGTAATGATAATTCAGTGAGGAGGGGATAATGGGTAGACAGCGTAATGAGTATTCAGTTGTTCAATTAATGAGCAACTGAATGCCCATAATGCAGGACCTTAACCCGGACATCCCATGCACTCGTCCAAAATCTGAGCAAACAAAAATCTGGAAAATTTTCCCGGCCTCTGCTTCTGCTGCTGATTTATAATGAATGAACGGAATTTTATTCCATATCAGACAATTCCGGTCATGGACGATGCTCACAACAAAAAAGCCTATCGACTTAATTAATTATTAATTCTACTTGATGATGGTGGAATAGTTAAAACCTCCTAACAATTTTATTGTTCACACATTATAAAGAGTGTTTGTTATTTTTTTCATCCTTAACTGATATATTTTTATGAGAGAGTTTCCTTTTCGTCGAAACAAATGAAGCCGGTTTGGACAATAGGCAAAACTTAAAAATACTTATATTCGCACAACATTGAGATCTTGTCAAAATAACAAGGTGGATATATAAAGTCAAAAGAAGTTTCGTGGAAGGAGAAAATGTGCAGGTAAACAATCAAAGCAACATTCGTTATTGCTTGAAGTTGCTTGAAAAGAGCAAGAAATTTTTTTGTCTATTAAATTCGTTGCGGAAACACACTAGAAATTTCGAAGAGAGCAGGAAATATGAAATTCCCTCTATTTTTTTTTTAAGTCAAAAGTGGCATAGCACTTATAGATTTTATTTGAACTAGTTCAGGGGCTCATCAGAGAAAGAAGCTAGCAAGAAAACTCTGAGTCCTTGCCTGAAATTCCCTCTACTTTTTACTCAAAGAAGGAATTCGATATTCACGCTTTCCTATATATATCCAAATTCCCTCTAGGTTTTCTTTTGGTGTCTGGGCTGGGTTTGGTCTTGGATTGAAATTGTGCCCTGAATACTGAGAGCCTGGGTTTGCTCTTGGATTGAAATTGTGCCCTGAATACTGAGAGGCTGGGTTTGGTCTTGGATTCAAATTGTGCCCTGAATACTGAGATGAAAATCTCCATGCATGCAGAGCGTGAAGCTCTGTTGCATCCCCAGTGGACGCCGAAATACCAACCTTGACGAAGGGGGGAAGGTACTGTCTGAGATCTATATGATACTGCAACACTGGGGCTTCCGGTTTAGATGGACTACAACCGTCAGGGTTCTGTGCAAGGAACACCTGAAGCTCCCCTACTCTACCATTGTAATCCACCCATGCGGCCCATTTTTTTCCGTTATTGAGAAGACCATCTTTTAATGAAAATGTCTTCAGGGATTTCATGCTGTTTACATTGATTCCCACATGATTACCATCTGGATCGTAATGATTACGGAATGTGTCGAACTCCACAGCAACAAACCGATAGTTTGTAAAGAGGCCAAGCCCTCCGCCACTTTGATCATCGAAAAATTGAGACTCCGCTGGTGCGATGAAGAATGCGAGCCCGTCTCCACTGTAATGATTGAATGGGGTAATTACGAACTGGAAATGCGCAGAAAAGCTTGCCACTGCTTGAGAAGGGTTACGATCATCCCATAAAGGAATAATCTTGGGAGAATATGCCCAGCCCGCGCTGTGTTGCATGGCGACGTTGCCCGTTCTCTTGGTAAGCTGTATGACGTCCTGAGAACATCTTGGTAAGCTGTATGCTCTTGGTAAGCTGTATGCTGTATGCTCTTGGTAAGCATCTCCGGATAGCTGGAGATCCGCTTCTGGAGCGAAACCAGAACTAAGGGCTCCTGCATCTAACACGTAACAGAAAGCAGAACAAGTAATAGACAAGCAGAAAAGAAATCTTGTCACCTGTAACGTATGGATGTCGGCCATCAGGATCGAACTCTGACAGATAGAACGAAGCAATAATGTTTGTAATGATGTTCACGGCACCAAACAGTCTATGAGGATCGTATCACAGTTATCATCGCTGAAAGATAAAAGCCTGCAAATCATTGCTGGATGATAAGAATTTATCCATGCAGGAGGACTTGTCCAGCTCACAATGTGACAACAGAATAGATATTATTAATATTTCCTATGACGTAAACAACCGGCCTGAAGCGAATATAATGTTATTCCATTTCAGAGATCGTTGATCTTGATGATAAGAATTTATCTATGGAGGAGGACTTGTCCAGCTCACAATGTAACAACAAAGTAGTTATTGTTAATATTTCCTATGACGTAAACAAACGGCCGCCTGAAGCGATTATAATGTTATGTTATACAGCTTGCATCCCATTTCAGAGAATATCGTACAAGACAATTCGCATAGAAGACTTTATTTTCACATAAACAAGAGAGAATATGGAATATTCGGAAAAACGTCATCATACATGAAAATGAAAGGACGCGGCTATCTTTCCGAAGGATTGCACCACCGTACTATTTTTTAAAAATCGAAAACAATCAGAAAATTTCGAAAAAAAACACAGCGTATTTACGGATTTGGGAAAAAAAATAAAATTGAATAATAGTGCATTCCTTCCGGAAAATAGCCACCGCCAAAATGAAACATCAATTAAGATAATTAATAATTAAGAATAAACTTATTAAATTAATAAATAGTTAAAAAATAGATTTTATCTTTTAAAGTCAATATTAGTATTATTAGTAATATAATAATTTTTAAAATTTTAATTTATTTAAAAATAATATTATTAATGATTAAATAAATTTATACGTATATTATTAAAAATATTATATTGATTTTCAAATATATATTAAAAAAATTTCAAAAGAGGAATCTCATGGGCCTTATGAAGAAGACATGCATTATTATATTGTAGTGTCTTTGATCTCAAGCCAATTTATCCAACTTTGCATAAATTTATTGTTGAATTTTTTTGAAGCATTTTGTCAAGCTATTTTTTAATACATAGATGAGAGGTCAATATAATGTTGACATTTATTGTATTTTAAATATTTTAAATTAGTATATATATGTTTTATAATATTTTTAATTATATTTATATATTTTTGTTGTCCAGCCACTACGTAATGTTTGTTCTCTATGTTTATTTTATTCTCTATACATGATATTTATTTGGTTATACGTATATTATTAAAAATATTATATTGATTTTCAAATATATATAAAAAAAATTCCAAAAGAGGAATCTCAGGGGCCTTATGAAGAAGACATGCATTATTATATTGTAGTGTCTTTGATCTAAAGCCAATTTATCCAACTTTGCATAAATTTATTGTTGAATTTTTTTGAAGCATTTTGTCAAGCTATTTTTGAAGACATAGATGAGAGGTCAATATAATGTTGACATTGATTTTATTTTAAATATTTTAAATTAGTATATATATGTTTTATAATATTTTTAATTATATTTATATATTTTTAATGTTTGTTCTCTATGTTTATTTTATTCTCTATACATGATATTTATTTGGCTATATGTATATTATTAAAAATATTATATTGATTTTCAAATATATATAAAAAAAATTCCAAAAGAGGAATCTCACAGGCCTTATGAAGAAGACATGCATTATTATATTGTAGTGTCTTTGATCTAAAGCTAATTTATCCAACTTTGCATAAATTTATTGTTGAATTTTTTTGAAGCATTTTGTCTAGCTATTTTTGAATACATAGATGAGAGGTCAATATAATGTTGACATTGATTTTATTTTAAATATTTTAAATTAGTATATATATGTTTTATAATATTTTTAATTATATTTGTATATTTTTGTTGTCCAATCACTACGTAATGTTTGTTTTTCTATGTTTATTTTATTCTCTATACATGATATTTATTTGGTTGAATTTACCTTAGGTTAATATTTTTTGTTGTCCACCCACTAAGTCATTTCCCCTACATAAATGAAAAACTAAGTATAATTATTAAATTATAGTATGTCAATTTTTTTAGAATACTAATATAATTATAAATTTATTTAAAACTATAACGTAATTAATGTAATTTTTTTTTAATTAATATACATTAAAATACATATAATCTAATCTATGTTTAATGTTATTGACTTTATAAATGTCTACAAAGTTTTAAATAAAAGAAAAAAATAAGACTTGTGGAGATGGGTGTAAAGGATAATAATGGGGAAAATATATCAGTAACCCTTCCAATCCACGTATATGGAATCATTTGTAAACACTTTATAATTAATATTAAACGGAGATTTTGTGTAGGTGAAGCCAAAAAATATTTACATATTACATCTATTCTAATGTATAATATAAATATAAATATAAATGCAAATGCAATATATTGAAAGTAAAAATTTGAATATATAATTTATTTTCTATATATAGTATTTGTTATACATCATAATTTAAAAGAAATACAAATATTTTAAAAATATTAAAAGATAATTATTCATAATTATATTTATTATAATATTAATTAAACTTTTATATTTAATTATTTATTCTAAATCATGTTTGTAAAATATAAAAACTAAATTAAATATATTTTCAATTTTCAATGTATAATATATATATATATATATATATATATATATATGGAATAGTCGTGCATTGGTTCTCATATTTAATTTTATTAAACAGCCACCTATAAAGGGTGAGTATTAATCATTTCTTTTCATCACCAACGAGCACCCAAATCGGCCTTTATTGCTCTAAGACCTGTGTATAAATAAAGGAATAGAAGAATTCAATTCTCTTTGTAGCATTGGAGAAACCTTGGACTCCATCGATGCAATGTATTGAGGTGGGTCTGTAAAAATCTCTGCTCTACTGTCTTCAGGCTTCTAGATTCTCTTCATACATGATATACAAGTATTCTATTTCTGAACCACCTTAATTGCCAAAATCTAACATATCCAGTTCCTGTTTAATCGACTTTGGACATATTCTATTAATAATTCTTGATTTTAAAGCACCATCTCTGTTTAGCTTCAACAAACCACCTAATTCATATCATAAAATCTGTGATTGATCACCATTTGAAAACTCATTTAGTGTTTCTTTTCTTGCTTTAGATTGGTCAATAATGGAAAAGCTCTCTGCATCTCCTTTCCGGGGAATCGTCAAAGACATCAAGGGAAGGTTGTCCTGTTACAAGCCAGATTGGCTCGATGGACTTAATGAAGGTTTCAGGTAGAAATGGATTCTATATTTTTTAAAATGTTTTTATGGATTATAAATCTTAATGGATTAAACATCTTAGAAACAATGTAGATTATTATCATATGGGACTGTCGATTTTGTATTGGGGATCTATTTATTATCCCCTATTTTTCTCTCTATTATCCCCTGCAGAATTCCCACGTGTAATTCTTCTACATTGGCTCTTCCTCAGAAAAAAAAGAAAAATGAGCCCTGAGCCTTTCATTGTTCAAAGAAGAAGAAAGAAGATATGGGTTAGCTCAGTGCATGGTGGCCATTGTTTTGGTGTTGGGGATTTTGGGGCATTCAATTGTGTAGGCTCCAGCAGCTTCTCCACTAGGTTCTCTGATGAAGTCTCCTACAAGTTCTCCGGCCCCGTCTCCACAGGCATCACCCCTGACGTCTCTAGTTCCATCCCCTACAAGTTCTCCAACACCATCTCCAAAGGCATCGCCCCTGACGTCGCCGGTTCCATCCCCATCCAAGACACCCACCAAGTCACCTGTAGCCTGACCCCATCCTCCTCTTTCCTTACCCACCACATCTCCCCCTGGAGCTGGAGCTGACTCTCCCGCCATTACCCCATCTACTTCAACTGGCTCTAATTCTTCCTCCGCTTCCACCATTTCTGTTAAAAAAGGTTCCATCTTTGGAGCTATTTTGCTCGGATTCGCCACTCTCCTTGCTTAATCGGCCACCAAAATCTCATATTTTTCGGCCCTCTTTCATTTGGTTTTGTGGATCTGTTGTTTGGCCCTTGAGCAGCAGTTTCTTCTGAAGGCATTAGTAGGAGATTGAATTTATTCATTTCTTGGGAGGAACGGCTATTACCGAGAACTTATTTGGATTTTAGTATTAGATTGTTTGCTTATTACCAATTATTGGAAATTGTTGCTGTGTAATTTTTACCCGCATTAAATACTGACGATGGCGGCCAAGGGAAGGATAAATGACCGGACTTGTAATTTAACGCCCATGTCATTATCATGCGGCCCATTTTATAATGAATCAACATCCACGATTCTTTTAAATTAATGCATCTACGGAGGATGAAAAAAACAATGAACTGTTAGCGAGGAGGCCTCTGACACGGCGAGTAGACATGTCTTGTAAACCACAACCCAACCCTGGTTGCTGGCGAGTTAACTAATTGCTTTGCAGTCACGTTCGCACCGCCAACATTTTTCATATTTTGGTTTTTTCAACCGCCATTGACGATTCCGATCACTTCATTCGTCTTTCATGTGTATGGCATGCTAGACGACTGTCGATTGCCTTCGGCATAAAAAAAAGACAGGATTATAAATATAACCATAGTATTTAGAAAAAAAAATTACATTATACGAAAGATAAGACCTAATAATTTAATATAAATTATATTAGGGGAAGAGAATCACTAATCATTATTGCTAGCAAGAGAGAGATGGTGTATATTGATAAATAGAACAATGAGAGAGGGATATAAAGGGGTAGAGAACGAGATAATTAGATAGAGATAGTGGAAGAGATGAAAGAATAAATATGGAAAGATAGAGATTGAGAGTAAAAGAGAAATATATATAAAAGATGGAAAAGGAAAGGGAGACATATCTAGAGATAAAGGGGTAAAGAGGAAGACAGAGGTAGAGATAAAGACGTTGTGAGTGGAAAAGGAGACAAATAGATAGAGAGAAAAAGATAGAGATACAAGGAGACATAGAGAGATATAGAGGAAGAGGAGGGGGAAGATGTTAACAGAGATATAGATGGTGAGATATAGTGATAGAGATATAAGGAGTTATACATACTGGGGGAGAGGGAGACACAAACATAGAGATAAGAAAACAAACACATATAGAGATAGACAAATAGAGATGGAGACAAAAATAGGGGAAGACATAAAGGGGTTTCATTTTCCCTTTTTGGCTCTATCACGATATCTAATTTATTTTTCTCAAAGATATTTGCTTCCTCTTATGACACATTGGAATCTAAATGATAATTAGTCTTTCAAGCTTTATTTTCACCATTCTCTGACTAGCTTGAACTCAAGATTATGAGGCCACCTTAAAAATTGAGAGAGTTTTCAGGAGGATAGCCTAAGGGGTAGTAAATTCCTTAAATAAGATAGAGAATATTCCTTTCCATGGAAAGGGGTCTTCTCCATAGGTTAATTTGTAGCAAAATTACACTTATCCTTGCTTACTTCCTTTGTTTTAGGGTATTAGATATTGTTGTGTCATTCAATGAGACCTTGATAATTGGCCTTTCAGGTTTCTTCTTCTATTATTTAGCCCTCTTGTTAGAAATTAAGGATTATTTCCTTGATATTTTCTTCAATAAGTCCCTCTGCTTGGTAACAAGGATTAACAAACCAGTATACTTTTTGATGAAATGTCTCATTTCTAACACTATAGTAGAATGCAAAGGTGGAAATCCAAGGGGTTTTATCTATAATACCAGTACAATTCAAGGGAAAAACATGATCTTGTATAGTCATCTTCTTTGAGTGACATGTAACATCACAGAGCTCAAACAAGTTATTCCACAAAGCTATAACACTAATGAGAACACTATGGTTTCAGTGAAAACATGTCTTTGAGGTTCCACTAGGTGTGCTATTGAAAATAATTAATCCTTAAGAGGGTCAAATCCATATATATGTCTTGATCATGTTAACAGAGATAAACTAAAGAGAAATAAGATAATGAAAAGATTTTGAAACACTTCAAACCTTTATAGAAGTCTTTAAAGCCACTTTGGGGAATGAAGGTCTTTCAAGAATGATGAAACGGTGTCTCTGAGTGGATAAAAATACACAAATCATGGTTTGTAGGGTCCAAATAGAAATAATTCATAGACGGCTTTGAAAAAGGAACATACATCCAAGGTTTTAGAGTAAGTGACCATTCTAAGTGATTAGCTACTAAAGGTAAAATTCATATTCTATTTCAGAGGCACGCAGAAGATTAAAAACATACATGGTCCATAATCTTTCAATATAAATGGAAGAAAAAAAGACAAACATTAATATACATGACCTATCACAAAAATAATTGGCATAACATATATTAATAATAAAATGAAGAAAGGCAATAGAGACATAATCCCCAAAATTTATTAAAAGAAATGCAAATTCTAGATTTAAGTATTCCTCAAAATAAATCGCCTCAATATTTTATAAAAAAGATCAAAGTGTTTCACCTAATTAGGAAGAAATAATCACAATTATTTTGAACTCCTTCCTTTACAATAGGTATGAGTCTTTTTAAGGGAAATTCCATTTTTTTTCATGATGGTGTCTCTATCCTTAATCATGGTGTCCATTAATGACTTCCCAAGGTAAGGATATTTGCTTAATTAACTGTGATGTTATTTTGGGCATGAGTTTTAACTGGATGTCTTTTCATAAACAAATTTACCATTATGAAAATCAATTTGTTTTTTTCTCTCAATGTATTCACTCCTTTTGACACACGGTGATGTTTTCTAAATTTTATAATTCTTTGTTGAATATCCTATGTGACTGATGAATAGATTTTTGGCTTTGAGAGTGTGCGACCCATAGCCTTTAAAATGATGCAATTCATCCCAAACACATGTTGAATGGGTGAGAGTCATTGGAGCCTTTTTCTCATAGACAAGTTGAGAGTGCACATTGGTGACATGTGGATGACTAGAAGGTTGTTTTGAAAACTAGCCCCTCATATAGAAAGAACTAAGTGCTAGAATGACGTATGTCCTTAACTATATTCACTTATCCATGCAATGAAACTATTGACATTGAAATAATTGTTGTAGCAAGATTCTATAGTTTCCTCCTCTATGTTTTCATTATTAATTAATGGAACTCTGAAAGGATCTTTCAAAGTCAACTAGGGTGTTGATAGAAACTAAAACCTTTACAAATTTCTTGTTCATTCTCATGGTTGAAGGCCTTAGTAGAGAAATTAAAGCTTTAAATGAGTAGTATTTATAAAAGGGAATTAGGATTTGCAGCTCTATAGATTTATTTAATCATTGTCTATTTGCATATAATACATTAATTTTTGGACAAGCAACAACAACTAAATCTATGAATATTAAGAAGGTATTATTTGATTACACATGTTCTAGAATTTTTCAATGGAAAGATTTTGAAACACTTCAAACCTTTCTAGAAGTCTTTAAAGACACTTTGGAGAATGGAGGTCTTTCAAGAATGATGAAACGGTGTCTCTGAGTGGATAAAAAATACACAAATCATGGTTTTTAGGGTCCAAATAGAAATAATTCATACATGGGTTTGAAAAAGGAACATACATCCTAGGTTTTGAAGTAAGTGACCATTCTAAGTGATTAACTACTAAAGGTAAAATTCATATTCTATTTTAGAGGCACGTAGAAGAGTAACAACATACATGGTCCATAATATTTCAATATAAATAGAAGACAAAAAGAGAAACATTAATATACATGACCTATCACAAAAATAATTAGTATAAAATATATTAATAATAAAATGAAGAAAGGCAATAGACATACAATCCCCATAATAAGGCTAGTTGAATACCTGAGAGAGTAAGGCTAGTTGAATACCTCTCTTTACCTATGGTCCAATAAAGAAATGCAAGTCATATAATACAATCTTCTCTTCTATTCATACAATATTTTTGCAAATCAAAATGAATGGTCTTCAAAATTGTGGAAAACCATCAATAAAGGTATGCACGTTTAATCAAAAAGTTTACCAAAATAACGTCCTAGTGTGTAATGTACTGAATTTTTTTAAAAAATGAAATGACTATAGGTACCTGAACAAATTTGCAACTTTCTAACACATATTTGATCCACTTGTGAAAGTGATATTGAATGTTCAAACTCTTATTTATCCCTACTGCATTTCAATAGAAATTGATATTTGCAAAATGGAAAGTTGTGTTTAAGAAATAATAAAACACAATATGTAAAATACATAATCAATAGGATTGAGGATTTAAAAGTAAAATGACCGTTTTTGTGGAGTGTTTGTGAATCTCAAATTATTGTTTTAAAAGAAAAAACATGATAAATATTTTTTTTTGTTTTGTTCATTTTTACTGAATAACATAGATAATTAATTCTACTATCTTTTATTAGTATTTATCTTCTTTTTTGAAACATTGAAAAAGATAGAATAATATTTAAGAAGATAATATTCGAAGATATTGTTATAAAAGAAGATAATAATAAAATATAGATTCACATAATTTTTTCTCAGTTATAATAATTTTTTTTAGCAATACAAAATCATGAGAATCCAAGAATTATGTATAGCACACCAACTTTCTAACATGACTGGGGATGTTGGTGTAACACATCCACTAGTACCATGTGGGATGGGGGAGACTGGACCTCATGACCTCATGCTTCATAACAAAAAAACATCTCACCAATCAAGCCAGACCTCCAACGCTAAATCATTCGTCTTATCAAACAATATTGAAAAGAGTATTTTTGTTGGTAAATTTATTAGTATTTATCTCCTCTTTTAATAATTTCTCTTTTTTCTTCTTTGAAACATCAAAAATGATAGAATATCTTATTAAAAAAGGTAATACTAAAAGATATTCTTATTAAAAAAGAAATAATAAAATATATATTTTTTGTTTTGTGCACATTCTTTCTCTTAGTAATAATATATAGATATATATGATTTTTAATTTTTTAAGAAATACAAAATCATTATAATTACTTTTGATTGGTAAAATTCATTTGAGAGATTTTTCAGTCAAAAATTTGATTTGACAATGGTTTAATGAGAGACTAAGGTTGTTTTGAAATGTGAGACCAGTTTGGTGGACAATTGTGGACAGTGAAGTCCACAATATAAAGCCTATCGGCTAAATATATATTATTAATAAATTATACACATACACACACATACAAATATACATATATTAATACACACACATGTATGTATGTATGTATGTATGTATGTAGGTACATATGTATGTATGTATGTATGTATGTACGTACGTACGTATGTGTGTGTGTGTGTGTGTTTGTTAACAGATACTAAGAGTGATCTTTATTATTTTCTATGAGAATTTGCATCACCTTATAGCTTGTTAAAATTTTCAAAATTAAGCATCTATTGTCTTAAAAACATCAGGGACATAAATTCATTCAAGTATATATGGTAAATTATTTAAATTTATGGCAAACCTACTACTTTTATTGAAATTTACCACAAACCCATTGCTTTCAACAAGAAAAAAATCATAAAACCAGTTAAACATATCATACTAAAATACTATTTATTAATAACTAGATAAAATAGTGCATCTTTATGTGCTTACGTGAAAATAATTCAACTTTGACTAGGAATGGGTTCTATGAATGGGGTAAGATTAAACAAAACACGACAAGCTTCAACTTGATTAGATGGTATATTTGAATTCATAATAGCTTTTCCAATAGAACTTATTTATTAGTATGATTTTAGATAAGTCACTTAAACAAGTCAAAATTTAGTAAACCAAAACCAACGGAACAAACCAAACCTGACACATAAAAGATTAGGGAGACTCTTTTAAAGGGTTTGTGAAACCCTAATATTTAAAGAATAAAAAAAATTGAAATAACTTTCTATTCAGGCACTAATGTCCTCTTTCATGAGTTGTAGGATAGGGTGGATTTGGGTCCATTCTTGAGGATGTGGGTGGAGTTAAATTAGGCATTTCTGATTAATATAGACATGAAAAGTCCCAAAAGTGCAATTTGTGAGTCTCAATTGCTAGTTAGAAAAAATAAATTAATCATTTTTGCATTTGACATGTATCAAAAGTTAAAACGAGTGATAAATAAGAAGAAATGAAGCTTTCCTCTTGTAGGAGATGAACAAAAGAAATAGAATTTACGTAGGAATAAAGGAATGTTGCTTATTATGAATAAAGGATAGTTATTCAGTTTACAAACTGCCAAGTGAGTTGAGAAATTAATAGGGATGTAGGAGCTACATAAGATGTATTTGAAATTCCCTCCATCTCCAAAGTCTTTTTCGACTTCATTTCTTTTGTTGAAGAATCATATATGCTTAAATTAGATGAACATTATCCAATGGCGAAGTTTTCTACATCTTTCGAGAATAACAAAGAAATTAAAAATTATAATTTATTTCAATAAGAGAATTATGTGTAATCCAGTAGGAAATTGTATAATTATGTTATTTAATGAAATTAATTTTCTACATAATATTTTTTCAATGTTTTGTTATTTTTGGATTCTATTGCGTGAGAGTCTTTTGTATCAATATTATTTGAACAAACTCTCATCATAATCTAGAAATTAAAAAAAAACACGAGTGAAGTCTTTTTTGTTATATTTTGATGGATTGAATGGTATCTTAAATATTTTATTAGTTTATAATACTATATTTATATATTTTTATTGATTTTTTGTTCATTTTTTCAACTTTCTCAACTATTTTATTGTCGCTTATAAGATGATACAAAACTTTTTTTGGTCCATAAGTGGACATTATTCTTGTAGTTAAAAATATTTCCTCAATCATTTGAAATCATCTAGGAAACACTCAATCATGTACCTAACCTTTGAATTGAAAAATGAATAAAGAAATGTTATTACATAATCAAAGTATTTAAAGAACACTATCTTAGCTCAATTCTACATTTTATTATCATATTTGGGTCTTCACTGAGAGCTATAAAGTGGAAACTAATAGGGATGTGAGGAATGGAAACTTGACACTTGTGATAGAAAAAATCTCAAAATATGTTTATATTATACACTAAGTTTGCACCCTTAGTTCAAGCTCTCTTGGTCTTGATAACTCAGTATAACTTGGGAATCATCTCCAGGTTGTGGGGCCTTTGCTAACTGAGATGAAACCTCTAGGTTTTGGGCTGGTTCCTCCTGGATAATCACCCTAATTTTCTTCTTAACAGGAAAGTAAATCTTTGAGGGAAAAGGGATAGAAGGAATGCATGAAAGGGAAATAACTTGGAAGAAAACTACCTACTAGGTGATACACCGAAATTAGGGTTTGGATCTCAGTATAGAGGAATGAGACCAATGGAGGAATCAGGTCTAATAAGTCACAACTCACTAGATAGGCCTGCATAAGTATTTCATAGGAGGGTCTGAACAAAAGACTCAACCTATGACCTGAAAACAAACATCCTTTTCTGCGACTAGGTGTAGGAATGAGACAAGACTACTAGGGATTGTAGTATATCCATAAAACATCTAAATCAGATCAGACACAACAACAAAAAAAATTAAAGAAAGTGAGAGGGACTAGGAACCCCAATTTCCATTAATAGAATTCATAAACTTCAATCCAATAAGAGATAATCAAGACAGTGAAGACGGGGATAGAACAAATATCACTAGTACCTCAAGAATGCCTTAATCATCAATGGGAGATTACAAAAAATAGAAGAACCAGAGGATAGAACAAATACCACAGATGGCTTTCTAAGAAAAGATGACTTTCTTTCAAAAGTGGGCTCCTCTCCTTTACAAAATGAACCTCTTGAGCACTAAGGCTCTGCAAAAGCAATATATACATCACTCACTGCACGCGGGCAGGAGTCCAAAATTTTAACCTAACTAGGGTTACAGATTTTACAATAATAATAGCAAACCCTAGGGTACAAGATCACATTAAATTCACTGAGAGAACTCGGTAAATAGATCATATCTTTCTCCTTGCATGTTGATCTTGTATTGAGCTCACCTACAGACATGACAACCTTGATCCACCTACCCACCTGCAACTCCACTCAGCCATCAAGGCTCTGAAATCAATCATACCACCCTGAGAAAGGACTGTAAAAATTATGGTGCCAAGCCTGTTATATCAACCCATGGCATGAACACATGGTAAAGGACTCTATGGCACTGCCTAAGATCACCTCAGAGTCCCCCGCAACCACCTTTGTCCTTAGAAATTTAATTTTGGAGCTACTCGACGTCGTGCATGGCCGAACGAAAGCAAAACCCTCGCAAAGATATTTGAATTGGAATGTTAACGGCTAGCAGGGTTCAAAATTAAAACACAACCATCGATGAGAACCCTTTTTGGCAAACGAACAACTGCAATGCACTGAGAAAATCACTTAAAACCCCTTCTGACAAGTCAAAACCACTGTGGAAGTCAACGGCCAATGAGAAACGAGCAAACTGACATGTTGGCATATTTGGACCCACCTCAAGCCCTCCTCATTTTAAGTCATTCAGTGACTACGTGACTAAAGACTTCCTCTAATTCACGAAGTCCTTGAGCCAACTCAGGTCTGGTTAAGCGATTCAGTGAACAAGGCTGTCGCTTTCAAATCTCTAAGTCTTTTTACTAACTTTGGTTAAATCAAGCAAACACAAGAAACCCCTTATTCATTGAATCACTGAATCACTTCATTTAACTGCTCACGAGGATTCCGGCTTATTTTTTGAACTAGTGACTGAAGATTTCGCCAATTCACTAAGAAATTTAGAGCCTAACTTATCCCTTGATTCTACGAATACACACATTCACGCATTCACCAGGTCACTTAGAACACTGCTAACTTATCACACGAATAAGTGACCCTTTTGAGATTTGTCGGAGCCACTAACCCATTTTATCTGAACCGCCAAACGGACTGAGAAATTTGACCGGGCCCGCAAAGGAAAATCGATGGCTGGTCTTAAACCCTCATGTGTCAGAAATGCTCTATAAGAACTTACGCCGATCGTTGATTTGATGACACACCAAGACCAGCTGCAAACTTCAAAACTCGGCCCCACTTTATCTGGCGAACTAGCGACTGAAGAACCTCTGCCAGTTCGTGAAATGCTTACCACCATCACTAAAACACTTAGCGATCACGCGACCATTGTTCGCTGAACCACCAAGTCCACTAGACCTCCGCCAAAACATCACGCGAACACATGAACTCTTTGAAAATTAGTCAGACCACCAAATGTATTATTAGGACTGCCAAACTATTCAAACCCACAAATGGGCCTACTCATGCCACTTGTCATTATATCATTTTCTGCTACCTTGTCGTCTCTGACACATGACTCACCCTTCAAAAGCTCTGACAAGCTAGAAAATCAAATGACCATCATTATACCGCAACTTTAAATATCGAGCATCTTCATCCAGTGGTATAATGACAATCGTATGATCAAACCATTCTTTAATCATCAGCACTCTCTGCCAAGTCAAAAATTTAGGTCCCACTGACAACTGCCAACGCATTACCTCATGTACCAATGAGGGACCATTCTAGAAAGAAAATGCGCACATGCTTAATAGAAGACTTAAGTGGCCCAAAAATTAATCTCTGTCACCAATTATATCTCCATCCAACAGTCCATGCTAAATCACCAGATGCCTCATAACTTGACCGCTGCATTACGTGAATAGGAGATAACCGCATTTGCCAGATCGCTGAGTGTCAAAGCATTGTCTACCAGGATTAAGAGAATCTACGAACACATGTTCGCTAAATCGCCAAATAACTCTCTTGGATTGGGCGAATCAGCAACCGAAGAAAATTCAATTTGCGAAAAGGAAGACTAAACCACAGTTAAGTCAGGTGAACACACGAACAAAGAGACTTCACCAATTCGCTAAATCATGAAAGAAACCTGGGTTAGATTACACAAACAAGCGAATAAAGACCATTCACTAGTTCGCCAAATGACTTTAGTTGAGACCGCCAGATACTTGAAGGATTACACGAACAAGGCGTTCACGTAATCGCTAGAACTTTTAGAAACACCACCAAACAACTTAGCCAACCGGCGAACAGAGGACTTTCAAATGCACACATGCTAAAAGAAGTCACTTAAGCCATCGAAAATGTAATTTCAAATTAGAAATTGGCTTAGGGTTTTGAGGGTTTTTTGAGCACAACGGCTACTTTTTCAAACTTTGAGACTGCAGACCAGGGAATGAAACAAATTGCAGAGGCCAGAGGACAAAACCTAACCCCATGGAATTTTCACGGAAGCTCGACAAGGATAAAAAAGAGACCCTGGAATGGACTTCGGCCAAATTTGAATGCAACATGAAAAATTAGGGTAACATTTTATTAACATTGCTAATCCTTACAACACTCTAACAATAGAGAAATCCCATGAATAATTTATAGATTGTATGAATTAATGAGATCAATTTCATTAGAATCTAAGGACCTTCCATTCATGGCAATGAATTCAAAATCACTCAATTCAGCTTGGAAAGAGAAATAAATTTCCCCCAAATTAGAAAAAAGAGATACAACATATTGTTGTTCTAATAGAACCGCCTCATTATTTTGTTGACTAGCCTCCACCTAATATTTTTAAAATCATATGATATACATATTAATTAAATAAAATCGTAAAATCTTATAATGAATATTATAAAAATAATAATCATATATATTATCAACTAATAACTTTATTAACAAATAACATTTAAAAATCCTTGTTAGAATGGGATTTAATGAGAAGGTTGTCCACATTATCCAAGAATGTACTCAAACTGTCAGCTTCTTTGTCTTAGTCAATGGCACCCTTAGTAGCTTCTTTAAACCTGAAAAGGGGCTCAGGCAGGGAGATCCTCTCTTCCCCTACCTATTTATTATGGTGGTTGAAGTTCTTAGCAGGAATTTGACTATGCTTTCCTGCATGGGAAGAATAAAAGGTGTCAAACCTGCTTCCACTCTTCATCAGGTTGTGTTGGAGCAATTTGTGGATGACACCTTCCTCTTTGGGTATTCTTTGGTGATTGAGGCCAGACAGTGGAAACAAATGGAAAATTATGCCTAGGCTTCTGGGCAGTGCATTAACTATCAGAAAAGATGAATGTTCTTCTTCAATACTCCCATGGAGATACAAAACAAAGTGCTTCAAATTCTGGGCTGTTAGTCAGCTTCGCTCCCTTCTACCTATCTTGGCCTCCCCCTCACAGTTAAAGAGGTGTCCCAAGATTTCTGGAACTCCATCCTGGAAAGAACCTAGAGGAAACTTGTTGGATGGAAAGGGAAAATCCTAAGCAATGCTGGTAAACTTCAACTGGTGGCTTGCACTCTCTAGGGGATCCTGGTCTAATTTTTGTCCCTCCTCAAGATCAAAAGCAACATGGTGGATAGATTAGAAAAAATTCAGAGAACTTTCTTGTGGGCTGGTTCTGAAGAAAAATAGAAGATGCCCCTGATCAATTGGGATACTATTTGCCTCCCAAAAAGGCTGGGTGGCTTGGGCTTGAGGAGAATTGGCTTGATGAATAGAGCCCTTACCACGAAAGTGGCCTGGAAAGTCATAGAAATAAAAATGGATTGGTGCAAGATAATGGAAGCTAAGTACCTCCAAGGACATCCCTATGGGATGATGTACCATGAAAGTGACCTCCCCAGTGACTCCAAACTTTGGGTGAACATCTACAAATGCAAAACCTTTCTATCTAAAGGTGCTTTCTGGTAGCTTGGAAATGGGAGATCCATTAGATTCTGGAGTGACTATTGGATTCTGAACTGCCCTAACCTTGGTAGTAGATTCAACCCTCACATGGACTACCTCAGGCCTATCCTTGGTAACAAAACTTCCAACTACATCACTGGCAAGAATTGGAGAGATACTCTATTCTTGTCAGGGACAGACTGGATCTTCAATACTTGGCTAATAAGCTCATGGAAATCCTAAGGAATGTCAAAATCCTAGGTCTCGGTGGCCAAGATTCCATCGTTTGGGCCCTTACCCAAGCTGGTACATTCTCAGTCAAAATTTCTTACAACCTGCTTTTGAAGGAAGAGAATAATCTGAGGGACTGGACGAAGGTGTGGATCCCTCAGCTCACACCAAAAATCAATTTCTTCTGGTGGACCCTTATGCATGGTAAAGTCTTAACTCAAGATAATTTTATAAAAAGGGACTTCTCCATGGCAAGCAGGTGCGTCCTATGTAAAAAGGAAGAGGAAATAGTGAACCACCTATTCATACACTGTGATTACGCCAGTAACATTTGGCAGGAGGTCATTGGCAGGTTAGGAATATCGTGGGCTTTGGGTAATGATGTGCACCAATTCACCAACTAGAGATCCCCCTCCAATCATCCCCTTCTCCAACTCCTTTTGCGAATGTTTCCCCCACACATCGGCTGGACTATTTGGAAGGAAAGGAACAACAGGATATTCAAGGAGTCTAGCAACCTCTCTGAGACTTGCCTCTATCTAGGGACCAAGCTCCTTTGTGAGAACACCAGTGCGGCTAAGTGGAAACTCCCTTCAGCATCCCCCTCTGCCTGGGAAGTCAAAATGGCTGATAAATGGAACCTGCTGACTGGCTTATCCAAGTTTGATGACTCCAAGCTGATGGCTAGAAAAGCTACCAGATGGGCTGCCCCACTTAGAGGCTGGACCAAATTAAACTTCGATGGGGCAGCTAATAACCTCGCTTAGGGTGGGGGAGGTGTGCTAAGGGACCATAATGGCACTTGCCTCTTGGCTTATGTGGGGTCACTCAATAATTGCACTGTTAACCAAGCCGAGGGCATGGCTCTCCTATGGGGGATTAAATTTGCAATCTAAATGAACATCAGACTGCTGGAAATTGAGGGGGATTCCAAAGTGGTGGTGGTGGAGGCTATCAAAAGAGGAGCTAATGCAGGGTGGTGTGTTAGCTCCATTATTCTAGAAATCTGGGAGCTTCTCAACAATTTCCAATGCATGCTATAGCCCACACGTACATAGAGGGGAATGCGGTGCCGGATTCGATGGCTACTATTGGTCTCAAGAAAACCAAACTAAGCAATTGGAAGGTGGCCAGTGAACTACCTAAGGTAACTCAGCGACTCATCAGAGGGGAAATAAATGTTACCACAAATATTTAAAATGAGCCAAGCTGTCATCCTTGTTAAAAGCCCTACCTTGATCACGTGTCGGTGTAAGATGGTGATTTTTGTGATTATGAAAGAGAATGCCCAAAACCCCATAAAGAATCATAAATGCCTTTCAAGCGTGTGGAGAGGTAGCTATCTGCATCGGTAGGTTTTCTTCGCTAACAAGGACACTAAGTGCAGCCCTGGCATAACTGCTAATTATGGCACATGGAGATCTGATGGATATCACCGTATGCAGCCTGACTCCAAAAATTTTACCCAAGGCTAACCTTTTGAGTATAATCATTTCTCAAAATAGATAATTCAAAACAACTGGTTTTATGCCCTCTTTCAAGAAGCTTACCCCTTCGACTCTCAGGAAATTCTGGCATAGGAAAAGGAGATTATTGAAATGCGAGGCAATACTCTGCGCATTGAACCGAATAAGATTGATGATGCTTTCACCTCCGACCCTCTAGTGACCCACTACTGCAAAGAAAGTGGTATCTGGAGTTTCATGGAGCGCATGAAAGGAGGACACGATGAGCAGATATCCAAATAGTTTGTCTCATCCTAGAACAATAGGAAAGTTTCTGTTGGGGGCATCCACTTCCAGATTAATGAGGAGGTCATTGCTAAGGCGACGGGGCTCTCTGTGGAAGGGAGAAAGTATAAAAAAACTAGTAGGACATCAGACCCTACAAGCCTCAGGCAATTCTTCAGAGAGGGAGAGAAACCTATCAAGAAGTCAGGGGGGTTCAACCGTGAGGAGCTTCCGGAGTTCTGGCCCAAGTTGTGCCTCATTGTGATGAAGTATTTCACCCTGGAAGGTAAATTTATGATGTTCTACTATTACCATTTACCTTTTCTTAATCACATCAGAAATAGGGACCTAATATCCATTCCCTTTTACCTCCTTCATTCCATTGAAAGTAGTATTTTGGATATTAGGGAAAACCCTAAAAAATTGATCCATATTCTCCATCAGGGTCTCCTGCTCTGTCTCTATCATTTCCATAAGGCTATCTGCCCTCCGCCCAACCTCCCTCGATCATCCAAGAGGTCACTTAGGAGGATTCCCCATCAAAAACTAACAATCCCACTCACTCCACCTCCCACTCTATCCAAGAAATCCAGGAGACGGGTCTTGCCCCTAATGATGGTAGAACCCATAAAAGATGTGTGAAAAACCCTTTCAAAAGGGGGGAGGAATAGGAGGAATTCCATGTCTCTAAATCCTTAGATACTAAATATTTGAAGGAGTTTGACAGTACCCCTAAGACTGAAAGAAAGCCCAAAAAATAGAGATTTTTGGAGAGCTAGGTCAAGCTGGAGGTTGACTTAGGGGGCCCTGGTCACCGCCGGTGTAATAGAATTGCGAAGGAGCAGTACAAAACCAGAATCATGGAAACAGTTTCGAAGGAAAAGTCCCTGTCAAAAAAAGACTCCCATACCACTGAGTCCATGGAGGGCTCTTCTGATGATCACCTGAGTCCGAATAGGACTGGAACCACTCCCCCTCTCAACCCTTAGCTAACCATGGAGACTCGCCATAGCCCTACCCTACCTCTGGCTTCCCCTCATGATCACCAGACCAAGTCCCCCACTACTGAGCACAAATCTGGATTTCTGGATGGCAATGAGAGGTTTAAGGACACCCTTAAGCTGAAGTTTTCTGATTTGGACAAAGAGATAGCTGTCATCAAACAGGACATGCAAGAACTCAAGCATCACATTATGATGACTAACAAGTTTTCTCTTAAGGTCATGCATCCTTCGGCTATGACCCTCTGCACTGTGCAGGAAAAATTGGCTGGTGGCAAACTGGAGGAGAATAATGACAATAAATATCTATTCCTCTTCCTGTAGGAGGAGTGGGCCATGACCCTGATGTCCAAACATCTAGGTGGGAGATCCTAGATGCTGCTGCTCACGAGGTTTTTATTTTTGATTGGGCATGGCCCTAAGTTCTCTAAGTTGGGTTCTTTTTTTAAGGTTAATTCGCCTTGTTATTGGTATAGCCCTGCGTGGCTTAATACTATTATTTTAATTGTTGCTACCCGTTTAAGATACTATGGTTTAATCTTTTTGAAAAGAGCTGCTTTGTTTGTTTTTTATAGAGGCAAATTAGACCTTGTTTTTTCTGCTGATAAACTACTGATGAAATGCTTTAGACTAGTGGCATTAATATGTTGTTAATGTGCCTCTAGTCCTTCTGTACCTCGGGCCAACACCCTCTTGCTGCTTTATCTATTAAAAACATTTACAAAAATCAACTATAACAATAAAATTGACCAACTATAAATCTTAATTTTTTTTTCTATTTTACCTATATAATAACTATTAAAATTCATAATTATAAGGAGAGATGTTTCATTTTCCAATTGTAGATAAGCTGAGAAACTAGGCATATGGGCAGAACTATCTAAGCCAATAACTTCCTATTAATTATCATGAGAGGTAAGAATATTCATGAGATGGAGCCATTAATAGATAAAACACAAAACCAAATATATTTCTAAAATGTTAGGACTCTTTCTTCACCATATAGTAACTTTCACCGAATCCTAATAATATGAAATAGATTTTAGTCAATTCTAAATAATAACAAACTTACATAAAAAATAAATTTGAAAATCTACAAATAAAAATATTAAATAGTAATGATAATAAAAATTGTGATAACATACAAATATACTAATAAAATAATTATTCCATTAATGAAAAAAAACCAAAAGGGAATGTGTATCCAATTCCACCTATCACACATAATTCTATATAAAAAGAAAAATGATGCCATTGGTCAAGTTAAATTATTTACTTCTCTCTTTTTTCTAATAGAGAACTTTGTCCAAACATTTTTACCCCATATGTAAAATTGTTCATCAAAAGAAAACAAGCCATCCAACATATTCATTTCCTTGAAGAGTACATAGAAGATTCTTGCGATGGGGACTAAGATAAAGAAAACACAAAATAATCTATCTGCATAGAGTTAGAATACGTTGAATGGAATGAGATGGGTGAAGAAAGAGCGCTGGAATTTCAGCGCATCCTAGCACAGTACAAATATATTTATTTTCCATTTAATCGATCTGTCTCACCATCTCATGAAACTTCTTAATCTCCCATGTTATGGATTTTGTCAAAGACAAAAAAAATTCGTTTTGACTAGAATTCGATCAGAGAGGGAACGAAAACCGTCTTCTCTAACAATCTCCAATAAATGAAATTGACTACATGATATTAAATTCGTTGTGGAGACAGACGGTTTGAATTTTTAAAGGATTCTACGTTAGTCACATAATTAATAGGCAGTCACCAGCTTCGATAGTTTCGCCCATATGCCTAGTTTCTTCCCTTACGTGACAATTTGTGTCTTAAACATCTCTCCTTATTAGGATGAACCTTATTGTTATATAGGCAAAAGCTGCAGTTTTTTTTTCAAGATTTACAAATTACCAATTTTTGGATATTGTGATATTTGAGATATTTGAAGTGTTAATTTTGTTTAAAAAAAATTTATTAATTGATAATAGATTTGATTATTATTTTTATAATATTAATTATAAGATTTCATGATTTTATTTAATTTATTTTTGGATTTTAAGATTTGAAAAATATTTAGTGGAGTTTAAGAGAAATTGAGCCAATAAAAAAATTAAAACACTAATTCTATAAGTAACAATATGTTGTATCTTTTGTTTCTTTTTTGTCAGTTTGGAGAAGGTTGCTTTCTCTTTCCAAGTTGAATTGAATTATTTTGAGTTGATAGTAGAGAATGATAGATTCTTATGGAATTGATGTCACAGTTTTCTACAATCTACAACTTATTTACATGAATTTCTTGCAGTTTGAATTTTGTAATAGATAGCACTGCTTATAAACATATTTAGGAATCTGTTTTATCACAAGGGTTAATTCCCTATTCACCAAATCCCTAAACATTCATCTTTATAGTTCTTATTGAAGACTAAAAAATGTAAAGAGAATATGTAATTAACCTAAAATAGTGTGTTTTAAATACTTTGATTGTACAATAAGTTTTTTATTCATTTTCCAAATCAAAATTAGATTTGTCTAATTGTTTTCTATATGATTTCAAATGAAAAAAACAAAACGTCTTTTAACTACAATAACAGTAAACATTTATAAAACAAATGTATTATATCATCTATATATAATAATAAAATAATTAACCAAATTTCAAATATTAAAAACTAAATATTAGAAGATCTATGAATGTAAAACTAAACTATTTGAATTTCACAATCATAAATCCCATCCAAAATATAGAATAATACTTTTTTAAGAATATAAAAATACTAAACCAATAAAAAAGTGTATATTTTATTAAGTTGAAGATGACCATGACAGAAAATGACACGACCATACAATTTCCTAGCAAATCTCTTATTGATATGAATTACATTTTTAAATTTCTCTGTTATTTCTCCGAAGATACAGAAAACATCAGCATTGGACAATGTTCATGTTATTTAAACATATGTGATTCTTCGTCGAAAGAGACCAAGCCGGCCAGAATTTGGATATGGGGACGATTTTACGTACATCTTACGCAGCTCCGTGTATATACCTCTTAGTTTCTTGCCTTGTTTGACAGTCTGTGAACTGAATAACAATCCTATTCATAGTATCCCCAGGTAAATTCCCATGGCAAGTTTCGTACTCTGCTTGTCTATTACTTGGTGCGCTTTGTGGTACGTTTCTTATGCAGCAACTATTACTTTTGATTTTTCCTCCACGAACAGATATTTTGCTGTCTGCAGATGCTACCATTTTCAAGGACGTTGTACAGCTTACAAAGACCACAGGCGGGCTCGGTTGGGCAACTTATCCCAACAGCATCCCTTCTCAAGCTCTCTCAACCTTTTCTGCCCATTTCCAATTCAGAATGGTTGCAGTTAACGGCAGTGGAGATGGACTCACTTACTTCCTCGCTCCATTCGACTTTAACTCCTCCTCCGCTCATTCGGGCGAATGGCTTGGCCTCTTCAATTCTCAAACTGATGGCAACGCATCGAATCGGATATTTGCTGTGGAGTTTGACACCTACAAGAACGAATTCGATCCGGACGATAATCATGTGGGAATCGATGTGAACAGCGTCAAATCAGTGATAAATGTTTCAGTGAGTGATCTCTACACAGACGCTACACTCAACGATGGAGAAATGTGGGAAGCATGGGTGGATTACAACGGCTCACAGATTCAAATGTTTCTTTCACATGAGACCCACTATTATAGTCCATATAAACCGTATGATCCGATGTTTGTGTATGATATAGACTTAATTTCCTTTCTTCCGCCGAACGTCAAGGTTGGTTTTTCCGCTTCCACGGGGTTCGCAATTGAGACTCACGAATTGCACGTTTGGAATTTTACGTGTGAATACTTCCAATCTATTATCACATGGAAAATCTGAAAACACAACAGATTTTTACAAAAAATTTAAGATCTGTTCTTCTTTATCTGCGTATTCTAGATCGAAAATAACCAACAAATTTCGGAAAAAAATTCTGCATTTTTGCAGATTTGAGAAAACAAATTTTTTATTTGTAATACGTTCTGTCGAGAGGATAACCGCCGCCTTATCACACCCTCTTCGCCAGGAACCCCAAACCCTAGCCTACCCTCTTCTCCAGCTGATAAGGAGAAAAAACACTCTCTAATCGGATCGATTATTGGCGCTGTTTTTTTCGTTCTTATAGTAATAGGGGTCTACAAATGCTATTGCAGCAGCAGCAGGACAAACGCGCCTCCCCCGCCGCAGCGTCCGCCTTCCCCGGTTTCTTTTACTTTTTGAAGGCGATGGGTTTGAAATAAACTTCTTTAGCGATATTGTTTATTGAAATCTTTATGTATATTTATTTTGAAATTTTGATTTAGAATTATAAGTTTTGGGTGTGATTCTATTTTTACATATACGATATAAAGATTTAAAAATAGTAAGTTCAATTCAAATTAAAAAATGACTTAGTGGAGAAAAGAACCTTGTTATAATGGATGTTTGAAATATATGTATATTTTGGAGCATGGGTAAGTATAATTTTAGTAATTTATCTATTATATGTATTTGAATAGATTTATGTATGTAATGTTTCTAAAATGACAATACTTAATTTTGAAAAGTTTAATAGTTTATTAATGAATTTTTTAAATATCTATAGAAAATAGGAAAAGTCATTTTTGGTATTGCGATCAATGAAAACTATATATTATTAATTAAATTATAAATTAATAATTAACATTGAGTTTAGATAAAGAAGCTTTCCATACTATTTTATTCACCTATTTTGGTATGTTATGTCTTATTGGATTTGTAGTTTCTTTTACTTTTGGAAGGTAGTGGGTTGTAAGCTTTCTTTGGACTTTTATATTCTAAACTTTGGGATAGTCATTCTTTAGAAATTATTTTATTTTATTTTAAATATCATAATTTTAACAATTATAAGTTGATCATGTCATTCTATCTCATTTAGATATATGATATAAATCTTTAAAAATAGTAATTGAAATTCAAAATATGACTCAAAGGAAGAGCAACAATAGTCAAGCTAAAAGTGATGAGGAGAAAAATACATAATGTGATGTTTTATTTATGCAAGATAATGCCTTTAAATAGGAATTATTGAAGGATTGCTAATGGAGATATGCATCATCATATGCAGTTTAAAAACTAACAAAATAAATGAAATAGATCAACATTCCTCCATTATTATATTAATTTAAACAAGAGTACAACATTGCAAGGGTTTTTTACTAAACTCTTATGAAGACTCTAATGAAACACCTTCACCAATCCTCCTCACTCACCTTGGAAACACAAAAATGACTACAACAGTGGATTTTCTAAGTATAGAATGTGCAACCGTCTATAAAAAAGAGAGAACATAAAAACATTACAACCCTCCATGCACATTAAGACATATTTCCTCCAAAATTTGACATATCCTCCAAGTGTTTCTTGTCCATCCTTTAGTTTTGCATGTGAGATTCCATTCTTTTGAAATTCTACATCTCCGCTGATTATATAGAATGCCTCCTCAAGTGTTGTGAAAATAATCCCTCATTTTCTACACAAATCCTTAGTAAAATGTCTACAAATGAGATAAAATTTCCTCTAAAAGACCATATCTCCTTCAAGTGTGACTAATCTCTCCTTAAATGCACAATAAATTATCAACGAAATGTGATTTGACACAAATATGTCAAGGACCCTCTTTCCTTCCAGAACACAAATAGGAAACTTCTCAAAGAATAAATCATCCTAGTAAGAAAGAAGATAGCTCAGGTTGATAGAAATCCTCTTGCCTCCAACCTCTAATTATATTTTTTCTATTCTCTAAAGCACAAATTTTTCACAACATTTTCACTGCAAGGTGAGTTCTGATCGTCAAATGAGTCATTAGTATGCACTGTAAAACAACAAAAGTGTAGTTCACCTTTAGTCTTAGTGAAAGCTATATTCTTCATCGAGTTTTCATTGATAAGATATTTGGCCTATCAAATGGAATTCATGTGCACATGTCCAATTTCCTAACACTAATAACATTTGAATTCTTTTGTTGAAATGAAATGTTATAATTTTTCTTAGTGAGAAAAGAAAACTCTTCAATAATTAAATGACTCTTATCAATTCTACTTCCTTCATCAATTAGAGAATAAATTACAATTTCCAAACTAGCATCAATGTAAAATAATATCATCAAAATTTAAAGGCATGCTACGTAATAGCATCACCTTGGCATCATGTGATGCAAAAGTAAAAAGTTTCTTTCTTAACTCATCATATTGTAGGATCTTTCTAGTAAACAACATGTAAGGAGGATAGCTAGAGATAATTTGAATTTCACCTCAGGTGGGAAAATGAGCACTAAAGCTACAATTGTTAGTGGGTATGTTGGTTCACACATTCCAGGCGGTATTCAAGAAGATTGGGAAATTGAAGGGGTGCCTAAGGATGTGAACCCACGTGACAAGTACAAGAATATGGGGGTGGGGGTCCCCCTCATCATGGGTCCTTATCCCATCCCTCTTGGGAGCCTGCAAGTGTGTCTTGCCCCTGGTCTTAAATTTTTTGGGTCAAAGCATGTGGGAAGTTAGTGTTCCCTTAGGTCTGTAATATATATGACCGATCTAAAGGAAAATTTGGCATATAATTATCAGATCCTATAATATATTATAATATTGGACTAATGGTGCTTACTTTGTTTGGCAAGTTTATGGATATATGTGCCCTAACATTAATCTAGTGCTTGTTTTTGTGAAGAAGAAGTGGGATCTCAAAGGCCAGGTTGAAATTTCTTCTTTTCCCAAAGGTTTTCTCTATTTTTATTTTTCATGCTAGGAGGATGTGTCAAATATTTTAAGCGAGGGTCCCTGGCTAGTTGGAAAATCTTCCCTGTCTCTTTAGATATGATCCCCAAATTTGGATTTAAATGACTCACTCTTTGTCCAAGCCCTAGTGTGGGTCAAAATTCTTGGGCTTCCCTTGGAGTACTAGTTCAAGGATTTCATTAGTGACTTGGAGAGTTCATTTGGAGAGTTTTTATCCATTGATTTTGTCATGAGATCAAGGAGAAGATTAAATTATGCTAGGATTTGTGTGGGGGTAACCCAAGATACTGGCATACCTCCCATAGTGGAAATTAACTCAAAATTGGGTAGATGGGTTTAGCAGCTAGAATATGAAAGTTTCTCATTTGCTTGTTTCCACTATGAGAAAGTGGATCATATTTCCAAGAAGTGTCCTACACAAGTGGAGAAAGAGAAAGCCTATAAATCTAAGAAGAAATCTTGGAAGAAGAACTAAAAAGATAACAAGGATGTTGGCTCTAATAACCAACATAAGGGTGAGGAAGTTCTAGCTTTTATAACTGGGAGGATCATGCGAAAAATGTTGAGGATTCAAAGGTTCCTGTTAGCTTCATAGGAAATGACTTGGGAGATTTGGTAGGTGATTCCTCTATTGATCTAGTTAAGATTATGGAGCTGCCTAATCAGACCCATAACAATCAAGTTCAACAGATGGATTCTAATGATGCCATAAAGGTATTGGCTGAAAAGGAGAAAAAAATTGAAGACATGGTTACTCTAGACTTTGAGCATAATGATCTAGAGCTAGAAGAAGGGGAAATACATTTAAATATTAAAGTGGATTCTAACTCTGTTAATTCAGATTATGTATCAAAAGACAACTTTGATGATGCTCAACATTGCCAAGCTCTTACCACCTTTATCATCTTCTCAAGCATCTGGATCCTCTTAATCTATGGAAGTGGTCAAGTCTACCTTCTTGACACATAACACATTTTAGGGGGATCTGTATGGAGACAAGAAAGTTATAAACAATGTTGAATCCTTGGTTCAAGAAGGTGAACTGCTCATTGAGGTGACTATAAGGAATGATAGTAAGAAGGGCTCATTTTGTACTCATCACTCCACCCTAGTCACTACTATAAGTAAGGGTAGAGTGGATGTTGGTGCAAACCCAAATACTATTGGGAAAAAATATGTGAACCGGCTAAGGGAACAAGAAGTTAAAAAGAGCATAGTTGATGGGGACACAACTTACCATCCATGAGGTATTTTCCTTTAAGAAGAAATGAAGATGATTTCATGGAATATTTTTAGTCTCAATGGGTCACACAAACAAGATGTTTTGAGAAGGGTGACCCCACAATAGTGGGTTACACTTTTTTAGACATGATGATTTTTGCTGAAATGATAGATTTTTAATAAAATATGATTATTTAAGCCTTGATAGGTTCAATTTGAAGGAATTAATTAGAAATGGTTAGCTCAAAGCCTCTTAGATAAAAGAATCATTCATATAACATATATACTCCTCATTCATACCTACAATGGAGTCTCCTTCACACCTATTAAAATGCTGATAAAAAATCACTTCGACTTTATCTTTTGGCAGATCAAATGAATTTATTCAAAAAACCTAACTATGTAGTAAGGTACTACTGAGAAAACTCTTTCCAATTATTATAATTTTAATATATATTAAGTTTATTATGACTTCGTATTTTTAGTTTTACTAAACATAGATATTTCATCATATCTCCACCTCTATGTTCGATGTTTATGGAAAAATAGTAAATGAGAGAAAAAAAATTCTAAAAAATATCTATGCCCTAGGTATTGAAGTTATCTTTCTATCAAAAAAATAAAAATAAAATTGGACAAATACACAAAAAGTTATAAGCTATGTAGTCAAGGTATGTCAAAATTACGGCTTAGTCAACTTCAAACGTTAATAAAATATGAAATAATCATGATAATGTAATGAAACCAATTGCATGCCCTCCATATGGACATTAAAAAACTAAATTTGAAAGAATCGCATTGATATCTATTTTAGAAAAAAGTTATGCTCTACAAAAATAATGTAACTCTTTGAAAATGACGTTTTTAGCAACATACCAATTTTTGTGGGAGAAAGAAAAATCCAATCAAATCAATTCAAAAATAAAAATAAAAAATATATTTAGAATCTAGATAGAAAATCCTAAAAGACTCTATTTTACTTCATCTTCTAATTCTTAACGGTTTAACGACAATATCCATTCGAATGTAAAAGTTTTATTCAAAATTTAGAGTACAATGTCCGTTCAGGCAAAAAAGTGTAACCCACTATTGTGGGTTCACCCAGAAATATGGTAAGGGACCACAAGATAGATATATTTTTGATTCAAGAGACCAAAATGCCTAAAGAAAGAGTAGAAACTATCAAAATCTTCAAAAAAATGTCATGTTTTAGGAAGTATCTTAGATGGGGCTTCTAGGGGAGTTGTTGTCATTTTAAACCTATGCCATGTTCAAGGGAACTTGGTTCATCTTGAGTATAACATGGTGTTTATCAAATTTAGGCATTTGAAAGATAGAACTTCATGGCTCTTAACTAATATTTATGCTCCAAACTCTAAAAAGGGAAGAAATAAATTATGGAAGAAAATTACTGACTCGAGATCTCAGCTTAACCTGGATAGTTGGATTGTCATGGGTGATTTTCATACCCCTCTTAAATAATATAATAAATATGGTGGTATTCCCTCCCATCTGGAGAGTAGAATGGATTTGATGAATTTTATTGATTCTATGACACTTCATGATCTTGATCTTCAAGGGGCTTCTTATACTTTCTCTAACAAAAGAGTGAGAGAATATCTAATTCGGGTTCATTTGGATAGTTCTTTGATTACTAATGATTGGTTTTCTTTTGACCAATTCTCTCTATCGGCCCTTTCTAGGATTAGTTCTGAGCATTCTCCTATTTCCTTTTGGCGAATCCATTTATGGGTAGAAGAAATTTATTGTTCAAACTTGAAAAGATGTGGCTTTCTCATCCAAATATTCATGAGGCTATCTTGGAGGGGTAGAACATAGGGTGGATGGAACTACAATGTATAGATTTTCTAAGAAGCTTAGACACGTGAAAGATAGGTTGAAAAAATGGAACAAGGTTGTCATGAGTGGTATCATTGCTTCTAAGTTTTCTATTTACCTTGAACTTAAAGACCTTCAAGACAAAATCCAATCTAAGGGATATTTAGCTAATATGATCAAGGAGGAAAATGAAGTTTTTGTAAGGTCTCATGACATTATCTCTAAAGAGGAGGAATTTTGGAAGAAAAGATCTAGATCTCTTTGGATTTCTTCTCATGATAAGAACACTATATTTTTCCATATAACTATAATGAAGCATAGTGAAAGAAATAGAATATCAAAGTTGTGTATTAATAATAATAATATGTCTCGCAATGAGGAAGATATTTTTACAAAAGCTAGAAGATACTTCTCATCTCTTATATTTGTTCATGGTTCTCTAAGCTCCCTTGATCAGGATAAGATATTAAGTCCATCACCCAACTCATAAATCATGATTAGAACAAAATGATTGATGCTATTTGTTCGGCTGGGGAAATTATAATAATTGTCTTTTCTTTTGAAGGAAACAAATCCCCTAGGCCGAATGGCTTTCCCATGTACTTCTTTCAAGTTTTTTGGGATATTATAGAGCTGGATGTGGTGAAGGTTGTCTAGGATTTCTTTGGATCAAGGTATATTTTGAAAGAGGTCAACACTACCTTTTTAGTGCTTATCCCCCAAAAAATTGGGGCTTCAATTCTATGGACCTTTTCAAGCCTATAAATTTGTGCAACTCTTTTTATAAAATCATCTCTAAGATTCTCACACTAGGGCTCCTATCCATTCTTCTAACTATTATCTCCCCCTAGAAAAATTAATTTGTTCCTGGTAGACACATTCTAGACTATATCATTACAGTGCATGAAAACATTCACTCTCTTGCTGAGTCTAAGAACCAGGGTTTTCTCATGAAACTCGATCTCTCCAAGGCTTAAAATCATGTTGACTGATCCTTTCTCCTCAAGCTTCTCTTGACATTTTGGTTTGATGATAAGGTCTCTCATTTAATCTTTCATCTGATATCCAGTTTCTCTCTTTCAGTCATTGTTAATGGATCACCCACCCCTTTTTTCAAACTATCGAGAGGCTTAAGCCAAGGTGATCCTACCTCACCTATTTTTTTTGTGATTATGGTTGAATGCCTGGGTAGATTTATTTCTATCCTTATTGCTAAAGGTCAGCTTACTAGCACTAAACCTTCATTGGCTAATTTCATTAGCTCCCACCAACAATTTTTTTATGACACCATCCTCACTGGCATTCCAACCATCAAGGAGGCTAGAAAGTTTAAGAGAGCCTTGAACTGTTATGACCAAGCCTTGGGCTAGCTTATAATCTGGGATAAAAGCTCTCTCTTCTTTATTAACACCCTCAAGAATAGAAAACATAGAATTTATCTTATTATGGGTTGTCAGATAAAATGTCATCTACCTACTTGGGTCTCCCACTTTGTAGAAAACCCTCAGATGCATTTTGTAGTATGGTAGTTGATGGATTTCATAGGAAAATTTTTGGTTGGAAGGGTTCTCTATTAAACTGGGATAGAAAATTTTAGCTCCTAAAGTCTTCTCTACAAAGTCTTCTTACTTACATTCTAAGTCTTTTTAAAATACCTTCTAAGCTTGTCGAGGCTATAGAGAGGATTTAGAAAAGTTTTTTATGGACTAGAGTGGAGGATAAGAATAAAAAGCCTCTCATTGTGTTTGAAAAATTTTGTAGACAAAAAACCATTGACATCTTGGGCCTTAGAAGCATTAAATTCCTTAATCATGATTTACTTTCTAAACAAGCGTGGTGTATCTATGGAAGCTCTAGAGAGTGGAATGTTGTCATTAGGAATAAATATTTAACCCCTATTCCTTCCTTTCATAATTTTATCTCTTCTGGCTAGGTGCCTTTTGGCTCAGAAATTTAGAATAGTATAATGCAAGCTAGAAACACGGTTCTTTTGGGTCTTAGCTAGAAGTTGGGAAATGGAAGACTTATCAATTTTTGGGAGGACGGTTGGCTTTCAAGCCATGTTTTGGATGACTCTGAGATTCTTTCCCCCCTAATTAACCTCTGTAAAGATAGATTTGGATCGAAGGTGGTGGATTATTGGATTGGTAATAAGTGAGTTTATTTAAGTTCCATTAGTCATCTTTTAATTCCAATTTTGAATCTTCTTAATTTTGTCTTCATTTGCCCTGATATTGAGGATAAAATTATTTTGAAAGAAACCTCTTTTCGAATCTTTTAAGTGCCTTCATTTATCCATTTTCTTTTTGCTTCCCAGGATCCCACCCTTGTTGGGTCAGTTCTTGGATTAAGGGGTTTACCTTGAAGGTGGATATTTTCTTCTAGATCATTCTTCAAATAGGATTTTAACCATTGAGAATCTTTAAATTGTAGAGGATTTTATCTTCCTAACAAGTTCTTTCTTTGCATGAATGAGGAGGAATCTATCAACCACATGTTTTTTCACTTCTCTTTTTCTTCATTTATTTAGTCCATCATCTTTAGTAAGGTGGATTTGTGTTTGACATTTCACACTTCTATCCAGGAATGTTTTGTGAAATGGGTTTTTCCATCCTCTTCCAAAGAGTACAAGAAGTTTTGGTCTTTCATCCTTCCACATGATATGTGCGGTATATGGAAGGAGAGAAGTAATTAGATTTTTAGGGATAAAAGTTGCCCCCTGAGGTGTTATGTAGTAAGATTGAAAGAAAAATTTGTGACAATTTTAAAATTTATAGCCCCTCTTCTAATTTTAAATTTGCTCCTGACTTCTAGGATTAATCTATTTCATCAATCAATTCGAAGGATGCTCTAAGGAAAGAATGTAGATGGTTATACCCTCGAATGGGATGGATAAAAGGTAATTTTGATGGGGAAGCCAAAGGAAATCCTGGGTCGGTTGGGTGTTGGGGATTGATAAGAAATGACTCTGGCCAATTTATTGCGGTAGTGGTTCTCCCCTTGGGATAACTGACCAACCACCTCGTTGAGGATATGGAGGCTCTTTTGTCTCTCATTATTATCAAGGACATAGGTTTTTCTATGGTTTGGTTGGAAGGTGATTCTAATAATATTATTAAATGTCTAAAGGGACTTTCTCCTTCCTCATGGTCTATCAATAATATTATTGTGAAGGGTAGAAATATCATTAATTATTTTGAGAAACGTATTATTTGTCATAGTTATAGGGATGTAAATGTGGTGGTCAAATCACTTGCCAACATGGTATTCAAGTCTAACATACAATGTAAGTGGCAGGGTGAGATGGATCTCTCCATGAAAGTGAAGGCTTGTTTAAATTATGATCGCATACACAACAAAGTGGGGGTTTCATTTGATGATCACAATGCACTATTCTATGGTTCAATATTTAATGAAGAGTAAAGGTCACTTTCCTTCAGACAAAAGAGATAGAAATTGTGAAAATATGTCACACATTTGTTGGTGCCTTCTCCTTTTATGAGGTTTCTCAGTGCCAAATTTGGAAATTTTTATTGTGAGTGTTTTTGGGTGCTAGTTTTCTTCCTTTGATATATGCTCTAGGTGACTAGTATAGCCATTATGGGGGGTAATAGAAAGAGAAAGGAACCCTTTTCATGTGAGGAATGGTATAAAATAACTAGGGCTTAGGAGATTTAGGAGGTGAGTGGAATGACGCCCTTTATGGAGCGTTTACATAGGGAAAACCCTATTGTTACCAATATTTTCTAGAAGCAATGGAAAGAGGGAAAAATTGTAATTTCAGGGAGGAAACTTAAAATTGATTAGAGGATTATTGATGAAGTCAATGGTATACCGTTCAACATCAACATAAACATGATGGAAAGAAATATTACAATGGTAGGAAGCTATTAGACCAGGATGTGGAGAAATTCCCCAAGGAGCTGGAGGAAAGAGATAATTTTGTCAAAATTGACAAGATGTATTACTCCTTGTTAGCTATAAAGAAAATATAGAGGAAGGTGCTAGGAGCCATCATTTAGTATATCACTTTGGATAGAATATTTTCATTGGCTTATGGTTACCACTTTGTTCTTCTTAACCATATCTACCACAATCAAAAGGTATCTCTTCCTTACTATCTCTAGTCTTCTCTGAATGCTAGTATTAAGTGCATTAGGGATAGGGAGGATAGTAATCTTTCCTTTCATGAATGGCTTATGGTCTTTATTATAGAATATTTTAAAGCTAACACCATTAAGGAAACCATATCTGATTAGTTTTCCTCTAAGGAGGACACAAAGTTGTGTGATGAGTCTGAGGATGAGGGTTATTCAAATAATAATTGAGGGGAGGAGTTAGATTCTGAAGTTTCTCCTAAGGCCCCTACTAAGGGAAAGCGGAAGGGTAAGGCCTTGATCTTTGGTAAGATAAATTGCCTAAAACATACAAGAAGGTGGGTAGGAAAATTAAGAAGAAGAGGGAAGTGGATATGTTAGAAGATGAGGATGATGAAGGGGGGGAAGACATGGACACATATATAGAGGATAGTGGTAGTTTATCCCCTCTGAAGAAACGAGCTAGGAAAAATGGGAAAACTAAAAATGCCAATGAGGATGTACAAAATTCCCCTAAGATTTCCCTTCCTCTTGTGCCTTAGAGCCCTAAAATAATTGGTAATGTGGATTTTGATTCCTGGTGTGGAAATATTTAGGGTTTCTATTGACCCTAGACTAGACCCAACCCTATTGGTGCAAGATTATTTTAGTAAGGAGACTGGAATTAATATTCTTCAAATAGCTTAGGAAGGGGTCATAGATTTTTATAGAGTTATAAAATAGACCTTTCATGAGATTAAGGAAATGAAATTGAAATAGAGAGCCCTAGAAAGTAAGTTGTACTTCTTGGAGGCTACAGTTGTGGGTAAGGATACAATTGCCTTTGTTGGTATTAAAGATAATAGGAAGGGAGATGAGGTTATGCTGGAGACTTGCATTTCCAAGTTTAAGGAGATTGAGGAGAGGATCTTGAAAGTGGAGAATACTTCTGTTGGCTTCAATGAAGCCCTTAAAAGGATTAGGGAATAGACCTATAAGATTTTGAAGGCCCCTATTGAGCATTTATAGATTCTCATTTCAAAGTTATAAAGGTCTGGCAATGAGATGACTATTATCCAAGTGGAATATAATAAGGAAAGTCTAAGGGAGGTGTCTACTTGACCTAGAAAAAGGACTTGGGCTAACACCAAGAAGGAGAAAAATTCTAACAAGGAGATCATCAACCTAAAGAAGGTTACTGACACCATGGAGAAACTTGACCTCGAAGATGTCAAGCTGCTTAAGAACCTTGTCTAGCTAGGGTTGTGTGCTGAATTTTTTTTTGTTTTGTGTTGTTTTTTTGGTGTTTTGTTGTAGCTTGTTGTAGGTGGTCTTTTTGATGGATTTTGTTTAGGTGCTAGCGTCTATTCCTTTTTCTTATTTTGTGTAAGTTGGGCTTTATTTATTTTCCTCTTTATTTCCTAATGTAATGAGTTTTAGGGTCCCTTCAAAACCTACTTTCACTTAATAAAAAACATCACCTTGGCATCATCAGCAACTTTGGATATTATGCATGTAGGTTGATTAAAAAGAGAATAAAATGTACTTATCTATTGAACAATATTGTCTCCCTCTTTCATCTTCAACCCAAACATTTTCTACTAAATGGACATTTTGCCAGCTAAAGTCTATGAACCAAATAAAGTGTTTAGCCCATCCCATATTTCCTTTGATCTCTTTATTAGATCAATGTGATGCAAATATGCATCTGATAAGCCAAGAATAATTAATTTTAGTTTCCTATGATCTTTATCCATCTATTTTGTTTCTTCATATACATCTTTTAGCTTTCTAAAAATTCCACTCATAGTGTCCCACAAATATTTTTTTAATTAAAAGTAATTGTATTCTATTTTTCTATGTGTGAAATTCATACCCTTCTAATTTGGCAATAATAGTTAATTTTTCTATTTTGATATCTTTGGGTAGTCCAAAAGATCTTAGATACTTCAAAGGATTGTACCATTATTTTGGAAAGGTTCCTACAAAATAATAATTGACACATGCCTGTAAAATCATAGCTCCCATCTATCATTCAACAATATCAACATATTCCAACAAAGCCCATATTCAAATTTGACACAATGTGACACACATGATATTTGCATAAAATAGTTGTAGAACCTCCTAGAATTTACACATCCCTAAAGAACATCATAAATTTGACTCATGAGAATTTAATATAGTGATATTCTGCCCTCTAATGAAAATTTCTCCTCTTTCAATTCTCTATTTTAAATAAATTAGAATCTGTGAATGACAATAATAAATCTTTTCTAAATAAAATTCTTCCTTTTAAACCACTCTCTTTTCACATAAAAACTTTGCTCAAAAAATATTGACCCCTGTGACCTCTGCACTTGCACTTTTTTTTCTCAACTAAGTTTAACCAAGTTTTGGACTATCACATAGCAATGGCTATAGAGAAGAGCATGATTTTGATATTGGTTTCCAAGAAAAAATAAGAATAGGAAAGAGACAAAAATAATATCAACCTATGATTGCACTCGAGGTCATTTCCTTGTACCATATTACTTCACTTTCAAGTTTGAAGCACTCCTACATAGATTCAAACTTAGCCAAGAGTGAGGAAGGGGGTAAGTATTTGACACCTTAAGCATATATTTACACGTTCACCATGTCATACATGTAAGTTGGAACACATTTATTAGATTAATGGATATCATATTGTGATCACTGAAAACCTAACCTATTTGGAACATTCGTAGACATTCAAACATTATTCATAGCAGCATATACCTAACATATAGTAAAACTATTTGCAAGATACCTCAGATAGAGCTTAAACGGGAGCACCTTCTCACCATTTGATTTTCTCTTAGATTAGGAATGTGGGTGTGCTCTCGAAACACTAGGAGCATGTCCCCAATGCTATTTAGGAAATTTTAGGACCATTTAGGAACCATGGATACCCTATAGTGGCATAGAATCAGGTATGGTGAACCTAATTTTCCCCTAGAGTCCCAAAGAACCAAATGAAACTACATGCAGATTTGAGCTATGAATGCTTATGCTAAGTTGATTTTACCCAAAGATAGATGTGATATGGATGAAAATGATATGCAAAGATAGAAACTGAACTATATTCAATCCATTAAGCTAAGATAGTGTGAGTTAGAAATATGAAAAACATGAAGAAATCTAACAATTAGGAAATATGCTAAGATAATCTAGAAGTAATTTAACATTATAAAAATGCATGAAATGATTATGTGAATTGGTTCTTTTCTCTTGGAAGAGAGAATATTTATAGGATTTGAGGAAGGGCTTGGGTTAGGGTTAGAGTTTGGGGTATGGTTAGAGGTATGGTCAAAGGGAGAAGGGTTAAGGGTCGCTCACATATGTGTGAGAAACCCTAGGGAAGTGTGCTTAGGGAACAAGAGTGGAAGAGGAGACATAGGCTTCATTAAGAGGTTGTAAAAGCCATTAATCAGGGTGTAAGGGGTCATTAATGAGCATGTAAGGCCCCTTAATGAGGGGGTTGACCAAAAGTCAAAGGATGAGTGTTTAGACTAAGAGGGTTAGGAATCACCCTCTAAGAAGGTTTAAGGAGGGATTAGGAAAGTGAGGATAGGTTTAGGGTTTTCTAGAGGATTTCTAGGGTTTATGGCTTTTAAATAAATATTTAATTTATTTAAAGGATTTTTGAAGGATAATTTATTAAATAATTAATAAATTGGAGGGAATATCATTCAAATTGGATTTAACTATTTTTGGGAGGGATTCTTTAATTAAATGTCTATAATTAAAATAGGAGAAGGGATAATGACAATAAAAACTAATTAATTAATTAATTAATAAATGATGATGTCATCAGGACTTTTGTCAACTAAAATAATCTTAATTGACAGATGGATTTTTAGGTGTCTACATTTTGCCCCTCTTTGATGCGATGCCACAAGTGGCGCGTCATGAAAGACAAGAAAATAAGATGCCCCAGGCTAGAATTAGAAGATAAGGGGTTGTGCCCCCTCAAGAATATAATGCAAAGGGGAAACATTGTGGAATTTTCTCAAAAAGAACATAGAAGGGATAGAATGAAGAAACAAGGGAAGGAGGGATAAACAGATGACCTTCTAGGAGGAAAGATGCATGAATACAATATGATGATGAGATGTAAGATGTAGGATGAATCTATATGAAGGATGCAAGATTAATCTATATGCAGGGATGGGGATTTGGAGAGCTTGTTGTGTTGGATATTTTTGAGAGCACAACCTAGTTTGATATAGAAATGCTAGAGATTTTCCAAGGTTAGTGGGAACTCAAGGCCTTGTCACTAGTATTGCATAGGACTAACACAAAAAATAAGCATGCAAAGGGTTTCCCCAGCATCACACATGAAACCTGAAAGAGGCATGGTGGAAACAATGCTGGAGAAACCAAAAATAGATGACTAACTCACAGGAAGAAGCAAAAGATCAAAAGACCTTGCCCCATATTATCCTCATTTGCAACGCACCATGATATAAAGAATTGTGGCGACTTTGAGGAGAGGAACAACCATAAGCTGTAAAAGATAAACAAGATCCAAAGGACAAAATCAAGTATCAAAATGATAACTAGACAAAATACATCTTTTTCCAAGGAGAAAGATTTGATGGTTGATGGGGGAAATTAGGTCTGAATGTGAGGAAGGATACATCCTACATGGACCCATTAATTGATGATGGAGGATTAGGTCAGACATGAGGAAGGATACATCCTCAAGGACCCATTTGATGAGGATAATTTTTTGGTGTTGTTAGAAAATGATGAATCAAGGATAACCACGTGATGAAGGATAGTTGACAAAAGATGTTGTTGAAGTACAAGGGTGGGTGGGATAAGTTATCTGATCAAATATTGTTGCAGGATTGATGAGGATATGTACAATAGAACAAGAGACATTTACTTGAGAGAGATGGAAAGATGAGTAAAGATTCAAAAGAACCAATGAAATAACAAGTATCTCACGCACCTTTTCCATAGGTAGGATGATAGATGATGATTGATTGTATTGAGGATTGATTGGTTTTATTGGTCTAATGGTGGAGGATGGTGGAGGATTACTAAGTGTGAGGAATGAGTTTCTTCTTTCCTGATGTAGGATCAAAGAGGATACGATTGTTAACCTAAGATAGACTATTGATCTTCGGGAGATGGGATCCTTGCCAGTGTATGCCAATCTCTTTCTCGAGATGATGCAGCCTACAAAGACAAGTACAAGATTCCCTAGATAATGCTTAGTCAAAGGGTAGTGTTGGGATGATTTAAATTTAGGATAAGGATTAACATGTAACTCAAAGGATATGACACAAAGTGGATGGTGGATAACTAGATAAGGATTCCTATGACATGAGATAGATAAGACACTTGAACCTAAAAGGGATCAAGGGATGATTGTTAAAGCACAAAGCTAGATAGGTCATGATGACTCAAGGGCTAACTAACGCAAAGGATGAGACCTAAAGACACATATGTACAAATGAGATTAGGCATAGACACGACCAACGCTAGGGTATAAGACTTGGGATAGGATCTACAAGGGATCTGGAGATGAAGTTGATGCTACAAATATATGCAAGATGATGCCCCAGTTGGGTTGGAAACCCAAGATGGACTGATGGTGGATAGGCTAATGATGGGTGATGTGTCCTAAAATGACATAGATTTGGGAAGAACGTATCCCAATGATGATGATTATATTAAGATCAAGGCTTGCCACAAGACTAGGAACAAGACTAAGGATGTGATTGGATGGGTTGACTCGATGGTAGATTTTGGATGTATAGAGGATACAAAGAGGATTGGCAGATGGTGGAATTATTGCTAGGAATATTTGGATATGGATGGATTGTATTGGATTGCATGAGGTATCCTATAGCTAGATACCAATGACAATGAGAAGTACTAGGTGATGGAAAGATGGAGGAAATCCTAAGGGATGAGGATAGAGGATTTTCTAAGAGATGCAATTAGAGGAAATGTTGAGGGATTGAGATGGAGGAACTGGTGAGAGATTGGATAGAGGATTTTATTGAGAGATTTGGGAGATGGAAGATAAGGTTTTGGATGGAGGAATATTTGGATGGAGAGATGGAAGATAAGGATTTGGATAGAGGAATATTTGGATGGGGAGATGCAAGATAGGTTCCCAAAAGCATGTATACTTGGTGGTCTCTTTTTTTGGCATGTATCAAAATTCAAAATGAGTGATAAATAATAAGAAATGAAGCTTGCCTCTTGTAGGAGATGAACACAAGAAATAGAATTTAGTTAGGAATAAAGGAATGTTGGTTATTATGAATAAAGGATAGTTATTCAGTTTACAGACTACCAAGTGAGTTGATAAATTAATGGGGATGTAGAAGGAGTTGCATAAGATGTAGTTGAAATTGCATACATCTCCAAAGTCTTTTTGGGCTTCATTTCTTTTTTTGAAGAATCATATATGCTTAAATTAGATGAACATTATCCAATGGCGAAGTTTTCTATATCTTCCAAGAATAACAAAGAAATTAAAAATTGTAATTGTGTTCTTTTTTTCAACCTTCTCAACTATTTTATTATCACTCATAAGATGATACAACACTTTTTTTGGTCCATAAGTGTACATTATTCTTGTAGTTAAAAATATTTCCTCAATCATTTGAAATCATCTAGGAAACACTGAAGCATGTACCTAACCTTTGATTTAAAAAATGAATAAAGAAATTTTATTACATAATCAAAGTATTTAAAGAATACAATCTTAGCTCAATTCTAAAATTTCTTATCATATTTGGGTGTTCACTGAGAACTATAAAGTGGAAACTTATAGGGATTTGAGGAATGGAAACTTGACACTTGTGATAGAACAAATATCAAAATATGTTTATTAACATTGCTAATCCTTACGCCACTCAAACAATAGAGATATAACATCAATAATTTGTAGATTGTATGAGTTAATGAGATCAATTTCATAAGAATTTAAGGATCTTCCATTCATGGCAATGAATTCAAAATAACTCAATTTAGCTTGGAAAGAGAAATTAATCTCCCCCTTTGATTTGAAAAATGAATAATTAAATTTTATTACATAATCAAAGTATTTAAAGAACACTATCTTAGCTCAATTCTACAATTTCTTTTCATATTTGGGTATTCACTGAGAGCTATAAAGTGGAAACTTATAGGAATGTGAGGAATGGAAACTTGACTCTTGTGATAGAACAAATCTCAAAATATGTTTATTAATATTGCTAATCCTTACGTCACTCAAACAATAGAGAAATCACATGAATAATTTATAGATTGTATGAGTTAATGAGATCAATTTGATAAGAATGTAAGGATCTTCCATTCACGGAAATGAATTCAAAATAACTCAATTCAGCTTGGAAAGAGGAAGAAATCTCCCCCAAATTGATAACAAAGAAAAAAGAGATACAACATATTGTTACTAATAGAACTGCCTTGTTATTTTGTTGACTAGCCTCCACCTAATAATTTTGAAATCATATGATATACATATCAATTAAATAAAATCATAAAATCTTATAATGAATATTATAAAAATAATAATCAGATCTATTATCAACTAGGAATGTGTGAAATGGAAAAATATCCCAGAGGTCTGGGATATTCTCACTAAGGGGGGTCTTACCACCTACATGGAATGACTACATGGGATGAAACATAGTGCCACGAAGTTGTTTGTTGATTCCTAGAGAGATGGGGTTGTCACTATTGCTGGTATCATAGTAAAAATAATGGAGGATCTCATTGCTGAGGTGTCTAGGCTTAGTACTAAGGGCATCAAATTCTACCATGACCAAAAAATCTTGCTAAAGGCCATTCAGCGCTTTCCCAAAAGCAAAGAGGAGAAAAAAAGTCTGGTGAAAGAGACTGGTGGGTGCTATGATGTGGCTTAATTCAAAGAAATATGGGCGATGGTTATGATTGCGATAATGGAGTATGTTACCTTGGATGGTAGGTTCAAACAGGCTCATTCCTACCACTTTATTTTTCTCTATCATTTCCATCATAAAATTAGAGTGTCTCTACCTTACTATATTCTTCAGTCTCTTTGTTTGAGTATTTCCCAGCATAGGAAGAAGGAGAAGAAACCCATTCTTCATGAAGGGTTGATTCTCCTAATTGTTGAAGATATTAAGAAGACTGTCAGTGCTAGCCCTATCATTTCCCCGTCCAAAATTGGTTCGAGTAAGAAATGAATCAGGGAAGTGGTCGCTAAAGAGGAGAGTCCTTCAGGTAAAAAATCAAGAAAAGATAAGGAGGTTACTATGGATACGGATACCTCTGCTGATAGTGCGGAAGGTTATGATGACATGGCCGATTCTACTAAGGAAGATAGTTACTCTTTGACCTCGGTCTCGAAAACAACTTCAGAGGATAATGAAAATACTGATGAAGAGGCTACAGGTAATATGGAGATGGGTAATACCTCTGGTATCAAGAGTAACAATGAGGAGGAAAAGATTGAGGAGGATGTGGGTGGCCAGAAGGTGCCTATTTTGGTGGACTATGATAGCTCTGAAGATCATGACATGCCCATTTTCCCTAATCTAGAAGTGGTCATGGAGGTTGGGTCGGATACTCAGAAGGAAGCTACAAAGGTGGAGAAAACTTCCCCTGATGCGGGGACAGCTTCACCTGGAGAGGAGAAAGTGAATGATCCTAGAATTTCTCAGAACATTCCTTTCATCAAAACTGTGGACATGCAGGAACAGAATGTTCAATTGCTAAGGGAAGATATGGATGATAAAATCGACCCCCCCTTTGGGGTCCTCCAAACTTCCAAGGCTGCTTCCATATATTCTTTTCAACTAATGAAATGGGTTTTCTAGGAAATCAAGAATTTAAACTTAAAGCAACACTCCATTTCTGCTAAGGTGGATTCTCTATAGGAAAAGATGGAGTCTAGTTCGAAAACTGTGGTGGAGAATATGAACACCGATGGGGATAAAATAGTGTAGGAAATACAAGCTAGAATGGAAACTATGGAGAAAGCCATGAAAAAACACATGCATGACAACAATATTTTATGGGTTCAGCCATGGATTGTTTTATGACCATTAAAGTTGAACTAGATGCTGGCTCCCCCAACAAGAAACCTGATGAGAATACTAAGGACCTAGAAGAGGATGGCCCCAAAAAATGTACCAGATCTGCGAAAAGGAGAAATATTCAAGAAAGAATCCAAGAGCTCTCTGACTTCAATGCCGCAATAAAGAAGATATCTGAGGTGAAGCACGAGGCTAATGAAACTCGCAAGGAGTTTGTCTAGTGCCTTGGATTTTGGGTTCTGGCTTTCTATCAGTTTTTGCTGGTCTTTGGTGTTATTAGGTTTTTTGTGTTGGTTTTGGTTATGACAAACTGGTCCCCAGTCTTGTCCCTTTTTAGAGTCCTCTAACGTAATACTTTTTTCTATCTTGTACGGGGTTTCAGGTCCCCCTTAAAACCTATTTTTTCCTACAATAAAAAACTAATAACTTTATTAACAAATAACATTTAAGATACTTTCCATCAAGTAGAGCTAGATTCTCTGGATGGAGATGATCTTCAAAGTATCGATGCAATAATTAAATATAATTATTATTGCAAAGGGCTTGTTCGGAGAAGTTATTTCACTCAAGTCGAGCTGGGGAGGATTTGCATGAGTTTTAATAACACATTGCCTCCACACGCATTTAGGGCCCCCTTCCTCAAATCTTGTAATCATTTCAAAAAACCAACTTTTAGAAAGTACTTTGTTGAAGTTAGAAAGAAGGCAAGCAACAATTTTTGGCTAAACCAGAGGAAAACCAGAGCTGTCATGAAAGCCATGGTTGGGGAAAGGTTAAGAAGGGATCCGAAGTGCGATAGTGAGAAATGGAAGAAGTGTATGAAAGTTTGGAATGCCTTACAGAAAGGGGATATCACTACTTTTATTGAAAGATTCCATGGTTGCAGGGAGGAAATCACTAAAATCTTCATCAAAACCTAGAAGGAAGGGATAGTGGAGATTGAGGGAAAGTCATTTACTGTCACAGAGGAGGTTATATCAATGGTCATCGACATTCCAATCACTTATAAAAAATTCTATAAAGATCAAAAACTTTCTGACATTGCTATCAAAAAGTTTGCGAGAGATGACAAGGAGACGAATGCCATAGTCAAGTTAGGCACCTACTACCTTCCTAGGAGCTTGAAGATGTTTTGGTAGTATGTTCTGAAGGCCCTCATCTTTTATGTCACCCTGGATACCAGGTTTGACAGAATTTGCACCTATCATTTTATCTTGCTGAATCATTTTAGGCATGGTTTTAAGATTTCCATTCCTTTTTATCTCTTCTCTTCTATTAATAAGAATATCACTAGTTTTAGAGATAAGAAAATTGCTAATCCTGCCCTGCCTGAAGGATTGCTTCTATTGTTATATGAATTCTTTAAAGCCAAAATCTTGGGCAAGGAAATTGGGGATAGCAAGGAGTCTGGGTTGGATTATGTTCCTTTGGGCACTTCTATGGGAAAAATTTTGGATGATAGCGAGGAAGTCAAAAATAAGAAATAGAACAAGGGATCCCCTTCCAAGAAGTGACCCCCTAAAGCCATCAAAATTGAAAAACCCTCTAAAAAATAGGATAGGAAGGAGGTTTACTCGGACGAAGAGTACAATGACAAGGAGGAAGAAATGGATACGAAAGATGATGAGGGAAATCCCAATATGGAAGTTGCAGACATGCAGGAACAGGTCAAAGAGGAAACCCCCAAAATCTATGCAGGACCTCTCAAGCTACCTATCGGTTGATCTTACTATCAGTGAGGATAAAACCCATCCTCCTCAGTCCCCTACTAGCACCAATATTAAGAATCACAACCCTGTAACTAAAGATAATGAAGAGCAGGGCACTAACTAGTCACCTATAAGGATAGATGAAACTGAAGATGCCTCTGGGGGGGAGTATAATAGTCAGGATACCGGGAAAGGCAAAAAGGTCTGGAGAAATTTCAACATCAACACAGTGCAAATGGGAATAATTAAGGAGGTCTTCTACCCTCAGATTCTGGAGGAAAATGAAGGAAAACTCCACAAGGAAGAGTTGATAGACCTAGCACTGGTTGTACTAAGTGATAAAGCTAGGGAAATGGACATGGATTTCCTCAACAACACCAAGAATAGCATGCTGGATTAGTTTAGATCTTTCAAATGGCTCTACCATGAGATTGAGGACCTCAAAGGAAAAATTTAGAGCTCAGACAACAAGGAACAAACCACAGAGAAAAATTTAAGCCTGGAAACCAGGGTCCAACACCTGGAATCCAAAATGATAAGCCTTGAAAAAACCCTTAAGGGTGTTGCTGAGTAAAATTTTAATATCCTCAAAACGTCCAACAAGAACCTGAAGCTGTTAATCAAAAAGATGGAAGAAAAAATGGAAACCATGACTGATTAGAGGACTATGGAGGAGGAGAAGGAGCCCACTGAAGGACCAGGAAAAAGAACTAGGGCAAGAATCAAGAAAAATAGGGAGAAAATTGATCCCCAAGGATCCCAAGTTCAGAAGTGAAAGACACTGTTCAACTGATGGAGGCCCTCGAAAGTAATGCAACTATCATGCTCAAGAGCTTGGCATAAATTTTTATGGTGCCCTTATTTTTATCCTTGTTTTGACTTTCTTTGTTTTTTCTTGTTCGGCCCTATAGTGGCCTGTTCCTTGGTACTCTGAACTGCTATACTCTGCTTGGTTTTCATGCTTTTCTAAATTGATCATACACTATTGTGGGTTTCAGGATCCCTGTAAAACCTGTTTTACTTAATAAAAAATAAATAACATTTAAGAAATATCAACTATCATGATAAAATTGACCAATTATAAATCTTAATTTTTTTTTTCTATTTTACCTATATAATTTCTTTTTTTTTCTGGCCGATTCGATTGAGGAAGATAGTGATTCTTCGACCTTGGTTTCGAACATGACTTCTGGGGAAAATGATAACATAGAAGAGGAGGCTACTGGTACTATGGAGATGGGGAATACCTTTGGGATCAAGAGTAATAATGACAATGATAAGAATGATGAGGATGTTGGTGGTCAACAGGTGCCCATTTTAGTGGAGTATGACAGTTCTAAAGAGCATGATGTGCCCATCTCCCCTAAACTGGAGTTGATCATGGAGGTTAGGTCAGATATTCAAAAGTATGCCATGGACATGGAGAAAACTTCCCCTGATGCGAAGACGGCTTCAGCTGGTGCAGAGATAGCTTCTCCTGGTGCGGAGAAAGTGAATGCTCCTAACAATTCTCGGAACATTCCTTTCATTAAAACTGTGGATATGCAGGAACAGAATGTTCAACTGCTAAAAGAAGATACAGACAACAAAATCGACCCCCCCTTTGGGGTTCTCCAGACTACTAAGACTGCTTCCATGTATTCTTTTCATTTACTGAAATGGGTTTTTCAGGAAATCAAGAATTTAAACTCAAAATATCGATCCATTTCTGTTAAGGTGGATTCCCTATAGGAAAAGCTGGAGACTGGCTCGAAAAATGCAGATGGCAACATGAACATTGACAAGGAAAAGAAAGTGTAGGAAATATAAGCTAGAATGGAAATGATGGAGAATGCCATGAAAAAACACATGCATGATAATAATAAGTTTATGGGTTCAGCCATGGACTACTTTATGACCATTAAAACGGAGCTGGATGCTGGCTCCCCTAGTAGGAAACTTGACAAGGGTATTAAGGACTTGGAAGAGGAAGGCTCAGGAAAATGTACCAGGTCTGCGAAAAGAATAAAGATCCAAGAAAGAATCCAGGAGCTTTCTGACTTCAATGCCGCAATAAAGAAGATATCTGAGGTGAAGCAGGAAGCTGATGAAACTCGCAAAGAGTTTATTTAAGTGCTTTGGTCCCTGGTGTTGGTCTTTTGTTATTTTTTTGCTGATGTTTGGTTTTAGGGTTTTTTAAGTTGGTTTTGGTTATGGCGGACTGGTCCCTAGTCCTGTTTCTATTTAGTTTCCTTTAATGCTAAACTTTTTTATCTAGCTTGTACGAGGTTTCGGGTCCCCTTTAAAACCTATTTTTCCTACAATAAAAAACTATTAAAATTCATAATTATAAGGAGAGATGTTTAATTTACCAATTGTCAGATAAGGGGAGAAACTAGGCATATGGGCAAAACTGTCTAAGCTGATAACTTCTTATTAATTATACTAAGAGATAAGAATATTCATGAGATGGATCTATAAATAGATAAAACACAAAACCAAATATATCTATAAAATGTTAGGACTCTTTCTTCACCATGTAGTAATTTTCACCGAATCCCAATGATGTGAAATAGATTTTAGTCAATTCTAGATAATAACAAACTTACATTGAAAAATAAACTTGAAAATTTACAAATAAAAATATTAAATATTAATGATTATAAAAATTGTGATAACATACAAATATACTAATAAAATAATTATTCCATTAATGAAGAAAAACCCAAAAAGGGAATGTGTATCCAATTCCACCTATCACACATAATTCTATATAAAAAAGAAAAATGATGCTATTGGTCAAAGTTAATTTATTTACTTCTCTCAGTTTTTCTAAGAGAGAACTTTGTCCAAACATTTTTACTGCATATGTAAAATTATTCATCACAAGCCATCCAACATATTCATTTCCTTGAAGAGTACATAGAAGATTCTTGCAATGGGGACTCAGATAAAGAAAACACAAAATAATTTATCTGCATAGAGTTAGAATACGTTGAATGGAATGAGATGGGTGAAGAAAGAGCATTGTAATTTCAGCGCATCCTACCATAGTACAAATATATTTAAGCCGGAGGCATTTCTGATATGAAACACATCTGATTGGGTTAAAGGATTGAGGGTGCACAGGCTCCAATATCCATGCAAGATGATTGAATCGTTATGCACTATTGATCTTTTTCCACTTTTTCCAATTTATTTATTCTTCACTACAAAGAATAATTGTTGTCATTGGATTACTAGCTTAAGGGAATGGTTGCTGCGCTGTCTTAACCATGGTCAAGGGTGAAGTTAACCCTGCTTACACTATATAGTCTACCAAAGCACGTGTTACTTTATGCAGCTGACAAATTCGTCAGAAGTCACTGACGAACAAAACCAAAACACTGGTTGTACCATGGTCAGGTGTACCAAACACAGGCTATGCATAAAATAACTTTTTATAAGATTAAGATTACAATACAACAAAACCCAAAACATAGCTGATATTAATATTAATATGGCGGAGGATGAAGTACAACATCTAAGAATTATTGCCCATTATTTGTCATGATTTCTCTACAATACCTAAGAATTGTTCAGATTAAATTTAATTTCCCTTAACTTTCTAGTGTAGTATTTGTAGTTTTCATTTTAGATATATTATTTAAGATTTAATATTTTTAAATATTAAATAGATATAGTTGAATTGTCAGCCCTAACTATATTTATAACCCCTACCTCCACATATAGAAATCTATATATAGTCATGTGTCATTTCTAAACCCAAATAAACTTGTCACACTCATGGCCTGCTTTGTCCGTTGTGATTGACTCTCAATTTCCCTTTGTGACTAATAATAAGTTCCACCATTTAACCTTTACTAACAAGGATGAATCATATCGCCTCTTTCTATGTGAGTTGCAAAGGTGAACCGTCACTGTATGTTGAACAACTTATGAATTATGATCCCTAAAAACCTATGTACACTATTAATACCCTTCATTAAAGAAATTTATGGCTTTTGAAAAACTAAATTACTAATTAGCACGCCGCTTGCAAACAAAGATTGTAGTTGCTAAGTCTAAATTTAGACACAGTACAAGATGAATGCTATTTAATGTTCAAATTAATAGACAATAAATGAAGTTTGTATTGATAGAAATATTGGCATTGATTGCAGGAACTTGAGTGACAAAATTGATTTCACAATTGTTATATTATTCCCATTATTCACATGAATAATATGTACCATCAATAAATTCATTTTCTTGTTAACAAAAAAATCAAATAAATAGATTAAAAAAGGAATGTTATAAAATGGTTTCATCTTTTTGAAATTAGCTCGGAGAAATTTCACAGATTCGGAGAAGCCGAAGCTGCTGAAAAATGGATTCCAGGCTGCCGATATAGAGAGAGAAACATACAACTCGTTTATATGAATATTAATATTAATCCATAAAGTAATAATATTAATATTAATCCATAAAGTACTATTATTAATATAAAGTAGTAATATTTTAATCTTAGTTTACAACTTTTCATCGATCATCCTGACATAAGGAAGATGACAACGAAGAAAGAAAGTAGGCCTCAATCATATGCTTACATTCCACTTTAACAGATCAATTAAAGAAAAAGAAAAAATGGTTAACAAAATTTTAATGCTGAATAGAAATTCCAATAAAGAGTGGAGATCGAAAAGCATCTAGAATTTGAAATTTAGATTTTAATAGAAACACAACTAATACAAATATAAAGAAATATGTACGAATGAAATGATTATACTTTTGGACTATCAATAGAATGTAGTTAGAATCATGATCCCTCTATGTTCTTTATGGGGATTTATAAAATGGGTGCCCAATAGTGGGGCCATTTTAGTTCCACTAAAATCAAAATTATAAACTTTTGGCTGGATTAAAATCTTCCTGCTATGTAACTCTTGTGGAAATTTGGATTATTAATAACAACAATACTATAAAAACTGTTAATAGGTTTCTCAACAAGGCAGCCATAAAAACATCATCAGACATTTCAACAGATGGTCATACAAACTTGAACTCTTGGAAGCTGTGCACAATTCAACAAGTGGAAGAGCTGAAATCCATTATAAAAATGTTACCAATCTGGAGCTGTGTAATTGTCCCTACACCCATTATGTATATCTAGACACTAGAAATGGACAGGCATTTGAGTTCCCATTTCAGAATACCTACGGCTTCTTACTTTGTCTCTGGCCTCTACAATAACATTATCCATCTATGACAAAGTGGTGGTTCCCTTGGCAGAAAGAAAGGGGATAAAAATAACACAGCTGAGAAGAATAGGCAGAGGCATGGTTATTTTCATAGTTAGAATGGCAGTAGCGGCCATAGTGGAAAGAAAGCGTATGAATACAGAGGAAATTTTAGCGTCGTGGTTGGTTCATCAATGTGTGATAATGGGGTTCTTGTTCTCCTTGGTAGGGTTCTTTAGTGTTTCTTCTTGTGCAGGGCACGCGAGATAATAATCTTGCCGCTTCCACGTATCAACCATTGCAGAACAAATAGACGAGATGTGATGACTGACGTGTCATTTGCAAAGGCTATGTGAGGTTTTGTCATACAATTGGTGGATGATTTCAACGTTGCCAAAGTCCAGTCTCTCCTATTCAAATGACATTGAGATTAAGTGTACTAAATGTGATTAGGTGACCCAATTTGTACTATATCTGTACCTGCCACTTTATTTTTATTTTTTTCTGTTACGACATGTCACATCAATATAATTTTTAATTTTGGTCAATATAATTAGAATATTTATTTATTACATTTAGATGTGAATGGGGAGTGAAATTGGTTACAAATACTAGCAAATACTTGCCTACGAACAAGATGATTATATTTAAAAAGTGTTTAAGAAATTAAATAATGACATGTCTCTTTGTAGACTAGATCGTATTTACAATGTATGTTATAGGTGTATGATCAGTCATTATGTTTCAAATTTTTGTTTATAAATTGAAGGATATTATTATATTATTTATCTATGTATTTGTTGAATGTTTCAAAATATACATTTAGTGCATGTTACAAAATTGATTGATATCAATTTCAAATTGATTGTTATGAAGATTCAAGATTTAGTACGTTTGAAATATATAATTGATATATTATCATTGGTGTTAATTCAAACTATACTAATGATGCAAGAGCATCCTGGGTGTAAGAGCAATCTTGCATCACCCAAAAATATTTCTATTTTTTTATTCAATAAGGGCTATCTTGTGAAGAGCAGCTATTTATGGAAACTTTCTATTTTTAGTAAGATGGTCATACGATCTCAGAATGTTCTGATTTCACATGTGTAGGTTCGTCTCAGTCATATCAACTTGCTAGTGAAGTTTCATTGATAGATCAGGTCTAGCTTTGTAGATATTGAAGATTTTCGGTATTGGCAGTAGGGTATAGAAACTTTGAAATTAGTTTTGAAGGCTTTAGAGGCCCTGGATGAGGTCAAAAATTTGGGTGACAAGCACTAGCGCTATTTAGGCCTATAGATCACTTCGTGGCCTTTTCAGAATGGGGTCATAATAGTCAATCAGGTCAACTGGCGATGACTTATGGTCTTCGGAAGTTGGGTCACCTGAAATGGTGGAAAATGATTTTCCTTCAAAATTTCTATTTGGGTTTTTGTTAGGGATTTTTCTTGTATGGTCAAACTTAGCAAAGTATGGACTTGATTTTTAATGAAAGGGACCCTAAGCTTGCAAGAAAAGCCTAATTGATGAGGATTGGATAAGATCCTCCTTCTTCTTTGAGCTCCACAGTACTCAGGCGGGTATTGCCTATAAATGAGTTACTATATTTCAAGTAATCTTGTGATATGTGGATTAAGTCTTCACTGTTATGCTTTTAATCCTATGAATTGGTTCAATAGTTCATTATCATTCTGCCGACAGTCCATAATATCCTAATGCAAAGTATAATGATAAAAAATATGAATCTGTAATTATAATATAGTGGTGTTATGATGTTCATTCTTCTTTTTGTGAGTATACCTCAAGGAAGAATAACCTCTTGATTCTCTCTTCAAGGAATCAATAATCTTGAATTATATCACATGGATACAATCCCTACATAATATGCATGTACTAAAACTTAAAAGACTGGTAATGATTTGAATGATTTGGGATTACAAGGTTTGAGTCAGTTCTCTCAACACAAAGATAGGAAAATACAGGCCAGTGACTTGTTCATTGGGCAATAGAGTCAGAGAATAAAATGAATACAATGGTGTCTTTGATTGGTCTTTAGACATAAACACAAATATCAGAACTCTTCACTACTTATGGTAATCCTTCATATGAATCCCATGAACACATGTCCCACTTTGAGCAATATTTAATCTAACCCTAGATTGGAACTCAAAGCAACAACACATACACATAAACCTTATGAAAAGATTTATAAATTCACAGCATCAAACAAAGGAGAGATAAAAGTTCTGAAGTTTATATTAAGTAAAACATTTCACCATGTGCATTCAATACACCCTGAAAACAAAGCTTGCATGATAAATAGTAGCACACTGTATATCTTCTCTATTATTTGATCAAGTTGATACAAATCTTACAATCCTTGACAGAGTGCTAGGGTTTCAGAAATTCTATCTTGTTAACACCTAACCTCTCTCCCTTGAAATGATCATAAAAAATCCCTTTATACTAGGAATTGTAACAAGCATCCAATCACTCTAGGGTTTCACAAAAATATCTTACAACTACCCCTAAGGGTTTAAAATAAATATGATACTAAAATAGATTAGATATTTACATGAATTGACTTGATTTTTATCTTGTACACTATCCTCGGATCTTCTTTTTAACAAATTTATTCTAAATATCTCACTGTTCAACTAATATTTCTAATCCTGATATCTTCCTGGCAAGAGAAAACTAGAAACAAATCAAAATGTAGCACTTCATGCTATTCAAATTCCTTTTCCCACTACAAGACGTCCTAGATCAATAAATTCTTTGCCACCTTTGCATTTTACGCAACCGACTGGTTCAAACCCCAGCACAAAACCCTGCAGGAAAATTTGAATTCAAATATGAACGTGTTGGTGTTTAAAAATGCTTATGCCAACTAGGGCTGCCAATATGCCTATGATGGATAGTAAGGAGTGGTTAATTCCAAATGTGGGCAACCTATAAGCAACTGGACCAACTATAGGGATGGGTATTTCCCTCTTCTACGTCTGGCTCTGTCAAACCAAGGCGGGTACACCTGATCCAATAGTATTAACTCTGACTGATAGTTCTAACTCTGCCCCTTATTTCTTTATTGGACCTTTCAATAGATAAAAATAGTGAGAGAATGCTAAACAAGAACCTATTGTTCATTGATCCTCCATCACTGGGAAGAACAACATGTAAATGAAACTGAAATTACTGGTAATGATTTAAAGATTTTGGGATTATGAAATCTGAATCACCTTCTCAGAACAAAGAGAAGAGATTACAGGCCAGTGTCTTATCCATTGGGAAAAGTAACAGAAAATAGAAAGGATCCAAAGATAACTTTGAGAACAACTGGTTTTGAACATAAATACAAATATCTCAACTCTTCCCTACTTACAGATAATCCTTATGTGAATTCAATGAACATATATCTTACTTTGAGTAATATTTAATCTAACCCTAGGTCAGAACTCAAAGCGAAGTACATACATATAAACCTAAAAAGCTTAAAGATTCATAGAGTAAACACAATGGAGAGGTAAAGATTTGATATTTGTATTAAGTATAACCATGATCATTTGCATACATGATATTCTGAATAACAAACTTACTGGACAATGGCGTCGACTTGTATCTCATTTCTATTATCCTGACAAAATGATACAAATTTACAATCCTTGACTGAGGGGTAGGGTTTCAGAATTTTCTTTTTCTTCTTACACCTAACACTTCTCAATGCCTAGAATGACCGTGGGAAATCCTTTTATATACAAGGAGATGCAATAAGCTTCCGGCCATTCTAGGGTTTACAAAATATCAACCCTAAAACTTTACAACAACTACAAAATTTACAATAAATACACTTGGTCTAGATGGCGAGGAAATTGCAGTTGAGCTGACCTCCTTCATGTCTTTTAATGCAGTCCTTAGCTAGTTGTTAAAAACTTTGATCTATAATATTTGCTGTCCATTCTGCAATGAATAATTCCTCAAATCTCAACCACCCTTATGACCCAAAATTAACTGCTCTGATCTACTTTACAAAGCCGGTGGTGTGTCATCGCTCTCTACAGCTGGTATGTACTGATATCTCCATTTATTATACACCTCCTCACTTGGGAACTCAAACCTAACAAATTCATCTTTCTTGGTAGACAACTGTTCCCATTCACTTATGATTTGTGTGATCTTCTGCTGAATGGTGTCAAACATCAATTTGGCATTTATCAACATTTTAATTGTGCCACTGAAAGATGACTTATCACTCAAAACATTATTGATTCAATCTGAGAGGAGTCCATCTAACTCCTCCCTCCACTGATAAGCTTCTTTAAATTCTCCTTTGTCTGTGAAAATAGGAGGCACCAGTTCATAACTTGAAAGCATTAATTCAGCTCTCAACATACTTGTTCTTTTGATAAAATTATCCATAAAAATGTTGAATTGCACCAACTTCTTCACAATTTGATGTAATGGCTTTATTAAGGGATCTGGGTCCTCCTGTCCCTTAGATAACATACGGAATATTTTTACATTGGGAGACCTTTCAATCCATCTTTTCAAAACTGGAGCCATTTCATCTTTCTCTTTATTAAAAACTTTAAGCAAAGAAATTAACTTATCAATATGGCTATGTATAATAGAGGGCTTTAAATCTACTGCAAATTCCATAATTGCCCCTACTATTTTTTCTTCATATTTATGATTTACTAAGGCTGTATCCTTTGCATTCTCATCCTTCTCCTTTTCCAATTGTGTCCTGATTTCCCTCGATTTATTTGTCTCCTCTATTAATTTTAGCTTCTCCCAAGAAACCCTTTCATCCATATCTGTTTCTGGGAGTGGTGAGGGTGGAAATTCAATTATTGGACTCGAAAATGAAGCCACTGCAGGCTTATCAAAAATTGTTAATTGAGGGGATCTTTGATCCAGTGGCCCTGATAACTGGACAATCAGTTTGTCCTTTTGAATTAGCTCAACTTTGAGCTCATTATAAGACTTAAGGACCATCTCAAATTTGAGCCTAAGCTCTTCTTTTTCTTTAGCATCCTTCTCTGCCACACTAACATTGAACTTGGCAGTTTCAAGAATTAAATTAGATGCCTCTACACCAGATGTTTCTCCTACTCTCTGAACCATTAGGCTCCCTGTATATCCTGTAGAGAAATCATTCTTCTTCCCTTTATTTTTATCTTTATCTAAAGACCACATGACCAGAGCAACATGATCATCAGAAAAAGCAATTCCCCTAGCTGCCTGCTTAGCCTTTTCTACCGTAGCTAGGGTCTTCACCTTGCTCTTCCTTACCTGGTCAAAAACAATTGCATCAGCAATGTCCCATTCTGGTAGGATCAGAATCCCTGCTGTATGAATCATGGCCCTCCCCTCCTCTGGAGTAATTTTCTTGAATTGTTTAGCCATTTGTGCCTTGGTCTCCTCCTCTATCTCTTTCTCATCCTTACCAGGAGATTCTTCCTTCTTCTTCTCACAAATCTCTCTAAACTGATTGATTTTCATTCTCCACAAGAACTGTGAGAAGGCCCTAGTTTTAACAAAATCATCATCGACAAGGAAAGAGTCACTTGCCTATTTTAGAGTAGGGTCTATTTGTTTACCCTCAAACTCTTCTACTGTGAGATCCATGGCCACCTCTTTAGGTGCCTCCGACATTCCTTCTTGCAAATCTTCATTAAAAACAAAAAGATTTCCTTCATTCCTTAACTGCACCAGTTGTTCTGCCACTCCATGCTCATCCAACAGAATAGGGGATTGAGAAGGAGAGTAAATTTCCTATGCCGGTCTTTCTTCTTCCTATTTTTGTCTCATTGGGGAAGGTGCCTGTACTGCTGGGTCATCAATTGGTCTCTTCCATCTTGAAGTGGAAGGAATATCTTCACTTCCTTGCTGTGAGGACAAAAGAATAGTATATCCACTCCTTTTCTGTACTGTGTACACCCCCTTTGGGATTAACTTCATATATTTAGGCTAGTTCAAGATCTGCCTAGCCTTTTCTGGATCTGTCTTAGTCACAGATGCCCTCTTCTCATTTACAGCACTCATGAGTCCCTCAAAATTCTCCATAAGTGCATTAATTTTTCTAGCCCATGGTTCAAAACTAATCAATGGGTCATAAGTTTTATCAAAATTCTGAATAAAACTTATAGACTTACTATAAATCACCCATTTTTCTTTCTTAATCTCCTGAGCTTGAAGGTCAAACTCATTTCTTACTATATCTTCTAGAAAATTAAATTGATGCTCAATAAGAGCACACCTCACCTTATCTCTGAACATGCCTGAAAGGAAACCCTCTGTATCTGCACACCTCACCATTTCCTTTGACATTATATAAGGTTGCAAAACCTTATGCAAGTGCACCCATCCTCCTTTTGTAATTACATACTAATGTGCCAGAGTTACATTAGGAAAGAAGGTTCCTCTACCCTTGCCAGTGAGTGTGGTTTCTTGTAAATTTCCAATCTACCTTAAGATCTTAGCATATCCTAGTTTCAAAGGGATCTGATATGGTAAAATATAAGGTGCCACTTTGCTGCCATACACTCTGAATACTGTAGAGACTGGATATAAAATTATGTCTCCAAAATTATGGACAATGGTAATGTCCTGGCAGTAGTCCATCGGCCTAATCAATCTCAATAATTCTCTTGGGATCCTTGGGTTATCAAAAAATAGAAGAGACCTAAGCCTTGATGCAAAATCCCTATCAAAAGTAATATAGGTAGCATCGATTCTGTCCCAGGACAAGGTTGTGGTCCACAATTGCACTGGGAGAGTCTCTCCATATCTTTCCTTCTCAATGTTCACCGTTGTACTGAAAAACTTCTCACCCTTATACAAAAAAATGTGCATGAGCATCGAGTACCATCCAAATGGTCTAGAAACTTTCATATTCTGGATCCCTATTAATCCTTCATGGATTATTTCAGCCAAATGAGAAGCAAAGTCAAAAATAAGGGCTAGCTAGGGGTGGAGTGAATGCACCATCATAAACATATAAGGAACTGGCATATGAGTCTTCTCATCATGCCCTAGGATCAAAGACAAAGATTTATAAACTTCTTGTGCCTTCTTGCTGAATAGATCTAACCTGATGGGCTTCGGTGTGCTTGAACTGACAGCACACATTGATCCTATCTGATCAAAATATTGCCTTAAAGGCCCTGCCCTTAGATAATCCTTTTGTGCTTCATAAATCTCAGTAAACTCCATGAAATCTATTTTCTCTAACCCCACAGATGGTTCATTTAGTGAGAAAACTTACCTAATCTCATCCTCGGTAATGCTAATTAGGTCCCTTCCATTTATATCCTTGACACATTTTGTCACAGGATCATAACACTTGGAAATTTGTATTAACAATTCATCATCCATGAAAACCCCGGGGCATACCAACCTCCCAATGTCAAACTACCATACATTACTGAGGGGCGCACAAACGTTCCTTTGTGAATATGCCGATTTAAAAAGAATAAGACTGTTGTGCTTGTCGCCCACCTTAGCATCTCTCATCCAATTCCCTCTATCATAGAGACCCTCTGCAACTAAATCTCTAGGGTGTCTTGGAGTAAGCTCTTTTACTCTTTGTGCCCCATTATTAGAATGTGGGACCAACTACATCAAATCCTCAAAAATCCCTCTCTTACTATACTCTGTCTGACCAGACAAATTCCTCTTGGGCAGCATTTTGAAATTAGGGCTTCTTACTAAGCTATGAACTCCCAAGAAAACTTTAAACAATATCAACTGATAGTAGGAAAAAAGACTTTGCAAAGTTTTACAAATTTCAAATGACTTGAAAACAGGATAAACCTACCAGGCATCTGAAAAATCTTCTGCTTGAAAGCACTGCATGAAAATATATCGCCAGAGAACTTATGAGAGTAGTGAAGAAAAAAAATAATCAAATTCTGGTATATAACATTTGCTAACTGCTCATAATTCTCCTGCACGTAACAAATTAATTCCACCATTAATGAGGGTAGCGGCCCTAGCACTCATAGTATGCGAAAATGTCATACAAGAGGAAAATTCAAATTCTGGCCATTGATGTATTTCTATTCAGGCGCATCGGACGGCAGACAACTTATCAGCAAAATCCTACAATACTTTTTGCAAGCTAGTGCTCGACCAACGAGAACATTTCAAAATTAGCATGTGCGGAATTAAATCCCTTAAGTTCATCTCGGTCTGAGCGACAGTCTTTACACGTCTACATCACTTGTGGCCAATCAAAAATGACCACCTCATCAATATACTGACGCAGAGGACCCACCAAACAGCTTTCATCTCTTTATTTAAATCAACGGTCATCGCTAAACCGTGAACTTAAAACCCGAGCATCTCATCCCAATGGTTTAACGACAGCCGTGAGATCTTGCAGCACTTTAATCATCTGAGAGACTAAGGCCCCACCTTGACACATCAGCGGGCATGTATCGAATCAGAACCCGCCATGCTGTAAAAGATTGACAAGTGGACCCAGTCCTTTTTCTTTCTTAACTCCGAGCATTTTAAAAATAGTCGGATCACAGCTGTTATCCAACCAATAAGAAGCAAACATGTCAAAATGAACTGGCGCAATAAGGGCCCACTGAGCACTTAAGTCTTTAAGAGGATCGGATGGTTGTCGCTATACCGTGAACTTAACATCCTCACATCTCTGCCCTGCGGTATAACGAGGATCGTCCGATCAAACTAAAAATTAATCCTTTGAAAAATATGACCCCACAACTGGACACATCACCTTTCTGTCAGTCAAATCACATTGTGCCATGTTTACACACAGGAGGGACCCTTCTGACTATCCTTTACCACCTTCAACATGCATCAACCGCCACCTGGTTTTTTGAGAACCAATGAGAAACAAGTAGACCATAGTGACCTGGCACTGTCAGGACCCACCGAACCTTTTTCAAATAAAGCAAATCTGACGGCTGTTGCTATTTCACAAGGTTAACAGGAAAGCATCTTGGGCCAATGGTATAATGACCATCGTAGATCTTTTTTGTCTTTTAACGTCTGTAGACTCTTCCTCCAGTCAGGCCCGCCTTTGAGACAGGTGGCAACTCATCGCTATATCGCATGTCAGGAAAATTGACAATCGGGGTCTTGCGGTGTAACGAAAGCCACTCGATTTGAAAGTGAAAACTTTAGGAAAAATAAACCCAGAACTTAGGCTTAGGGAAAAAAGAAGAGAGGGAAGGGGGCCGACAACTTCCCTAACCGCAAACGCATGACTTAGAGATTTTTTTTTTAAAAAGCACATGCAGATTGACATCTTTAGTGAATCAAAAGGTAACATGAGAAAATAGAAGGAACAAAACCAACCTAGGGTTTAGAGATGAACGAAGAAAACCGAGCCAAAAACTTGAATATTTCAAAAATATTAACGTGAAGCCAAAAACTTTGAAACAGTGATAACTATGGCTCTTGCTTGGGGACATGTATCTCCTGCAGATACATTAAAAAACTAGAATCTCCTGGTACAGCAGACCAGAACAAAACTTCAACCAAAAATAGGGAATTATGTACAAAAATTTACAACTTGACCTGTACAGGGACCATCAAACCCTTTAGGAAAAATAAAGCTTTAAGAACTGCCCATGAACAGGTAATTCCAAGAGTTCACCCACCATATTTGTCAGGAAATAAGAGTTCGCTCCCCATTTTCCTTCAATAATAAAAGGCCCTAACCAAGTGGGGTCAAACTTTCCATGCCTGCCTTTGTCTTCAAGCTTTGCATTCCACATTAAAACCATATCTCCCTTTGTGAAAGATTTTTGAGTAGGCCTTCTGTTGTACAAGACTTTGCATTGGGCCTGCACCCTTTCATTTTTATCATGTGCATCAACCCTTAATTCATTAAGTTGAATCAAATCATTTATCCTAATTGCCATGTCTTCTTCTACATCATTGTCATAAGCGTGAATAAACTGGTACATCTGTAGTAAATTGTTTTGAGGCAGTCTGGCGTTAATCCCATATACTAAATCAAAAGGGGCACACCCTATTGCCTTTTTTACTGTAACCCTGTCAGCCCATAAAGCTTGTAATAATTTTGAATCCCATGCTTTCTTATTTTTATCCAGAACTCTCTTCAGAATCTTGATCAAGCTTTTATTACTAGATTCTACTTGGCCATTGCCTTTTGGGTGGTAAGCAGATGAGTATGAAATTCTAATACCATTATGTCTGCAAAACTCAACAAACTCCTTTGATCTAAAACATAATGCATTATCAACCACCATAGTTTCTGGGCAACCAAATCTTGTCAAAATATTTTGCATCATAAAGTCTATCACTACTTTACTAGTTTCCCTTCTTGTAGGGATTGCTTCAACCCATTTAGTAAAATAATCAGTTGCCACCAAAATATAAGAATGCCCACCATTAGACCCGTTAGGAATCTCCCCAATGAAATCCATACCCCACTTCTGAAAAGGGGCCTGAACAGAAACAGGTTTGAGTGGAGCATTCCCATTGAATTTTAACTTTCCTGAAAACCTTTGGCAGGGATCACATTTCTTAACAAACTGATGGGCATCTTTAAAAAGTGTAGGCCACCAAAAACCTGCCCTAATGATCTTCTGAGCTGTAGTTTTAGCCATATAATGTCCCCCGCAAACTCCACTGTGCATATCTTTTATCAGAAGTTCGGCCTTTTCCTGATCTACACATTTGAGTAAAACACCTTCATTACTTCTCCACCAGAGCTCACCTTTTATAATTGCATATCTTATTGATTGGAGTCTGATAGTTCTTTTCTTATTATTATCCATCTTAGGGGGTAAGATCATCTTTTGCAAATATTGGACAACATCTTTGTACCATTCACAACAGTCCATGTTGCATATATAAGGCCTCTGATCCTCTTCCAACATATTTATTTGGTTTGCATTTAGATTACTCTGGGCCATCAACTTTGCCAGGCCTAATCCTCTTACAAATTTTGTTATGTGGATATCAATGTTAAACTCTTGAATCCTATTGATCCACCTACATCTCCTTCCTGAGACTTCTTGTTGGACTAGGATATCCTTGACAACAACACTTGGTACATAAGCAACCATAGTAGCCCCTACCAAATAACACCTAAATGTATTGATAGCCTTAACTAAAGCATAAGCTTGTTTTTCAATAATATCATAATTCAATTCTACTGCCTGCAAGGTTTTGCTGAAAAAGGAAATGGGTTGTTCAAAACCCTCAGCATTTTTTTGCAATAGCACTGCAGCAATAGTGTGGGCTGATGCAAAAGAGAAAATTTGCATTGGCTTGCTATAATCTGGCGCCTTTAAGATTGGGGCATGTTTTATGGCCTTTTTAATGTCATTGAAAGCTTGAATTGCTTCAGTATTCCATTCAGCTTTCGCTCCTTTCTTCAACATTTTGGATATGTGAATACTAATTTTTGCAAAATTTGTTATAAACCTTCTTAAGAAGTTAACCTGTCCTAAAAAAGATTGAATCCCTTTAAAATTTTTTGGTAAAGTCAACTTGTCAATAGCTTCAACTCTTTCAGGATCTATCCTCACACCATCTTTTGAAACAATGTGCCCTAGTAACTTTCCTTCTGTCACACCAAAAACACACTTCTTTGGATTCAGAGATACCCCATACTCTAATGCTCTGGTAAAAATCTTTTTGAGGTGTTGGCAATGTTGTTCCTCCTTTGCTGAAAAGGCTGTCAAATCATCCTGATAAACCACCATGAATCTATCAATAAAATATGCAAAAGCCACATCCATGGCTCTTTGAAAAGTGGCACCAGCATTTGTCAATCCAAAAGGCATTCTTACATAAGCATATGTTCAACATGGAGTTGTAAATGCAGTCTTGAATTGCTCTGTGTTTTTGACCATGACTTGATTGTAACTAGAAAAGCCATCCATCATGGACATCAACTCTGACCCAGTGACCTTTTGCAACATATTCTCCATGTTTCGTAATCCATAATTATCTTTCAGAGAATTTATGTTGAGATTCCTAAAATCCACACATAACCTGATATCACCATTTTTCTTTCTAACTGGCAACAGATTTGAAACCCAAGTGGAATGCCTAATAGGTTCAATTATTCCAGCATCTATCATCTTCTTGAGTTCACTCTGTATTTTGCGTGCCAAAGCAGGGTTAACAGGTCTCAACTTCTGTCTAAAGGGTTTTGTGCCTTCTTTGAGGGGAATCTCATGCTGAAAAAGATCCTCCCTGTAGGCTTTAAGATCATCATAAGACCAGGCAAAAACATGCCTAAATCTCCTGAGAAGATCGATCAATTTTTTTCTAATCCTTGGGGACAAAGACCTGCCTATATAGACTTTCCTAGGGGCTATCTTTGTGCCCAAATTTATCTCCTCCAGCTCATCAGTTTTACCAATATTAGCAGGGAAAGCTTTATCCTTGTTGTCAAATGCTCTTTCAAGAGCAACCAATCCTTTAGGAACTCTGTTTGATTTCAATTGTAACACCACTTCTCCAAAAACAACATCCTTGCCATTTACTGTATTAACATAAGAGCTAAAATCCATTTCTTTGCTACCAAAATGAGACTCACAATGGAGAAACCATAATATATCCTGATCATCAGAAAAAACTTGCCAGTTATCTAGATTGTCAGGGATGGAAGGCCTGGCCTGTACCTCAACATTTGACACATCTGCAAAAGTAGCATCCTCTGGTCTAAGGGCTATATTTTCTAATAGGTCAGCCATTCTATTAGAACTTCTCTCCATCCAATAGATATTAAAAGCACTAAAGCTCTCAATCTCATCCCACACAGTATTCCTATATTGTTTCAACTTTTGATTCTTAGAAGCATATTTTGACCTTATTTGGGATACAACCAATTCAGAGTCACCCACTACTTTTAAACATCTTATGCCATGTCTTGATGCCAATCTCAGACCAATTAATAGAGCTTCATACTCTGCAACATTATTTGTGCAATTAAACAACAAGGAAAATGAGTACTTGAAAGTTTTACCATTAGGAGATATGAGCAATATTCCAGCTCCAGATCCTTCCTTGCTACTTGTTCCATCAAAATACATAGTCCAAAGATTATCTAGGTCAATCCATCCCTCTTGATTTTCTGATCTATAGGTAGGGTCAACACCTTCATCTTCTTCTTTGTCTTGGACCCTGAAGGCATTGATGTTAGTATCAAGGAAACAATTCATGTTGTCCGGCTCCTCTTCTTTAATCATGTGTGGAGTTCTAGATTCTCTAGTAACCTTGATACTCTCCCCCTCTAAATTAAAAGTGGCAAATGATAGGTCACACTGTATGCTTCCTCCCATAGATGCACTCCATTTTCTTGATAGTAGCATCCCATATTGGGGAGGAATATCCACTACTAAAACACTCATAGTCAATAATTTATTAGCATAAGCATCCAACCTATAAGGCAAGGCTTTAATGGTACCAACAACTGGCACTTCTCTCGAATCCATTGCTTGACATCTATCATGGGGCGAATCTACTTTCAATCCTAAAGACTTCATGATCTCAGTTGGCATAACAGTATTCGATGCTCCAGAATCAATCATGCAATTTTTTAGCAACTTTCCATTTATTTGTAAAGTCAAGAAGAAAGGGTCAACTATTCCTGCTATGGTATTGACAAAATTTGTGTCTAAATAAATCTGAGGAATTTCAGAAACAATCTCCTCGCTATAGTTTTCCTCTTCATCATTTACCACTGCTACTTGTTTCTTAGTTCCTCCTATTCTTTGAGGATCAGCATGTACTATACTCTGTACCCATTTTAAAGCATTCTTCTTATGTTCATCTATTCTCATCATCTCCAATAATGGAACTTTGACAGTGATTTGAGACAGTAATTTATTCATATCAACTGGAACATATTTTGAATCAGCTACCTCCGACTTTAGATCCTCAATTGTTTTATCAATTTCTTGGATGGGTACCTCCGTGGGTGTATCAACTTGAGCTTTGTCCGTGTTTTGTATAGCAGGTGATACCTCAGATGCCAGCCTTGGTTTTACTTTATAAACAACATTGGATTTAACATTCCTCTTTACCTTAACCTTATCAGCATGGGGAGCATCCTTGATCTTCTCTTGTGATGTTTTCTTTATAAAAATGCCAGCAGGCTTGGGATCTAAATCACCCACAACTCTATTCCTCAAATTATAATTTGCCCTTCCCTGAGTAACCAAATTAGCTGTTATCAAAGTGATCTCCTCATCAGAAGGCCTTCTCAAGGTAGTTGCTGAGTCATTTTTTTGAACATTGCATTGAATGTTGTCTGACTCACTATCTTCATTATCTGAAAAAATTTGTTGATGGTATAATTCATTTCTGGCTTGGGAAAATGAGGCATCCTAATTTTCATCTTCCTCAGCAGAATCTATTTCACTCAAAACATGAGCAGAAATCATCCCACATCCTTGGTCATCATAAGGCTATTCCTTCGTGCACTCTTGTTCTTCCTGAGGAGATATGTTTTGGGATATGGCACAATAATCAGAGTCATGGGGTGATTGACAAACAATGCACCATGGGACATCTTCCACTACATTCATAGAATTTCTTTGTAATGGGTCAGGGGTTCTATTATTTGGCCTATCCCCTTTATCTAGGCTAAAAGGTTTCCCATCCTTCCATTGAGTATTGTAAGGAAAGTTCTGCATCCTTGGCAATTTATTAAAATTGTTGAAGGGAGGCTTGTCTCCTCCTGCAGCTTTGTTACTTCTATTTTCACCAAGTTTTAGATCCTTGATTGCCTTAAGAATTTGTTTCAAGCTTTCCTCATCCTTTGGTTTGACACCTTGGGGTTTTCCTTGATCCTTTCTATTTAACAAAGGTGACCTGTTATCTTCTCTCCTTCTCAACTTCCCTAAGATTCTCCGATTACTCTCTATATTCACAGCTAACTTGTAGGCTTCAACAAGACTCCTCGGGTTTTTATCTCTCAATAAGTAACCCATTTTTGAGTCAAAGGCATTTAAATATGTAACAAGGCATACCCTGTCATCCAATCTAATGACTTGCAATAGTTTGTGCATGGCCTTTTGAAACCTAACATTAAATTCAACATCTTCATTGAAATCTTTTTTTATGTTATTGAATTCATTTAGCATAAATCCCTCATGTGTTTTATCACCATATTGCTCCTTAAAACAATGCCTAAGCTGATTCCATGAACCTATGCTACCATGAGGCAAAGCTCTAAACCAGTCTCTTGAATCTTTTGTTAAAGACTGCACAAATAATTTCATGATAACATCGTCTAGTACAATATTGTAATCATCAATTACATCAATGAATTTTTTTAAATGTTCTTCACAAGTTACAACATTGCTTCCTGTAAACTTAGGGAGCTTCTTTCTAATTTCACTAGGGATGGGGTTGGGATAACCAGGAATGCCATTGAAAACCAACTGCTTGCACCTTTCATGTATAACCCCTAAATTTGGAAAACTAGCACCCTGGGATGTGGATGCATTAGTATTTGTAGTGGCAGAACCATTAAACCCTCCTGGTTGGGGAATGCCACCTGTCTGATTAGTTGGGTGTGCTACATCTGCTCCTTGTGCCATATTCGAAAAGCCAAAATCTGTAGGTCCTGCAGACCTTTTAAGAAAATCAATTTTCTTTTTCATTTCTAATGTTGCTGCTTCTAATTCTGCCTTTTCAAGCTGTTTAGCTAGCAACTCTTGCTCCTTTTTGGCCTTTTCCAAATCTGCCTCCAGTCTTAAAGATTGGTCAAAATTTTCTTTAGCGTTGACAGGCTCATTGATTGAAATACCTATGTCCTTTTGTTTCCCCTTATCCTTTGGAACCCATGTTTCAAAATTCTTGTAAACAACAGGCTACTCATTTGTCTGTTCAGGGATGGGAACGTAGTTTATAGCCTCTAAGTCTAACAGTTGTCTTTTTAACTGCTCTGTTCTTATCATAGCTTGTCTAATTCTTTCTTCCTTGTCCCTATCCCTTTTTTCTCTGATAGCAACTTGTTCATGAATCCTTTTTTCTAGTTGAGAAACTTCCTCAAATATTTCTTCAGAATCAGGCAAAGTCATTTCAGATTCATTCTGTTGTGCTTGAGGATTTTCTTGCTAACCTTGAGACTCCTGAAGGCCCTGTGGTACTGAAGAACCAAGGGTGAAAGGAGGAAGAAAATCCTGACCCCCTCTACTTTTACTTCTAGATCTTCCATCCCTTGTTTGCCTTTGTGGATTCACCCTCCTATTCTGGGATATTCCTTCACCCTCTTTCTCTGTGGCGGAATAATAATCTTCATATTGATTGAGTCCTAAATCAACTGCCTCCTCATATTCTGAGGCATTTCCTTCTTGACTAGGAGGAGGAATTTTATGCCGTCTAGGGTTTCCTCTCTGTCTCCAAGTCATGGACATATCGTTGGTATCTTTGTCCTTCTTACCTTGGTTTCTTCTAGATGTAATAGGAAGCCCACCCTGCAGACTTTCTTCAGGGTGTTCCCTACTATATGACCTTGTATTTTTGACACTCATACTGCTATACTTTATAAAGCACTAGTCACAAATATGTTCAGAGTCGCCACTCACAAAGTGTGAGATGATTTGAAAACTTAATATTGACTCTTGTACTCTTCAATGAAGTCCACTGGTCAAAGAATAAGCCAGCCAGGAGTCAAAGCTCTACTCGTACCCACGTTATTTAAGATTTACAAAACATAATTCTCCAGCAGAGTCGCCATCTTGTTGGTGTTTAAAAATGCTTATGCCAACTAGGGCTGTCAATATGCCTATGATGGATAGTAAGGAGTGGTTAATTCCAAATGTGGGCAACCTATAAGCAACTGGACCAACTATAGGGATGGGTATTTCCCTCTTCTACTTCTGGCTCTATCAAACCAAGGCAGGTACACCTGATCCAATAGTATTAACTCTGACTGATAGTTCTAACTCTACCCCTTATTTCTTTATTGGACCTTTCAATAGATAAAAACAGTGAGAGAATGCTAAACAAGAACCTATTGTTCATTGATCCTCCATCACTGGGCAAAACAACACAAAAATGTAAATGAAACTGAAATTACTAGTAATGATTTAAAGATTTTGGGATTATGAAATCTAAATCACCTTCTCAGAACAAAGATAAGAGATTACAGGCTAGCGTCTTATCCATTGGGCAAAGTATCAGAAAATAGAAAGGATCCAAAGATAACTTTGAGAACAACTGGTTTTGAACATAAATACAAATATCTCAACTCTTCCCTACTTACAAATAATCCTTATGTGAATTCAATGAACATATATCTTACTTTGAGTAATATTTAATCTAACCCTAAGTCAGAACTCAAAGTGAAGTACATACATATAAACCTAAAAAGCTTAAAGATTCATAGAGTAAACACAATGGAGAGGTAAAGATTTGATATTTGTATTAAGTATAACCATGATCATTTGCATACATGATATTCTGAATAACAAACTTACTAGACAATGGCATCGACTTATATCTCTTTTCTATTATCCTGACAAAATGATACAAATTTACAATCCTTGACTGAGGGGTAGGGTTTCAGAATTTTCTTTTTCTTCTTACACCTAACACTTCTCAATGCCTAGAATGACCGTGGGAAATCCTTTTATATACAAGGAGATGCAATAAGCTTCTGGTCATTCTAGGGTTTACAAAATATCAACCCTAAAATTTTACAACTACAGAATTTACAATAAATACACTCGGTCCAGATGGCGAGGAAATTGTAGTTGAGATGACCTCCTTCATGTCTTTTAATGCAGTCCTTGGCTAGCTGTTAACAAATTTGATCTCTAATATTTGCTATCCATTCTGCAATGAATAATTCCTCAAATCTGAACCACCCTTATGACCCAAAATTAACTGCTCTGATCTACTTTACAAAGCCAATGGTGTGTCATCACTCTCTACAGCTGGTATGTACTAATATCTCCATTTATTATACACCTCCTCACTTGGGAACTCAAACCTGACAAATTCATCTTTCTTGGTAGACAACTGTTCCCATTCACTTATGATTTGTGTGATCTTCTGCTGAATGGTGTCAAACATCAATTTGGCATTTATCAAGATTTTAATTGTGCCACTGAAAGATGACTTATCACTTAAAACATTATTGATTCATTCTGAGAGGAGTCCATCTAACTCCTCCCTCCACTGATAAGCTTCTTTAAATTCTCCTTTGTCTGTGAAAATAGGAGGCACCAGTTCATAACTTGAAAGCATTAATTCAGCTCTCAACATACTTGTTCTTCTGATAAAATTATCCATAAAAATGTTGAATTGCACCAACTTCTTCACAATTTGATGTAATGGCTTTATTAAGGGATCTGGGTCCTCCTATCCCTTAGATAACATACAGAATAGTTTTACATTGGGAGACCTTTCAATCCATCTTTTCAAAACTGGAGCCATTTCATCTTTCTCTTTATTAAAAACTTTAAGCAAAGAAATTAACTTATCAATATGGCCATGTATAATAGAGGGCTTTAAATCTACTGCAAATTCCATAATTGCCCCTACTATTTTTTCTTCATATTTCTGATTTACTAAGGTTCTAGCCTTTGCATTCTCATCCTTCTCCTTTTCCAATTGTATACTGATTTCCCTCAATTTATTTGTCTCCTCTGTTAATTTCAGCTTCTCCCAAGAAACCCTTGCATCCATATCTATTTCTGGGAGTGGTGAGGGTGGAAATTCAGTTATTGGACTCGAAGATGAAGCCACTGTAGGCTTATCAAAAATTGTTAATTGAGGGGATCTTTGATCTAGTGGCCCTGATAATTGGACAATCATTTTTTCCTTTTGAATTAGCTCAACTTTGAGCTCATTATAAGACTTAAGGACCATCTCAAATTTGAGCCTAAGCTCTTCTTTTTCTTTAGCATCCTTCTCTGCCACACTAACATTGAACTTGGCAGTTTCAAGAATTAAATTAGATGCCTCTACACCAGATCTTTCTCCTACTCTCTGAACCATTAGGCTCCCTGTATATCCTGTAGAGAAATCATTCTTCTTCCCTTTATTTTTATTTTTATCTTTATCTAAAGACCACATGACCAGAGTAGCATGATCATCAGAAAAAGCAATTCCCCTAGCTGCCTGCTTAGCCTGTTCTATCGTAGCTAGGGTCTTCACCTTTCTCTTCCTTACCTGGTCAAAAACAATTGCATCAGCAATGTCCCATTCTGGTAGGATCAGAATCCCTGCTGTATGAATCATGGCCCTCCCCTCCTCTGGAGTAATTTTCTTGAATTGTTTAGCCATTTGTGCCTTGGTCTCCTCCTCTATCTCTTTCTCATCCTTACCAGGACATTCTTCCTTCTTCTTCTCACAAATCTCTCTAAAATGATTGATTTTCATTCTCCACAAGAACTGTGAGAAGGCCCTAGTTTTAACAAAATCATCATCGGCAAGGAAAGAGTCACTTGCCTATTTTAGAATAGGGTCTATTTGTTTACCCTCAAACTCTTCTACTGTGAGATCCATGGCCACCTCTTTTGGTGCCTCCCGCATTCCTTCTTTCAAATCTTCATTAGAAACAAAAAGATTTCCTTCATTCCTTAACTGCACCAGCTGTTCTGCTACTCCATGCTCATCCAACTGAATAGGGGATTGAGAAGGAGAGTAAACTTCCTGTGCCTGTCTTTCTTCTTCCTATCTTTGTCTCTTTGGGGAAGGTGCCTGCACTGCTGGGTCATCAATTGGTCTCTTCCCTCTTGAAGTGGAAGGAATATCTTCACTTCCTTGCTGTGAGGATAGAAGAATAGTATATCCACTCCTTTTCTATACTGTGTACACCCCCTTTGGGATTAACTTCATATATTTAGGCTGGTTCAAGATCTGCCTAGCCTTTTCTGGATCTGTCTTAGTCACAGATGCCCTCTTCTCAATTAAAACACTCATGAGTCCCTCAAAATTCTCCATAAGGGCATTAATTTTTCTTCCCATGGTTCAAAACTAATCAATGGGTCATAAGTTTTATCAAAATTCTGAATAAAACTTATAGACTTACTATAAATCACCCATTTTTCTTTCTTAATCTCCTGAGCTTGAAGGTCAAACTCATTTCTTACTATATCTTCTGGAAAATTAAATTGATGCTCAATAAGAACACACCTCACCTTATCTCTGAACATGCCTGAAAGGAAATCCTTTGTATCTGCACACCTCACCACTGCCTTTGACATTCTATAAGGTTGCAAAACCTTATGCAAGTGCACCCATCCTCCTTTTGTAATTACATACTGATGTGCCAGAGTTCCATCAGGAAAGAACGTTCCTCTACCCTTGCCAGTGAGTGTGGTTTCTTGTAAATTTCCAATCTACCTTAAGATCTCAGCATATCCTAGTTTCAAAGGGACCTGATATGGTAAAATATAAGGTGCCACTTTGCTGCCATACACTCTGAATACTATGGAGACTGGATATAAAATTATGTCTCCAAAATTATGGACAATGGTAATGTCCTGGCAGTAGTCCATCGGCCTAATCAATCTCAATAATTCTCTTGGGATCCTTGGGTTATCAAAAAATAGAAGAGACCTAAGCCTTGATGCAAAATCCCTATCAAAAGCAATATAGCTAGCATCAGTTCTGTCCCAGGACAAGGTTGTGGTCCACAATTGCACTGGGAGAGTCTCTCCATATCTTTCCTTCTCAATGTTCACCGTTGTACTGAAAAACTTCTCACCCTTATACAAAAACATGTACATGAGCATCGAGTACCATCCAAATGGTCTAGAAACTTTCATATTCTGGATCCCTATTAATCCTTCATGGATTATTTTAGCCAAATGAGAAGCAAAGTCAAAAATAAGGGCTAGCTAGGGGTGGAGTGACTGCACCATCATAAACATATAAGGCACTGGCATATGAGTCTTCTCATCATGCCCTAGGATCAAAGACAAAGATTTATAAACTTCTTGTGCCTTCTTGCTCAATAGATCTAACCTGATGGGCTCCAGTGTGCTTGAACTGACAGCACACATTGATCCTATCTGATAAAAATATTTCCTTAAAGGCCCTGCCCTTAGATAATCCTTTTGTGCTTCATAAATCTCAGTAAACTCCATGAAATCTATTTTCTCTAACCCACAGATGGTTCATTTAGTGAGAAAACTTGCCTAATCTCATCCTTGGTAATGGTAATTAGGTCCCTTCCGTTTATATCCTTTACACATCTTGTCACAGGATCATAACACTTGGCAATTTGTATTAACAATTCATCATCCATGAAAACCCTGGGGCATACCAACCTCCCAATGTCAAACTGCCATACATTACTAAGGGGTGCACAAACATTCCTTTGTGAATATGTTGATTTAAAAAGAATAAGACCGTTGTGCTTTTCGCCCACCTTAGCATCTCTCATCCAATTCCCTCTGTCATAGAGACCCTTTGCAACTGAATCTCTAGGGTGTCTCAGAGTAAGCTCTTTTACTCTTTGTGCCCCATTATCAGAATGTGGGAGCAACTGCATCAAATCCTCAAAAATCCCTGTCTTACTATACTCCGTCTGACCAGACAAATTCCTCTTGGGCGGCATTTTGAAATTAGGGCTTCTTACTAAGCTATGAACTCCCAAGAAAACTTTAAACAATATCAACTGATAGTAGGAAAAAAGACTTTGCAAAGTTTTACAAATTTCAAATGACTTGAAAACGGGATAAACCTATCAGGCACCTGAAAAATCTTCTGCTTGAAAGCACTGCGTGAAAATATATCGCCAGAGAACTTATGAGAGTAGTGAAGAAAAACAATAATCAAATTCTGGTATATAACATTCGCTAACTGCTCATAATTCTCCTGCACGTAACAAATTAATTCCACCATTACTGAGGCTGGCGGCCCTAGCACTCACAGGACGCGAAAACGTCATACAAGAGGAAAATTCAAATTCTGGCTGTTGATGTATTTCTATTTAGGCGCATTGGACAGAAGACAACTTATCAGCAAAATCCTACAATACTTTTCGCAAGCTACTTCTCGACCAACGAGAACATTTCAAAATTAGCATATGCATAATTAAATCCCTTAAGTTCATCTTGGTCTGAGCGGCAATCTTTACACATTGACATCACTCGTGGCCAATAAAAAATGACCACCTCATCAATATACTGACGCAGAGGACCCACCAAACAGCTTTCATCTCTCTATTTAAATCAACGGTGGTCGCTAAACCGTGAACTTAAAACCTGAGCATCTCATCTGAACGGTTTAATGACAGCCGTGAGATCTTGCAGCACTTTAATCATCTGAGAGACTAAGGCCCCACCTTTACACATCAGCGGGCATGTATTGAATCAAGACCCGCCATGCTGTAAAAGACTGACAAGTGGACCCAGTCCTTTTTCTTTCTTAACTCCGAGCATTTTGAAAACAGTCGGATCACAACTGTTATCCAACCAATAAGAAGCAAACATGTCAAAATGAACTAGCGCAATAAGGGTGCATTGAGCACTTAATTCTTTAAGAGGATTGGATGGTTGTTGCTATACCGTGAACTTAACATCCTCACATCTCTGCCCAGCGGTATAACGAGGATCGTTCGATCAAACTGAAAATTAATCCTTTAAAAAACATGACCCCACAACCAGACACATCACCTTTTTGTCAGTCAAATCACATTGTGCCACGTTTACACACAGGCGGGACCCTTCTGACTATCCTTTACCACCTTCAACATGCATCAACCGTCACCTGGTTTTTTGAGAACCAATGAGAAACAAGTAGACCATAGTGACCTGGCACTGTCAAGACCCACCGAACCTATTTCAAATAAAGCAAATCTGACGGCTGTCGCTATTTCACAAGGTTAACAGGTAAGCATCTTGGGCCAATAGTATAACGACCACCGTAGATCTTTTTTGTCTTTTAACGTTCGCAGACTCTTCCTCCAGTCGGGCTTGCCTTTGAGACAGGTGGCAACTCGTCGCTATATCTCATGTCAGGAAAACTGACAATCCGGGTCTTGTGGTGTAATGACAGCCACTTGATTTGAAAGTGAAAACTTTAGGAAAAATAAACCTAGAACTTAGGCTTAGGGAAAAAAGAAGAGAGGGAAGGGGGCCGACAACTTCCCTAACCGCAAACGCATGAGTTAGAGATTTTTTTTTTTTAAAAGCACATGCAGATTGACATCTTTAGTGAATCAAAAGGTAACATGAGAAAATAGAAGGAACAAAACCAACCTAGGGTTTAGAGATGAAGGAAGAAAACCGAGCCAAAAACCTAAATATTTCAAAAATATTAACGTGAAGCCAAAAAATTTGAAACAGTAATAACAGAACGGTAACCAACTGAAGTTTAAACCATGACCATTGATCTCTGATATTCCCGGCAGATCGAGCGGCTCATCAAATCCTTCAATAGTCAATAAAATCTTTAAAATTCCTTCGCCACCTTATAAAACTCTCGACCAATCAGAATGGAACACGATAGAGATGAATCATCACAATGGACCCACTTTTCATAAGCTTAAGATCGAACGGTTGGCGCATAATCTCTTGCCTCTGACACTTTTCATGAGATCATACATCATCCATTAGATCTTCTACACCGGCATCTCTTTGAATCTCTCAAGCCCAATAATGTGTCTTCCTTTCCTTTCCAGCTCAACCAATCATAATGAGATAACTCAGCGACACCTAGCAAAATGACCCCACAATCCTCGGCAAACCCTTTGACCTTTTGACCATTTGGCGAACATGCAACTAAAGACAATCGCATGTTCACTGAGAAAATTAAAACTTTACCATTTTATTTGGAGATTCAGCAAATAGACCTTCATGTATTCGCTAAAAGATTTAGAACTCCACCAGAATGCTTCCCGAACAAGAGAATACAAAGAAACTTTATCGGTCCTTCCAAACCTTTTGTCTGAGCGGCCAGAATATTTAACCACTCCACTAAAACCTCAGACAAGAAATTGGGCCCACTTGAGATGAAATCTATGGTCAGTCTTAAGTTTGCATAAGCCATGGAGATTCTACCAGATCTTACGCCCACCGTCGATGAAGAATCTCACCCCTATTCTGACAAACCTCTGACACAGAATAGAATCAACGGCTGGTCTTATAGCTTGATGTGTTAGAAATAACCCTTAAGATCTTACGCCCATTGTTGGATCGAGATGATGTCAGAGCCAGGCCCAGGAAAGGATAAAGGGCCGGAAACATTAGGAAATATTAAAGGGCCTGACTTAGGAAAAATTTAAAACTAGGTGCTTGGGGACTTAGGAAAATAAAGACCACTTGGTAAAAAAATTAAAACACATGCGTTATAGAGATTTTTAAGTGATTCAAAAAGTAACGCAAAATTAGAATAGGACCAGGGTAGAAATAAGGTTTTGTTTTGAAACGGCTATATTTTTTGAATTTTGCTTAGGGTTTTAGCCAAAAAAGAAGGAAAAACACTCCAGAGGCAAGGCAAAAGAGCAAGGAACCATCGAAATTTTACATGTGCCAACAATTGCTCTTTTTGAGGATGATGAAATGCTAGTTTGAACAAGAATTGCAGAATCTCCTGGTACAACAGACCAGAACAAAACTTTGAACAAAAATAGGGAAGCTTATACAAAAATTTACACCTGTATAGAGATCCAAAAGACTTAGGAAAAGTAGAACTTTAAAAATTGGCCATGTACTGGTAACTCCAGAAAATCCCCTGTTAAATTCTTCAAAATTTAAGAATCTGGACCCCAGTTTTCTTCAACAATATATGGACCTAACCAAATGGGATCAAATTTCCCATGCTTTCCTTTGTCTTCTAGCCTAGCATTCCACATCAGGACCATGTCATCTTTAACAAAATTTCTCTGAACAGTCCTCTTATCATATAAAACCTTGCACTGAGCTTGCATCTTCTAATTTATGTCATGTGCATCATTTCTTATCTCATTCAATTGAATTAAGTCATTCATTCTAACTGTCATATCTTCTTGTATATCATCATCATATGTTTGAATGAACTGATACATCTGTAGAAAATTAATCTCGGGCAATCTTGCAATAATTCCATAAACTAAGTCAAAAGGGGCACACCCTATTTCTTTTTTGACTGTAACCCTATCAGCCCATAGGGCTTGCAACAATTTTGAATCCCAGGCCTTCTTGCTTTTGTCCAGGACTCTCTTCAAAATCTTAATCAAACTTTTATTACTGGATTCTTCCTGGCCATTACCCTGTAGATGATAGGCAGATGAATATGAAATTTTAATACCATTATGTCTGCAAAATTCAACAAACTCTTCTGACCTAAAACATAATGCATTATCAACCACCATAGTTTCTGGGCAACCAAGTCTTGTCAAGATATTTTCCATCATAAAATCTGTCACCACTTTGCTAGTTGCTCTTCTAGTAGGGATTGCCTCAACCCACTTGGTAAAATAGTCAGTTGCTACCAAGATGTAAGAATGTCCACCACTGGACTTATTAGGGCCAATGAAATCCATACCCCACTTGTGAAAAGGGGCTTGAACAGAGACAGGTTTGAGAGGGAGAATCCCTCTGAACTTTAATTTTCCTACAAACCTTTGGCAAGGATCACACTTCTTGACAAACTGATGGGTATCTTTGAAAAGTGAAGGCCACCAAAAACCTACCTTGATAATCTTGTGGGCTGTTTTCTTTTCCATGTAATGTCCTCCACAAACTCCATTTTGCATTTCATTCATCAAAAGGTTTTCTTTCTCTTGATCTACATACCTGAGTAAAACACCCTCATTACTCCTCCACCAAAGTTCACCATTTATAATTGCATATCTCAAAAAGTGGATTTTAACAGTTCTCTTCTTATTGTCATCCAGTTCAGGGGGTATGACCATCTTTTGTAGATACTTGAGAATATCCTTGTACCATTCACAACAATCCATGTTACACACATAAGGTCTCTGATCTTCTTCTAGCATATTTATTTGGTTTGCATTCAAATTACTCTAAGCCATCAATTTTTCTAGGCCCAACCCTCTAACCAACTTTGTAATGTGGATGTCAATGTTAAATTCTTGAATTCTGTTAATCCACCTACATCTTCTTTCTGAGACCTCCTACTAGACCAAAATGTCCTTGACTTTTGCACTTGGTACATATGCAACCACTGTGGCTCCTACCAAATAACATTTGAATGTTTTAATGGCCTTTACCAAGGAATAAGCCTATTTCTCAATGATATTATAGTTTAATTCTATTACCTGCAAGGTCTTGCTAAAAAAAGAAATAGGTTGTTAAAAAAATCAGCATTCTTTTGTAATAGCACTGCAGCAATAGTATGGGCAGATGCAAAAGAAAAAAATTGCATAGGCTTGCTATAATCTAGTGTCTTTAAGACTAGGGCATGCTTAATGGCTTTCTTAATATCATTAAAAGCCTGAACTGCTTCAGTATTCCACTCAACCTTTGCTCCTTTCTTCAACATCCTTGATATGGGAATACTGATTTCTGCAAAGTTTATTGTAAACCTTCTTAAAAAGTTGACCTGTCCTAAAAAGGACTGAATTCCCTTGATGTTTTTTGGTAAGGACAATTTATCAATAGCCTCTACTCTTTCAAGGTCTATCTTCACACCATCCTTTGAAACAATGTGCCCTAAAAGTTTCCCTTCTGTCACACCAAAGGCACATTTTTTTGGGTTTAAAGAAACCCCATACTCTAATGCTCTGATAAAAATCTTCTCAAGATGTTGACAATGTTGTTCTTCTTTTACTGAAAAAGTTGTCAAGTCATCCTGATATACCACCATGAATCTATCAATGAAGTCTGCAAAGGCTACATCCATAGCCCTTTGAAAAGTGGCACCTACATTAGTCAACCCAAATGACATCCTTACATAAACATATGCTCCCCATGGAGTTGTGAATGCAGTTTTGAACTATTTTGTGTCTTTGACCATCACTTGATTGTAACCAGAAAAGCCATCCATCATGGACATCAATTCTAATCTAGTAAAATTTTGTAACATGTTCTCCATGTTAGGTAACCCATAGTTATCCTTCAAAGAATTTATGTTAAGATTCCTAAAATCTACACATAATCTGATATCGCCATTCTTTTTTCTAATAGGCACCAAATTTAAAACCCAAGTGGAATGCCTAATTGGCTTGATTATTCCAGCATCCATCATCTTCTTGAGTTCACTCTATATTTTGGGTGCCAAGGTAGCATTAACTGGTCTCAATTTTTGTCTGAAAGGCTTTGTCCCCTCCTTGAGTGGAACCTCATGCTGAAAAAGGTCTTCTCTATAAGCCTTAAGGTCTTCATAAGACCAAGCAAAAACATGTCTAAATTTCCTGAGGAGGTCAATCAGATTTTTTATAGTTCTTGGGGTTAGAGACCTACCTATATAAACTTTCTTGGGGGCTATCCTTGTGCCCAAGTTTATCTCCTCAAGCTCATTAATTTTACTAGTACTAGCAGAGAAGGCCTTGTCTTTGTTGTCAAATTCCCTTTCAAGAGAAACTAATCCTTTAGGAACTCTGTTTGATTTCAACTGTAACACTTCTTTCCCAAAAATAACATCTTTACCATTCACTGTATTCACATAAGAGCTGAAATCCATTTCTTTGTCACCAAAGTGAGACTCGCAATGGAGAAACCTAAGTATATCTTGGTCATCAGAAAAGACTTGCCAATTATCTAGATTTTCAGGAATAGAGGGCCTAGCTTGTACCTCTATATTGGAAACATATGCAAATGTAACATCCTCTGGTCTAATAGCTATGTTAGCTAATAAATCTGCCATCCTATTCTAACTCCTTTCCATCCAACAAATATAAAATCACTAAAGCTTTCAATCTCATCCCATACTACATTCATATATTGTTTCAATTTCTGATTCTTTGAGGCATACTTGATCTAATTTGGGATATCACTAATTCAGAATCACCTATAACTTTCAAACATTTTATACCATGCCTTGATGCCAATCTTAGACCTATTAATAGGGCCTCATACTTTGCAACATTATTTGTGCATGAAAACATCAAAGTAAATGAGAATTTGAAAGTTTTACCATTTGGAGATATGAGCAATATTCCAACTCCAGATCCTTCTTTGCTATTTTCTCCATCAAAATACATAGTCCAAAGACTATCAAGATCAATCCATCCCTCCTAGATTTCTGACTTGTGGGAAGGCTCAACACCTTCCTCTGCTTCACTATCTTGGACTTTAAAAGCATTAATATCAGTATCAAGGAAACAATTCATGTTGTCTTGCTCTTCTTCCTCAATCATGTGTGGAGTCCTAGATTCCCTAGTGACTTTGATGTTCTGTCCCTCCAACTTGAAATGATAAGTCACATTGTATGCTACCTCCCATAGAAGCACTCCATTTTCTTGATAGCAACATCCCATACTGGGGAGGAATATCCACTACCAAAACACTCATGGTCAATTGTTTGTTGGGGTATGCAGCCAATCTGTAAGGCAGGGCCTTGATAGTGCCAACAACTGGTACCTCTCTTGAATCCATTTCTTGACACCTACCATGAGGTGTATCCACTTCTAATCCTAATGACTTCATAACCTCAGTAGGCATAACAGTATTTAATGCTCTAGAATCAATCATGCAATTTTTTAGCATCTTTCCATTTATTTGCAAAGTCAAAAAAAATGGGTCAACTGATCCTGCTGCAGTACTAACAACATTTGTATCCAAATATATTTGGGGGATTTTAGAAACAATTTCCTCACTACAATTTTCATCTTCATTATTCATAGTTGCTACTTGTTTCTCAGCTTTTTCTATTTTTTGAGCATCAGTATGTACTACACTTTTTACCCAATTTAATGTATTTTTCTTGTGTTCTTCTATTCTCATCATCTCTAATAATGGAACTTTGATAGTAATCTGAGACAACAATTTACTCATGTCAACTGGAACATACTTTAAATCAGATACATCTAGCTTTGAATCTGCAATCTCTTTGTTAGCTTCTTGAGTGGATGTATCTGCATGTTTATCATTTTGGGCTTTATTCTTCTTTTGCATAACTGGCACAACCTCAGCTGTAGGCTTAGTCTTTATCTTATAAACAATGTTAGGCTTAGCAACTTTCTTTACCCTAACCTTATCAACAGGAGTAGCATCCTTAATCTTTTCTTGTGATGTTTTTACATCCTTGTCTATTTTCTTGATAAACATACCAGCGGGCTTGGGATTTGAATCACCAACAACTCTGTTTCTCAAGTTATAATTTTCCTTTTCCTGAGTAACCAAATTAGCTGTTATCAAGGCAATCTCCTCATCAGAAGGTCTTCTCAAAGTAGTTGTTTGATCATTTTTTTGAACATTGCATTGGATGTTGTCGAGCTCACTATCTTCATCATCTGAAAAAATTTGTTGATGATATGATTCATTTCTAGTTTGGGAATTGAAAACATCCCGATTTTCATCCTCTTCAGTAGAGTCTACTTTACTTAGAACATGAGAAGAAAACATTCCACATCCTTGGGCATCATAAGGTTGATCCTCATCAGATTCTCACTCTTCATGTGTAGAGACACCTTGAGATATGGCACAATAATTTGGATCATGTGGTGACTGACAAGCAATACACCAAGGGACTTCTTCCACCACATTCATTAAATTTCTCTATAAAGGATCAGGGGTCCTATCATTTGGTTTATCTCTTTTCACAGGAATAAAAGGCTTCCCATCTTTCCACTGTGTATTGTAAGGGTAATTCTGCATTCTTGGCAATTTGTTGAAATTATTAAAAGGGGATTTGTCCCCTCCTATAGCTTTATTACCTCTATTTTCACCAGGCCTTAGATCTTTGATTGCTTTTAGAATCTTCTTTAGGCTTTCATCATCTTTAGGTTTCACACCTTGAGGCTTTCCTGGATCTTTTCTATTCAACAAAGGAGACTTGTCATCTTCTCTCCTTCCCAACTTTCCTGAGATTCTCCGATTGCTTTCTATGTTCACTGCCAACTTGTAAGCTTGAACAAGACTCCTTGGATTCTTGTCTCTCAATAGGTAACCCATCTTTGAGTCAAAGGCATTTAAATATGTGACCAAACACACCCTGTCATCCAATCTGATAACCTACAACAATTTATGCATGGCCTTTTGAAATCTAACATTAAATTCAATAACATCTTCATTGAAGTTCTTTTTTATGTTTTTGAACTCATTCAGCATGAAACCTTCATGTGTTTTGTCACCATACTGTTCTTTGAAAAAATGCCTAAGCTGATTCCATGAACCAATGCTGCCATGTGGCAAAGCTCTAAACCAATCCCTTGAGTCCTCTGTTAAGGATTGCACAAATAATTTCATGATAACATCATTTGGCACAATATTGTAATCATCAATTACATCAATAATTTTTTTCAAATGCTCCTCACAAGTTACAACATTACTTCCTATGAATTTAGGAAGTTTCTTTCTAATTTCTTCAAGGATGGGGTTGGGATAATCAGGGATAACAGTGAAAACCAACTGTTTACATCTATCATGTATAATCCCTGAATTAGGAAAACCAACACGCTGAGATGTGGATGCATTATTATTTGTGGTGGTAGAACCATTGAATCCTCCTAGTGGGGGAAAACCAGTTGTCTGATTAGTTGTGTTTGCAGTATCTGCTCCTTATGTCATATTTGAATTGCCAAAATTCATAGGTCCTGCAGACCTTTTAAGAAAATATATTTTCTTTTTCATTTCTAATGATGCAGCTTCCAATTTTTCCTTTTCAAGTTGCTTGGCTAACAACTCTTGTTCTTTCTTAGCCTTTTCTAGGTCTACTTCCAATCTCAAAGCCTGGTCTATATTTTCCTTAGGGTTTATAGGCTCATTGATTGAAATGCCTTTCTCTTTTTGTTTCCCTTTATCTTTGGGAACTCTTACTTCAAAAGTTCTCTGAACAATAGGCTGCTTACTTGTATCTTCAGGAATAGGCACATAATTTATAGCTTCTAAATCTAGCAGATATCTTCTTAATTGGTTAGCTCTTATCATAGCTTGTCTGACTCTTTCTTCCTTTTCTTTTTCTCTCTGCTGCCTAATGGCTGCCTGTTCTTGAATTCTCCTCTCAAGTTCATACACTTCTCCAAATATTTCTTTTGAATTAGGTAAAGTTGTTTCTGATTCAACTTGTTGTGTTTGTAACTCCTCTTGCTGATCCTGAGACTCATGAAGAACCAAGGGTGAAAGGAGGAAGAAAGTCTTGACCACTTCTACTTTTACTTCTTGACCTTCCTTCCCTTTCATGCTGCGTACTAGGATTTATCCTCCTATTTTGGGGTATTCTTTCACCCTCTCTTTCTGTGGGGGAGTAATAATCTTCATATTGGTTTAGGCCTAGGTCAACTACCTCCTCATATTCTGAGGCATTTCCCTCCTGACTAGGAGGAGGAATATTGTGTTGTCTAGAGTTCCCTCTTTGTCTCCAAGTCATGGACATATCACTGCTATCTTTTTCTTTTCTAACTTGGTTTTTTCTAGATGTGGTAGGAAGCCCACCCTGTAGACTTTCCTTAGGGTGTTCCCTACTATAAGACCTTGTATTTCTGAAACTCATAGTTATATTCTATAAAGTACTAGTCATAGAGATGCTTAGAGTCGCCACTCACAATCTAGTGAGATAATTTGAAACCTTTGAAAACTGACTCTTATACTCTTTAATGCAAACCATTGGATAGATGATAAGTCAGCCAGGAGTCTAAGCTCAACTCATACCTGCATTATCTATATTGATTTGTAATGCCAGAGATATCAAATGATTGAAACAGGTAGGTCAGGAGTCAAGCTTAACTTGAAACCCACACTATTTGCTCTTGACAATATTTCCCTATTCTCCAGTAGAATCACTGATTTGATGGTGATCTGGAAGGGCTGAATCAATTCTGACAATTGATTTGTCAATGGAAAACTAAAAATTCTGATTTCTTTAACAAGAGTTGTCTATCTTTCCCCAGCGGAGTCGCCAATTTGTTAGGGATTTTTCTTGTATGGTCAAACTTAGCAAAGTATGGACTTAATTTTTAATGAAAGGGACCTTAAGCTTGTAAGAAAATCCTAATTGATGGGGATTGGATAAGATCCTCCTTCTTTTTTGAGCTCCACAGTACTCAGGTAGGTATTGCCTATAAATGAGTTACTATATTTCAAGTAAGCTTGTGATATGTGGATTAAGTCTTCACTGTTATGATTTTAATCCTACGAATTGGTTCAATAGTTCATTATAATTCTGCAGATAGTCCATAATATCCTAATGCAAAGTATAATGATAAAAACTATGAATCTACAAGCATAATACAGTGGTGTTATGATGTTCATTCTTCTTTTTGTGACTAAACCTCAAGGAAGAATAACCTCTTGATTCTCTCTTCAAGGAATCAATAATCTTGAATTATATCACATGGATACAATCCCTACACAATATGCATGTACTAAAACTTAAAAGACTGGTAATGATTTGAATGATTTGGGATTACAAGGTTTGAGTCAGTTCTCTCAACACAAAGATAGAAAAATATAGGCCAGTGCCTTGTTCATTGGGCAATAGAGTCAGAGAATAAAATGAATACAATGGTGTCTTTGATTGGTCTTTAGACATAAAAACAAATATAAGAACTCTTTACTACTTATGGTAATCCTTCATATGAATCCCATGAACACATGTCCCACTTTGAGCAACATTTAATCTAACCCTAGGTTGGAACTCAAAGAAACAACACATACACATAAACCTTATGAAAAGATTTATAAATTCATAGCATAAAACAAAGGAGAGATAAAAGATCTGAAGTTTATATTAAGTGAAACCTTTCACCATGTGCATTCAGTACACCCTGAAAACAAAGCTTGCATGATAAATAGCAGCACAGTGTATATCTTCTCTATTGTTTGATCAAGTTGATACAAAGCTTACAATCCTTGACAGAGTGCTAGGGTTTGAGAAATTCTATCTTGTTAACACCTAAACTCTCTCCCTTGAAATGATCATAAAAAGTCCATTTATACTAGGAATTGTAACAAGCATCCGATCACTCTAGGGTTTCATAAAAATATCTTACAACTACCCCTAGGGGTTTACAATAAATATGCTACTAAAATAGATTAGATATTTGCATGAATTGCCTTGATTTTTCTCTTGTACACTATCCTCGGCTCTTCTTTTTAACAAATTTATTCTAAATATCTCACTGTTCAACTGATATTTCTAATCCTGATATCTTCCTGGCAAGAAAAAACTAGAAACAAATCAAAATGTAGCACTTCATGCTATTCAAATTCCTTTTCCAACTGCAAGACGTCCTAGATCAATACATTCTTTGCCACCTTTGCATTTTACGCGATCGACTGGTTCAAACCCTAGCACAAAACCCTGTAGGAAAATTTGAATTCAAATACGAATGGTAACCGGCTGAAGTTTAAACTGTGACCGTTGATCTCTGATATTCCCACCAGATCGGGCAGCTCATAAAATCCTTCAATAGTCAACAAAATATTTAAAAGTCCTTCGCCACCTTATAAAACTCTTGACCAATTGGAATGGAACACGTCAGCGATGAATCAACACATTGGACCCACTTTTCATAAGCTTAAGATCGAACGGTTGGCGCATAATCTCATGCCTCTTACACTTTTCATGAGATCATAAGCCATCCATTAGATCTTCCACACCAGCATCTCTTTGAATCTCTCAGGCCCATTGACGTGTCTTCCTTTCCTTTCTAGCTTAGCCAATCACAATGAGACAACTCAGCGACACCTGGCAAAATGACCCCACAATCCTCGGCAAACCCTTTGACCTTTTGACCATTTGGTGAACACACGACTAAAGACAATTGCATGTTCGCTGAGAAAATTAGAACTTTACCATTTCATTTGGAGATTCAGCGAATAGACCTTCGCGTATTCACTAAAAGATTTAGAACTCCACCATAATGCTCTGCGGACAAGCGAATACAAAGAAACTTTATCAGTCCTACCAAACCTTTTGTCTGAGCTGCCAGAATATTTAACCACTCCGCTAAAACCTTAGACAAGAAACTGGGCCCGCCTGAGATGAAATCTATGGTCAGTCTTAAGTTCGCATAAGCCATGGAGATTCTACTAGATCTTACACCCACCGTAGATGAAGAATCTCACCCCTGTTCTGACAAACCTCTGACACAAAAAAGAATCAACGGCTGGTCTTATAGCTTGATGCGTCAGAAATAACCCTTAAGATCTTACGCCCATCGTTGGATCGAGATGATGTCAGAGCCTGGCCCAGGAAAGGATAAAGGGCCAAAAACATTAGGAAATATTAAAGGGCCTGACTTAGGAAAAATTTAAAACTGGGGGCTTGGGGACTTAGGAAAATAAAGACCACCAAGTAAAAAAATTTAAACACATGCGTTATAGAGATTTTTAAGTGATTCAAAAAGTAATGCAAAATTAGAACAGGGCTAGGGTAGAAATAAGGTTTTGCTTTGAAACAACTACATTTTTTGAATTTTGCTTAGGGTTTTAGCCAAAAAAGAAGGAAAAACACTGCAGAGGCAAGGCAAAAGAGCAAGGAACCATGGAAATTTTTACATGTGCCAATAGTTTCAAAAGTTATTTTGAGTTGACTTTGATGTAATAGATTGTAAAATAAAATAATTCTAAGTTTGGTCGGCCCTATGGGCTAAATTTTTGGAACCTTCTCAGGCGGTGGAAATTGCCTATATAAAGAAGGCCCTTAGTGTTGTCTAGGGCAGTTCTTGGTAGATCAGGGTAATGATTCAAGGCTTTCTCCTATAGAATATTGTAAGGGGAATGCCCATGTGGCTTTGCATATTGTAATTCTAAAATTTGTAATTCCACACTTATAGAGATAATAGGAAGCCCATTTTTTGTTCTTGCAAATTGTTGTTGTTTCTCTATTTCTATTATGTGATTGTGTTATTAAGGGGAGCACCCTTCATCAAGTGGTATGAGAGCAGGAGTTCCTGACTGTGTATTAATCAAATCGCCAACTGTGAGGCAATTTGCACTAGGATTGTGGGTTAGGATTTCTGTGTAAACAGATCACCGATTGTGAGGTAGTTTGCACCAGGACCGTGGTTAGGGTTTTAGTGCACATTGTGAAAATGCCTCCACGAAGAGAATGTGGTAGAAGAGCTGGTGTTGTAACACATGAGGTTAGGGCACTATAGAGACAAGTGTGAGCATTGCAAGAGGAGATTTGTAGAGGAATGAATCTTAATGTCAGAGACCAAAGTGAGGATGAAGCCGAAGAAAAAGGAAATTCTAATCAGGAAGGAGAAGTTGAAGTTTTCAATCAAGAAGAAGAAAGACTTTTTCGGACCATTTCCAAGATTGGAAAAGACCTAAGATTGAGGTTCCTACATTTTCAGGGAATCTTAACCCAGAAGAATTGATCGACTGGATCAATGAATGTGAAGAATATTTTGAGTATGAAGATTTTGAGGATCCTAATATGGTCAAATTTGTGAAGGCCAAATTGAAAGGTCATGTGAAGATCTGGTGCAAGAGATTCAATTGGAGAAAAATAGAAGAGGGAAAGATAAAATCACAAGATGGGATCGGATGGTGGATAAATTGAAGCGACAGTTCATTCCTATTGATTATGAGCTTGACTTACTGAAAAAAATGCAAAGTTTGAAGCAAGCAGGAAGATCTGTTCAGGAGTATACAGAGGAGTTCTATCGACTCCTCATCAGGATAGGCCATGTGGAAGCTAATAAGGAGAAAGTTTCTCATTACCTTAATGGGTTGAGGCCAAGCATGTAGGAGGAGTTGAATCTAGTTCGAATGAACAGTATTGAAGAGGCATACCAGTTTGCCCTAAAAGTAGAGGAAAATCTGAACAAGAAGTTTGAAAGCAAACAAAGTAGAAGAGGTCGTGATGGAAGATTTAGTGGACGGTCATACGGAGATCGAAATGAAGATCTGAAAAATCAGGATGAGGCTAGTAATAGTCAGAATTAGAGAGGAGATAATTTCAATCATTTCCATGATCAGAATAATAGAGATCAAAGAGGAAGAGGAAGAGGACAAGGATCTAGAAGAGGAGGCTTTCGTGGAACATGTTTTCACTATGGAGAAGAAGGTCATAGGGCATTTGAATGTCCTCAGCGCCAAGGAAGAATAGATAGGAGAAACAAAGGCTAGGCTAGAGTTGCATATATAGATAAAGATGTTAGATCATCACATTCTGAAGATGTTGAATGAGCAGAGACGCTGATTAACAGAAGAGTCTTGTTGAGTGGTGAGAATGAACCTGAGCAAAGGAGGAGTCTGTTTCACACCAGGTGCAAGTGTGAGGGTAAATGTTGTGATGTGATTATTGATAGTGGCAGTATTGATAATTTGGTGTCAGAAGAAATGGTGACAAAGTTGAAGCTTAAGAGGTAGAAACATCCACATCCATATCGGGTTGCCTGGGTACAAGATGACCACAAGGTCATGGTCAGTGAACGATGCCTAGTGAAGTTCAAGATTGGCGGGTACTAAGATGAGGTACTATGTGATATCATATATATGGATGCATGTCATATGTTTTTGGGTAGGCCATGGTAGTTTGATAGATGTGTTGTACATGATGGTCATGCAAATACCTATTCCTTGACAAAAGATGGAGTGCAACATAAGCTAAAGCCATTGAAGGAGACTGAAGAAAAGGTATGTGGTAATGCAAGAATAACTTTTGTTGATAGAGGAAATTTCGTAGATGGTATACGGCATGAGCATATGTGTTTTACCTTAATTCCAAAGGCTAGTAAAGAGGAAGTAGAAGATGTATCTATAGAAGTTGCAGATTTGTTGAATGAGTTTCAAGATATTGTGTCCGATAATGTACCTGATGGATTACCACCATTAAGGAAGATCAGTCATCAGATGGACTTGATTCCAAGAGCTAGTTTTTCAAATAAGGTAGCACACAGAATGACACTAGTAGAAAGTGAAGAGTGGAAGATAGATTTGAAGTTTAGTTCATCACATCATCCATAGATTGTATATGGAAGTAGTCCTAGAAATGCATTTGAGTTGAGGAAGATAGATAAGGGAGAAATAAATAGTGTTGAAGCTGTGGATTTTGTAGAACACTTGAAGAACATCCATAAGGAAGTGAGGAAGCACATTACCAAAATGAATGCATAGTATAAGGCTAAGACAGATCAGAAAAGGAGGCGTAAGGAATTTCAGGTTGGAGATGAAGTCATGGTTCATTTGCGGAAGGAGCGGATTCTAGTTGGTACATATAACAAGCTGAAAATGAAGAAGTTTGGACCATGTAAGATACTGAAGAAGCATGATTAAGGGAATACATATGAGGTAGAATTGCCTAGTGAGCTGAATATTTCACCATTGTTTAACATTTCAAATCTGACAGAGTATCATGAGGGAGGTGTTGAAGATGAGATCACAGCGGCACAGTGGAGTATTCTAGCAAGTAACTCAGATACCAAGGAGATTGAAGACATGCTGGATAGTCATGTTGGTAGAAGCACAGGGAACATGACATATGAAGAATATCTGGTCAAGTGGAAAGGATGACCTGTTGAAGATTCATCATGGATGACAAAGGAGGAGGTTGACCGTCTTGGTTTTCTTTTGTAGAGCTGAGTCATGACAGGGTCACTTCTCAAATTACCTGGGTGTCTGATACAGGAGCATCCTGGGTGTAAGAGCAATTTTTCATCACCCAAAAATATTTATGTTTTTGTATTCAATAAGGGCTATCTTGTGTAGAGCTGCTATTTATGGAAACTTGCTATTTTTAGTAAGTTGGTCATACGATCTCGGAATGTTTTGATTTCACATGTGGAGGTTCATCTCAGTCACATCAGCTTGCCAGTAATGTTTCATTGATAGATCAGCTCTAGCTTTGTAGATATTCAAGATTTTCGGTATTGGCAATAGGGTACAGAAACTTTGAACTCAGTTTTGAAGGCTTTAGAGGCCCCGGATGAGGTCAAAAATTTGGGTGATAGGCGCTTGCGCGAATCAGGCCTATAGATCACTTCGTGGCCTTTCCAGAATGGGGTTGTAATAGTCAATCAGTTCAATTGGCGATGACTTATGGTTTTCGGAAGTTGGGTCACCTGAAATGGCAGAAAATGATTTTCCTTCAAAATTTCTATTTGGGTTTCAAAATTTATTTTGAGCCGACTTTGATGTAATAGATTGTAAAATAAAATAATTCTAAGTTTGGTCGGGTCTATGGGCTAAATTTGGAACCTTCTCGGGCGGTGGAAATTGCCTATATAAAGAAGGCTCGTAGTGTTGTCTAGGGCAGTTCTGGGTAGATCGGGGTAATGATTCGAGGCTCTGTCCTACAAAATATTGTAAGGGGAATGCCCATGTGGCTTTGCATATTGTAATTCTAAAATTTGCAATTCCACACTTGTGGAGATAATAAGAAGCCCATTTTCTGTTCTTGCAAATTATTGTTATTTCTCTATTTCTATTATGTGATTGTGATATTAAGGGGAGCATCCTTCATCAATTAATTTAATGGATAATGAGTATTATTATAAAAATTCTTTAAAATAGTTTAAATAATTCATTTAAAAATTTATGAACCATATAAGACTCTAAAAACTTAATCTTTTTAATATTTTAATATATTAACATATATATATATATATATATATACACACACACACACACACACACACATATATATAAGTAAAAAAGAAAGGGAAAATTGACATATATTCAGTGTACAAATTGCATACCAAAATGCAATTGCTAGTTATTTTTTATTTAATCGATATGTCTCACCATCTCATGAAACTTCTTATCTCTCACGTTATGGATTTCGTCAAAGACAAAGAATTTCGCTTTTACTAGAATTCGATCAAAGAGGGAACAAAAAGTGTCTTCTCTAATAATCTCCAATAATTGAAATTGACTACATGATATTAAATTCATTGTGGAGACAGACGATTTGAATTTTTAAAGGATTCTACATTAGTCACATAATTCATGGCCAGTCATCATCTTAGATATTTTCGCCCATATGCCTAGTTTCTTCCCTTACATGAAATTTTGTGTCTTAAACATCTCTCCTTATTAGGATGAACCCTTAATGTTATATAGGAAAAAGTTTCAATTTTTTTTCAAGATTTACACATTACCAATATTTGGATATTGTGATATTTGAGATATTTGAAGTGTTAATTTTGTTAATAAATTTTATTAACTAATAATAGATTTGATTATTATTTTTATATTATAAATTATAAGATTTTATTTAATTTATTTGTAGATTTTAATTTTTTTTTGTATTAACTATCGAGAATAGAAAAGTTACAACAAAATAGCTAGTTAGAGGCCTAGCCTCACAACATAAGTCCAAAAGTACAGGGAGTACGACAAAGCAGAAAGAAGATTACAACATTATTGAGAAATTGAGCTAGCAAAATAATTAAACAGTAATTCTATAAGTAACAATATGTTGTATCTTTTGTTTCTTTCTTGTCAGTTTGGAGAAGGTTGTTTTCTCTTTCCAAGCTGAATTGAATTATTTTGAGTTGATTGCAATGAGTGATAGATTCTTATGGAATTGATGTCAGAGATTTCTACAATCTACAACTTATTTACATGAATTTATTTTAGTTTGAATTTTGTAATAGATAGCAATGCTTATAAATATATTTAGGAATTTGTTTTATCACAAGGATTAATTCCCCATTCACCAAATCCCTAAAAATTTCATCTTTATAGTTCTTATTGAAGACTAAAAAATGTAAAGAGAATGTGTAATTAAACTAAAATAGTGTGTTTTAAATACTTTGATTGTACAATAAGTTTTTTTATCCATTTTCCAAATCAAAAATTAGATTTGTCTAATTGTTTTCTATATGATTTCAAATGTAAAAAACAAAATGTGTTTAACTACAATAATAGCAAACATTTATCCATTGAAAGCAATATCTTGGATATTAGGGAAAACCCTGAAAAAATGACCCCTATTCTCCATCAGGGTCTCTTGCTTTGTCTCTATCAATTCCACAAAGCTATCTGCCCTCTGCCCCAACCTCCCCTGATTATATAGGAGGTCACCCCGTAGGACTCCCCTTCGAAACCCGACAACCCCACTCATTCCACCTCCCAATCCATCTGTGAAATCCAGGCAGCGGATCTTGTTCCTAAAGATGATAAAAGCCGCAAAAGGTGTGTGAAAAACCATTTCAAATGAGGGGAGGAGCTTGAGGAATCCCATGTCTCTGAGTCCCTAGATACTAAAGATTTGAAGGAGTCTGACAGTACTACTGAGACTGAAAGAAAGCCCAAAAAATGGAGGATCTTGGATAGCTAGGTCAAGTTGGAGGTGGACTTAGGCAGCTCTGGTCATCGTCGGTCTAATAGAATTGCTAAGGAGTGATGCAAAACTAGAATCAAGGAAATGGTTTCGATGGAGAAGTCCCTGTCTGAAAAAGACTCCCATTCCACTAAGTCGATTGAGGGCTCTTCTGATGACCACCTAAGTCCGAATAGGACTGACACCACTCCCCCTCCCAACCCTCAGCAAACCATGGAAGCTCCCCATAGCACTACCCCGCCCTCGGCCTCCCCTCATGATCTTCAGACAAAGTCCCCCACTATCGAGCACAACTCTGTGCCTCTAGATGGCAATGACAGATTTAAGGGTACCTTCAAGCTAAAGTTCTCTGAGTTGGACAATGAGATAGCTGGCCTCAAACGGGACTTGCAGGAACTCAAGAACCACATTTTGATGACTAACAAGTTTGCTCTTATGGTCATGCATGCTTCGGCTATGACCCTCTGCACTGTGCAGGAAAAACTGGCTGGTGGCAAACTGGAGGCCAACGAAGACAATAAAGACCTCTTTGTGTTCCTACAGGAAGAGTGGGCCATGACCCTGATGTCCAAACATCTGGGTGGGAGATCCTAGCTGCTGCTGCTGTTATGAGGTTTTTATTTTTGTTCGGGCTTGACCCTAAGTTCTCTTTGCTGGTTTCCTATTTTAAGGTTAATCCTCCTAGTTCGTGGTCTAGCTCTGCATGGCATGATATTGTTAATTTAATTGCTACTACTTGCTTACGATACTCTGGTTCGATCTTTTTGAAAAGAACTATGATGTTTATTTTTTATAGACGCGGATTAGACTTTGTTTTTTCTACTGTTAAACTGCTAATAAATTGCTCTAGACTAGTGCTATTAATATGTTATTAATGTGCTTCTAATCTTCTGTACTACGGGCTAGCACCCTCTTGTTACTTTTATCTATCAAAAATAGTAAACATTTATAAAACAAATGTATTATATCATCTATATATAATAATAAAATAATTAAAAATGAATTTCGAATATTAAAAATTAAAGATTAGAAGATCTATGAATGTAAAACTAAACCATTTGAATTTCACAATCATAAATCACATCCAAAATATAGAATAATACTTTTTTAAGAATATAAAAATACTAAACCAATAAAAATGTGTATATTTTATTAAGTTGAAGATGACCATGACAGAAAATGACACGACCATACAATTTCCTAGCAAATCTCTTATTGATATGAATTACATTTTTAAATTTCTCTGTTATTTCTCCGAAGATACAGAAAACATCAGCATTGGACAATGTTCATGTTATTTAAACATATATGATTCTTCATCGAAAGAGACCAAGCCGGCCAGAATTTGGATATGGGGACGATTTTACGTACATGTTACGCAGCTCCGTCTATATACCTGTTAGTTTCTTGCCTTGTTTGACAGTGTGTAAACTGAATAACAATCCTATTCATAGTATCCCCAGGTAAATTCCCATGGCAAGTTTCGTACTCTGCTTGTCTATTACTTGGTGCGCTTTGTGGTACGTTTCTTATGCAGCAACTATTACTTTTGATTTTCCTCCACGAACAGATATTTCGCTTTCTGCAGATGCTACCATTTTCAAGGACGTTGTACAGCTTACAAAGACCACAGGCGGGCTCGGTTGGGCAACTTATCCCAACATCATCCCTTCTCAAGCTCTCTCAACCTTTTCTGCCCATTTCCAATTCAGAATGGTTGCAGTTAACGGCAGTGGAGAAGGGTTCACTTACTTCCTCGCTCCATTCGACTTTAACTCCTCCTCCGCTCATTCAGGCGAATGGCTTGGCCTCTTCAATTCTCAAACTGATGGCAACGCATCGAATCGGATATTTGCTGTGGAGTTTGACACATACAAGAACGAATTCGATCGGGACGATAATCATGTGGGAATCGATGTGAACAGCGTCAAATCAGTGATAAATGTTTCAGTGAGTGATCTCTACACAGACGCTACACTCAACGATGGAGAAATGTGGGAAGCATGGGTGGATTACAACGGCTCACAGATTCAAGTGTTTCTTTCACATGAGACCCACTATTATAGTCCATATAAACCGTACCATCCGATGTTTGTGTATGATATAGACTTAATTTCCTTTCTTCCGCCAAACGTCAAGGTTGGTTTTCCCGCTTCCACGGGGTTCGCAATTGAGACTCACGAATTGCACGTTTGGAATTTTACGTGTGAATACTTTCCACCCATCATCACACCCTCTTCCCCAAGAACACCAAACCCTAGCCCACCCTGATCTCCAGCTGATAAGGAGAAAAAACACTCTCTAATCGGATCGATTATTGGCGCTGTTTTTTTCGTTCTTATAGTAATAGGGGTCTACAAATGCTGTTGCAGCAGCAGCAGAAACTCGTCTCCCCCTCCGCAGCGTCCGCCTGCCCCGATGCCGATGCCGATGCCGGTGCCGGTGCCGGTGGTCGAGGTTGAGGTATCTTCCACTGTCTATGTAAGGACGACTTAATATCCTTTTCTGCTGTTTAATATGCTATGTTTTATAGGTCTTGTGGTTTCTTTTACTTTTTGAAGGTGAGGGGTTTGCAATAAACTTCTTTCAACTATTTTCTCAACTTTGGAACATTGTTGTTTATTGAAATCTTTATGTATAGTTTTGAAAAACTGATTTAGAATTTTCATAATTAATATAGTAATTTTACTTTTAAAAAATATTTATAATTTTAACAATTATAAGTTATGGATGTGATTATATCTCTACATACATAATATAAAGTTTTAAAAATAGTAAGTTCACTTCAAATTAAAAGATGATTTAGAGGACAAAAGGAATTGTACATTATAAATGAATGTTTGTTATATATGTCTATTTTGGAGCATGATTAATAAACTTCTTTGAACTTCTATCTTCTCATCCTTGGAGCACTTGTTGTCTATTGAAATCTTGATGTGTATTTTTGAAAAATTGATTTAGAATTGTAACAATTAAGTATACGAGTCTATCTCTATGCATATGATATAGTATTTTTACTTTTTAAAAAATGATTTATAATTTTAACAATTATAAGTAATGGATGTGATTATATCTCTACATATATGATATAAAGTTTTTAAAATAGTTAATTCAATTCAAATCAAAAGATGCCTTAGTGGACAAAAGGACAGTGTTATAATAGATATTTGTAATATATATTTATTTTGGAGCATGGTTAAGTATAATTTTAGTAATTTACTATGTATTTGAATAAATTTATGTATGTAATGTTCCTAAAATGACAATACTTAATTTTGAAAAGTTTAATGGTTTATTAATGAGTTTTTAAAATATCTTTTGAAAATAGGAAAAGTTATTTTTTATTTTTAATGAATTTTTAAAATATCTTTAGAAAATAGGAAAACTTATTTTTTATTTTATGATCAAAGAAAATTATATATTATCAGTTAAATTATTAATTATTAATTAGCATTGAGTTTAGATAAAGAAGCTTTCCATACTATTTTTTTCACCTATTTTGGTGTGTTATGTCTTATTGATTTGTAGTTTCTTTTACTTTTGGAAGGTGGTGAGTTTCTTGTAAGCTTCCTTTGGACTTTTATATTCTAATCTTTGGGATAGTTATTCTTTAGAAATTATTTTATTTTATTTTTCTTTTTAAAAAATTATCATAATTTTAACAATTATAAGTTGAGCATATCATTCTATCTAATTTAGATATATGATATAAATCTTTAAAAATAGTAAGTGAAATTCAAAATATGATTTGAAGGAATAGCAACAACAATCAAGCTAAAAGTGATGAGGAGAAAAATACATAATGTGATGTCTTATTGATGCAAGATAATGCCTTTAAATAGGAACTATTGAAGGATTTCTAATGGAGATATGCATCAACATATGTAGTTTAAAAACTAACAAAATAAATGAAATAGGCCAACATTCCTCCATTATTATATTAATTTAAACAAGAGTGCAACATTGCAAGGGTTGTTTTACCAAACTCCTATAGAGACTCTAATGAAACACCTTCACCAATCCTCCTCACTCACCTAGGAAACACAAAAATCACTACAACAATAGATTTTCTAGCTATAGAATGTGCAACCATCTGTAAAAAATGAGAGAACATAAAAAAATTACCACCCTCCATGCACATTAAGACATATTTCCTCCCAAATTTGACATCTCATCCAAGTGTTTCTAGTGCATCCTTTGGTCTTTCACGTGAGATGTCATTCTTATGAAATTCTACATCTCCTCTAATTATATCTAATGCCTCCTCAAGTGTTGTGAAAATAATTCCTCCTTTCCTACACAAATCCTTAGTAAAATATCTACACATGAGATAAAATTTCCTTGAAAATTCCATTTCTCCTTCAAGTGTGACTATTGTCTCCTTAAGTGCTCAATAAATCATCAAACAAATGTGAATACAACAAAGTTCACTTCAAGAGTCTTTCCCACTTGACACAAATATGTCAAGCCCCCTCTTTCCTTCAAGAACACAAATAGGGAACTTCTCAAGAAATAAATCATCCACGTAAGAAAGAAGATAGCTCATGTTGATAGAAATTATCTTGCCTCCAACCTATAATTATACCTTTTCTATTCTATAAAACATAAATTTTTCACAAATTTTTCATTGCCAAGTGAGTTCTCATCATCAAATGAGTCATTAGTATGCACTGCAACACCACAAAAGTGTATTTCACCTTTATTCTTAGTGAATGCTATACTTTTCATCAAGTTTTCATTGATAAGATATTTGGCCTATTGATTGCAATTCATGTGCACATGTCCAATTTTCTAACACTAATAACATTTGAATTCTTTTGTTGAATTGAAATGTTATAATTTTTCTTAGTGAGAAAAGAAAATTCTTCAATACTTAAATGACTCTTATGGACTCTACTTCCTTAATCAATTAGACAATACATTACAATTTCCAAATTGGCATCAATGTAAAATAATATCATCAAAATTTGAAGGCATGCTACGTAATAACATCACCTTGGCATCATGTGATCCAAAAGTAAAAAGTTTCTTTCTTAACACATCCTATCATAGGATCTTGCTAGTAAAGTAAGGAGGATAGCTAGAGAGAATTTTAATTTCACCTCGGGTGGGAAAATAAGCACTAAAGTTATAACTGCTAGTGGGTATGTTGGTTTATAGGTTATGGGCGGTATCTAGGCAGATCAGGAAATTGAAGGGGTGCCTAAGCATGTGGACCCACATGAAAAGTATAAGGATATGACGATGGGATTCCTCCTCATCAGGGGTCCTTATCCCATTCCTTTTGGGAGCCTTCAAGTGTGTCTTTCCCCTGGTCTTCACTTTTTGGGGTCAAATCGTATAGAAAATTAGTGTTCTCTTAGGTCTGTAATATTTATGACCGATCTAAAGGCAAATTTGGCATAGAATTATAGGACCTTGTAATAGATCATAATATTGGACTGATGGTACTTACTCTAGTTGGCAACTTTATGGATATGTTCCCTAACATTGATGGGCTGCATGTTTTTGTGAAGAATAAGTGGGATCTCAAAGGCTAGGTTGAAATTTCTTCTTTTCCCAATTGTTTTCTCTATTTTTCTTTATCATGCCAGGAGGATGTGTCAAATATTTTAAGTGGGGGTCCGTAGCTAGTTGGAAAATCTTCCCTGGCTCTTCAGAAATGATCTCCAATTTTGGATTTAAATGACTCACTATTTGTCCAAGCCCTGGCCTAGGTCAAACTTCTTAGGCTTCCCTTAGAGTACTACTTAGAGGATATCTTTAGTGACTTAGAGAGTTCATTCAGAGAGTTTTTATCCATTGATCATGCCATGACATCAAGGAGAAGACTAAATTATGTGAGGATTTATGTGGGGGGTAACCCAAGATACTGGCATACCTCACATAGTGGAAATTAACTCTAAACTGGATAGATGGGTTTAGTAGCTAGGATATGAAAGTGTCTCCTTTTCTTGTTTCCACTGCAAGAAAGTGGGTCATGTTGTCAAGAAGTTTCCTACTCAAGTGGAGAAAGAGAAAGGCTATAAAGCTAACAAGAAAACTTGGAAGAAGAAGGAAGAAGGAAAAAGATAACAAGGATGTTGGCTTTGATAACCAGGAAAAGGGCGAGGAAGTTCCTACTGTTATAGCTAGGGGGATCATGCAAAAAATGTTGAGGATTCAAAGGTTCTTGTCAACTTCATAGGAAATGACTTAGGAGATTTGGCAGGGGATTCCTCTACTGATTTAGTTAAGATTATGGAGTTGCCTAATCAAACCCATAATAATCAAGTCCAGCAGATGGATTCTAATAATGCCACAAAGGTGTTGGATAAAAAGGAGAGAAAAATGAAAGACATGGTTATTCCAGATTCTGAGCATAATGATCTAGAGATAGAAGAAGGGGAAATATAGGTAAATATTAAAGTGGATTCTAACTATATTAATTTAGATTCAGTCTTAGTAGCCAACTTTGATGATGCTCAACCTTGCCAAGTTCTTGGTTTCTCATCTTCTCAAGCATTTGGATCCTCTTAATCTATGGAAGTGGTCAAGTCCACCTTCTTGATACATAACACATTTTGGGGGGATCTAGATGGAGACAAGAAAGTTCTAAACAATGTTGAATCCTTGGTTTAAGAAGATGAACCTCTCATTGAGGTGACTAGAAGGCATGATAGTAAGAAAGACTCCTTTTGTACTCCTCAATCCACCCTAGTTACTACTAGAAGTAAGGGTAGAGTGGATGTTGGTGCAAACCCAAATACCCTAGGGAAAAAATTGTGAACTAGCTAAGGGAACAAGAAGTGAGAAATAACATAGATGATGGGGCTTAGCTTACCGCCCATGAGGTATGTTCCTTTAAGAGGAAATGAAGATTATTTTATAGAACATTTTTGGTCTCAATGGGCCACATAAATAAGATGCTTTAAGAAATGTGATAAGGGACCAAAAGACAGATATAGTTTTGATTTAGGAGACTAAAATGCCTAAGGAAAGAGTGGAAACTATAAAAATCTTCAAACAATTTGGCATTTTAGGAAGTATCTTAGATGGGGCTTCTAGGGGATCTTTTATCTTTTCAAACCTCTGTCATGTTCAAGGGAACCTAGTTCATCTTGAGTATAAAATGTTGTTTATCAGATTTAGACCTTTGAAAGATGGAACTTCATGGCTCTTAACTAATATTTATGCTCCAAACTCTAAACAAGGAAGAAATAAATTCTAGAAGAAAATTTCTGACTAGAGATCTCAGCTCAACTAGGATAGTTGGATTTTCATGGGTGATTTTAATACCCCTCTTAAATAATCTAATAAATATGGTGGTATTCTCTCCCAGATGGAGAGTAGAATGGATTTGATGAATTTTATTGATTCTATGGCACTTCATGATCTTGATCTCCAAGGGGCTTCTAATCCTTTCTCTAACAAAAGAGAAAGAGAATATTTGATTTAGGTTCATTTGGATAGTGCTTTGATTACTAATGATTGGTTTTATTTTTACCAATTCTCTCTATCAGCCCTTTCTAGGATCGGCTGTGACCATTCCCCTATTTCCTTTGTGGTGAATCTCATTACGAGTAGAAGAAATTTCATGTTCAATTTTGAAATGATGTGTCTTTCTCATCCAAATCTTCATGAGGCTATCCTGGAGGGGTAGCACATAGGGTGGATGGAATTGTAATGTATAGCTTTTCTAAGAAGCTCAGGCACATGAAAGACAAGTTGAAAAAATGGAAAAAAATTTCCATGAGTGGTATCTTTGCTTCCAAGTTTTCTATTTAGCTTGAACTTAAAGACCTTCAAGAGAAAATCCAATCTGAAGGATATTCAACTCATATGATCAAGGAGGAAAATGAATTTCTTGTAAGGTATCATGAAATTATCTCTAAAGAGGAGGAATTATGGAGGAAAATATCTAGATCTCTTTGCATTTCTTCTAGTGATAAGAACACTAGATTTTTCCATCTAACTATAATGAAGCAAAGGGTAGAAAATAGAATATCAAAGTTATTTATCAATAATAATATGTCTCACAATGAGGAAGATATTTGTAGAGAAACTAGAAGATACTTCTCAGCTCTTATATATGTTGATGGTTCTCTAAGCTCCTTGATTAGGATAAGCTTATTGAGTCGATCACCCAGCACATAAATTATTATCAGAAGAAAATGATTGATGTTATTTATTTGGCTGAGGAAATTAGAATAGTTATCTTTTATTTTGAAGGCAACAAAGCCCCTTGTCCAAATGGCTTTCCCATGTTCTTCTTTTAATTTTTGGGGGATATTATATAGCTAGATGTGGTGAAGGTTGTCTAGGAGTTCTTTGGATTGAGGTATATTTTGAAGGAGATCAATGCTACCTTTTTGGTTCTTATCCCAAAAAAATTGGGGCTGGTTCTATGGACCTTTTCAGGCCTATCAGTTTGTTCACCTCTTTTTATAAAATCATCTCTAAGGTTCTCACAATGAGGCTCCTATACATTCTTCCATCTATTATCTCCCCCTAGCAAAATGGATTTGTGCCTGGTAGATAGATTCTAGACTATATCATTATAGTGCATGAAAACATTCACTCTCTTATTGAGTCTAAGAACCAGGGTTTTATTATTAAGCTTGATCTCTCCAAGGCTTACAATCATGTTGACTAGTCCTTTCTCCTCAAGTTTCTCTCAGCCTTTGGGTTTGATGATAAGGTCTCTCATTTAATCTTTCATCTAATATCCACTCCCTCTCTTTTAGTCAATGTTAATGGATGACCCACCCCTTTTTTCAAACCATCAAGAGGCTTAAGGAAAGGTGATCCTATCTCACCTATATTTTTTGTGATTATGATTGAATGCCTAGGTAGATTTATTTCTAGCCTTGTTGCTAAAGGTCATCTTGTTGGCACTAAACCTTCATTGGCTAATATCATTAGCTCCCACCAATAGTTTTTTATGACACCATCCTCATTGGAATTTCAATAATCAAGGAGGCTAGAAATCTTAAGAGAGCCTTGAACTATTATGGCCAAGCCTTGGGTGAGCTTATCATCTAGGATAAAAGATCTCTCTCTTATTAACACCCTAGAGGATAGACAATGTAGAATTAATCTTATTCAAGTTTGTCAGATCAATTAAATATTGTCTACCTATTTGGGTTTCCCACTCTGTAGGAAATCCTCAGATGCATTATGGAGTAGCATGGTTTGTGGATTTCATAGGAAATATTTTGGCTGGAAGGGTTCTTTATTAAGTCAAGCTAGAAAATTCCAACTCCTAAAGTCTTATGTGCAAAGTCTTCTTATTTAAACCCTAAGTCTTTTTTATAATACCTTCTAAGCTTGTTGAGGCAATAGAGAGGATTTAGAAAAAATAATTATGGACTAGAGTGGAGGATAAGAACATTAAAAAAATTTGTAGACCAAAAACCATCGACAGCTTGGACCTCAGAAGCATTAAATTTCTTAATCAGGATTTACTTTCTAAACAAGCTTGGTGTATCTATGGAAGCTCTAGAGAGTGTAATGCTATTCTTAGGAATAAATATTTGACCCCTATTCCTTCCTTTCATAATTTTATCTCTTCTAGCTAGGTACCTTTTGGCTCAACAATTTAGAATAGCATAATGCAAGCTGGAAACATGGTTGCCCAAGGTCTTGGCTAGAAGTTGGGAAATAGAAGACTTATCAATTTGTGGGAGGACTGTTGGCTTTCAAGCTATGTTTTTGGTGACTCTGAGAGTCTTTCCCCCTAATTAACCTTTGTAAAGATTTATTTGGATCAAAGGTGGTGGATTATTAGATTGGTAATAAGTGGGTCGATTTAAGTTCTATTAGTCCTCTTTTATTTCCAATTTTGAATCTTCTTAATTCTATCTTCATTTGCCCTGATATTGAGGATAAAATTATTTTGAAAGCAACCTCTTTGGGAAGCTTTTAAGTTCCTTTGTTTATCCTCTTTCTTTTTTCTTCCAAGGATCCTCCCCCTTTTTGGGTCAGTGCTTGGATTACGGGGCTTACCCTGAAGGTGGATATTTTCTTCTAGATCATTCTTTAGAATAGGATTTTAACAATTGAAAATCTTTGTTGTAGGGGTTTTTATCTTCCTAACAAGTGATTTCTTTGCATGAATGGGGAGGAATCTATCAACCACATGTTTTTACACTTCTCTTTTGCTTCATTTATCTAGTCCACCATCTTCAATAAGTTGGATCTGTGTTGGACTTTTCACACTTCCATCGATGAATAATTTTAGGAATGGGTTTGTCCATCCTCTTCCAAAGAGTGCAAGAATTTTTGGTCTTTCATCCTTCTACATGTTCTGAGCGGTATATGGAAGGAGCGAAGTAATAGGATTTTTAGGGATAAAAGTTACCCCCTAATGTGTTATGTAGTAAGATTGAAAGAACAACTTGTGAGAATTTTAAAATTTATTGTCCCTCTTCTAATTTTCACTTTGCTCCCAACTTCTAGGATTAATCTATTTCATCAATCAATTTGAAAGATTCTCTAAGGGAAGAATGTAGATGGTTCTACCCTCCAATGGGGTGGGTAAAAGTTAATTTTGATTTGGAAGCCAAAGGAAATCTTGGGTCAGCTAGGTGTTGGGTAGTGATAAGAAATGACTCTAGCCAATGTGTTGTAGTGGTGGTGCCCCCCTTGGGATCTCTGACCAACCATCTCGTTGAATCTATGGAGGCTCTTTAGTCTCACATTATTACAAAGGACATAGGTTTCTCTATGGTTTGGTTGGAAGATGATTCTAATAATATTATTTTTTTGCCTAAAGGACCTTTCTCCTCCCTCGTGGTCTATTAATAACATTATTGTATATGATATAAATATTATTAATTATTTTGAGAAATGTATTATTTCTCATGGTTATAGAGAAGTAAATGTGGTGGCTGACTCCCTTGCCAATGTGGCATTCAAGTCTAATATACAACATACATGACAAGGTGAGATGGATCTCCCCATCAAAGTGAAGGATTATTTGAATTATGATCACATACACAACAAAGTGGGGGTTTCATTTGATGATCACAATGTACGATCCCATGGTTCGATATTTAATAAAGAATAAAGGTCACTTTCCTTCAGACAATAGAGATAGAAATTGTGAACATATGTCACACATTTTTTGGTGCCTTCTCCTTTTATGAGGTTTCTTAGTGACAAATTTGGAAATTTTTATTATGAGTATTTTTGGGTGTTGGTTTTCTTCCTTGGATATATGCTCCAGGTGATTAGTATAGCCATTATGGGGGTAACAGAAAGAGAAAGGAGCCCTTTTGATGTGAGGACTAGTAGAAAATAACTAGGGTTTGCGAGATTTAGGAGGTGGGTGGAATGACTCCCTTTATGGAGCATTTTCATGGGGAAAACCCTATTGTTACAAATATTTTCCAGAAGGAAAGGAAAGATGGAAGCATTGTAATTTCAAGGAGGAAAATTAAAATTGATGAGATGATTATTGATGAGGTTAATGGTGTACTGCGTGATGGAAAGAAATATTACAAAGATAGGAAGCTATTAGACCAAGATGTGAATAAATTCCCCAAGGAGCAGGAGGAAAGGGATAATCTTGTCAAAATTGACAAGACGTATTACTCGACTATAAAGAAAATATGGAGGAAGGTGCTAAGATCCATCATTTAGTTTATCACTTTAGGCAGAATATTTTCATTGGCTTATGGTTACGACTTCGTTCTTCTTAACTATTTCTACCACAATCAAAAGGTATCTCTTCCTTAGTATCTCTACTCTTCTCTCAATGCTAGTATTAAGTGCATTAGGGCTAGGGAGGATAGTAATGTTTCCTTTTATGAATGGCTAATGGTCTTAATTGTAGAGTATTTTAAGGATAACACCATTAAGGAGACCATATTTGATAAGTCTACCTCTAAGGAGGACACAAAGTTATGTGATGTGTAACGCCCCACCAGGCAACCCAAGAGGACAAGACATAAAACCTCTATAAAATGCAAGTAGTGAATTTTTTTTTAAATTTATTTATTTATTTTAACTAGAATAATATTCATCATTATTCCTCATATTTCTAAAAGAAGAAATAATTTTCTACTACTTGAATGTAAGATTTATACAACTTAAGTCCTCCCGGGTTCCCTAACGTCGCTACTAAAGCAACATCATATAAACCATTTACATGCATAAGATATTCACGAAATCATGAGCTTAAAAGATCTACATTCATTTTAATGCACCAAGTTAAATGTCCCTAACTTATTTCTTTTATTAAACATAGGTTAATCATCCAACATCATTATTCTTTTTATCAACTCATTCCATAAATTCATATTGATTTCATCTACATCTACTATCCTTTATATCACTTTTCTCTAATAATTTAGGTAAGAGATTAATATTCATTAAGGTAGGCATTATCCTAGGTATTTCATTAACATGAACCAAGTATTAACATTATAATCAAGTTACTATTTTATTGCATTGTTTCATAACCATTCATTGTTAATAATTCCAATCACTAACCTATCATTTCTCAATAATTTCCTTGGATCCTTTCATCAAGAGAGAATACATTATTTTTGTGATACATCATTATATATAACTATATTTAAGATTATTTCCTTTACATATGGACAACATAAGAGGATAGGAGAAATAACATAAATACTTTATTTTAATGCTAGTAACATGTCCAATATTCCACATTCTTTTCCCTTTCTTTTACCTAGAACTACCCATTCCCTTAGCATTGCCTTGAATTGAGATTACATCAATACTACAAGAATCCTTTTAGGAGATTAAAATTACATGAATACAGATACATAAGTACATCTCAACATATTAAAATATCCAATAAGAAATCTTCCACTGCAGATCTGGAAAGGAATATGTGCTAGGATCATCCAAAGAATCACGATCAATACCTCGATATAAATATTAACCACCCAACCATGTGGAACCAATAGGCCCACTCCCCCGAGCTAGGAGATAGAACCAAAGGCCCATACAAGAGGTAACAACTAGGAAACTCCTAAGGTGGTGATAAAATTTACCCAAAGTCACAACACAAAAGAAAAGACAAGAAGACCACAAGGACTACCAGAGGCATGATCAAATTTGGTAGAGACTCTAAGCTACAAGCTAGGTGAGTGTCATCGCATAGCCCTCACCCCTTGGGTTGTCTTGGTACTATCCACTCTTGGCCCCGGCCCCCAAGTAGGCACATGCGGAACCGAATGACTCTCGTACAGACAAGGTCATCCAGTCGTACCTACATATAGGTACCTTCTCCCACTCCCATCCTTAGTCTTTACTAGCACTAAAGGCATGGGCGAGGCAAAATTAATCTTGATTAGTGTGTAATTTCCCATTCCAATAATCTCCCATTCCCAAATCATTTATTTAGGTTATCACTTGATTAAATAACTCATAGTAGGTTATCCTGGTACTAGCCACTTAGGGCCCCGGCCCCTCACTATGAGCCACTCACCTAGTGTACTTAGGTTCCCTAACATACATATAAAAATCATAAGAACATAATAGATTCATCATCAAGAATTCATATCAATTCCATAACAATATTTGATTGAGTTTAGGAAAACATATGTTGTCCCTAGTCCACTTGACAACCCTAAACCCAATATGACATTCAAAATGTTCCAAACATATAAGAAGACATCCAAGTGATATTATAAACATATTCAGAGTATAAATAGATCTAATTAACCAAAAACAAAGTCTAATAGCCTCTGGTAACCATACGAAACCTTAAAACTTAATGATGTTCTTAAACTAAATTATTTCAAACAAGGATTAAATGCAAAAAATAGTCATCATACAACAGTCATCCATATCTTCCACAAAATATAAAATAAAGGAAATCGCTTCAGTGGAGATTTAGATAACATAATTATGGACTCTCAATTTTATTTTTAGGAAGATCCAACGGTGGGAAAGAAAGTTATGACTTCTGGTTTAAAACAAAAAATTCTGGTTAGGGTTCAGACCTGCCTTCACTAAAACGGTTGTAATTTTCACAAAACATAATTAAAATTAACCAAACAAATTGGAAATTAAATATAAGACTTAGTAGAATATATGATATCAAATTGAGATTTTAATATGATCATATCAGCCTGTAGCATATGAATACATTTGACAGAAAATTCAGAATCAAGAATGGACAGGCATAGTCTGCCAAAATGTCAAAAATAAGGCATTAATTCGACCCTAAAAATAAAATCAGAGAGATACCCATTTGAGACCTGTGAATTTTACTTCCAAAAAATTAATTTAGTAAAACCTTAGATGCAATTTAAATTATTATAATAATAGATCTCCAAAAATGGGTTGCTAAAAACCCTAGGAAAACACATGTCAATTCTTACAAACAAAAACTCAAAACTTTAAAATAACCATAAAAATGAAAAGTACAGATATAATAAATAATGATAATATATAAGTAGATCCATAATCTATCAGACACATAAAGTAACTAAAATATTCAATCCATACCTCATGTCCTACGAAGGTTGAATCGAAGAAGGAAGGAAACAAAAGAGAAGACAATTCCAAACTTGAGATGCATCCTTCAAACCCTATCCACTTTCAGAAATCTCCATGAAAGAAATAAATAATTCCACAGCAAAGAATCCCTCTCTCAACTACTGAAATTCTCACAAAAATGTCTCTGTCCCAAAAGCAAGGATAACCAAAAATTCTTAAAGACATATGCTTACAAACTCTCCCTCACATCTCCAAGTTTTCTCTCCAAAATCTCCATGAAAAGTAAGGCCATCCTCTCCTCAATGCTTCAGCCCCAAAATCTCCTCCCTTCAAATGAGAAAGTAGTGCATAAAAATAGATTTCCAAAGGTTGAGAGGAAAAGTAACCAACTCCCAACTAACTCTTAACTAAAGGGTATTATAAAATAACTTAATATCATACAACTATATTACTCAAATATACAATAAAAGATTATTTGTATTCATTCATACACACATGTAATATTATCCTAACATATATGCATATGCCATCATTAATTACATCAATATCTATATATATAACCTATCTTCATTATTAATAATTAACAATTGAGAATAATATACCTCGCATTATTTAATATTTAATTATTAATAATATTATACTTTACATTAATCCTGAAATATACACCATCAACAATATCTACAATAATTAACATATAATCACATATAAATTATATATATATAAATACATATATGTGTGCACCCATATATATATTTCCATATATATATATATATATATATATATATATATATATATATATATATATATATATATATATATATATATATATATATATATATATATATATATATATATATATATATATATATATATATATATATATACATGCCAAATACCAAACACTATAGTCTATAAGATTATGAAGTAATAGATCACAATATTATTACCTATTTATAATTACTATAGGATATAACACTGAGGTAGAATAAAATCACATGTCTCAAAATAAATCTAATCATCAAGAGAGGCCATAAAAATCAACTATGAAACATATTGAGAAAACTATAAGATCAAACAAGGTCAACCAAAGTCAACAAGGAAAGTCAAGCCAAACTCCTGAAACACAACATAGAAAGATTAACTAAGAATCATACCAAGAAGGAGAAATAAATAAAATGAGTAAACAAATCATACAACCAAATGAATTCAAGTGGCCACAAGGCACTAACTACAACCATGCCCAACCAGGTGCGTTGGATCTGGGTTTTTGACCCAAAGGTTGACTGACAAAGAAAGAACCTTAAAATTCCCAAATTGGAATAATGACAAAAGAAGACTCATGTAGGGGCCTTAGTACTATCTCCATAACAACAACCATCAAGGATTTGAGGGCATTCTCAGACCTGTGAAGCCAGGTGAAGTCGATGCCCGGTACCTGCAAGCTTGCATCACAAAGAAGAAATACATATGCACGGATATACGTATAAAAGAAAACATTGCAGACAGATGACCAGGATCGATACATCGTGTGGACCTCAACTATGTGAGTAACTACGACTTCATCCTGAATCATGAAAATGCATCATGTATATATATACACTCAAAGCATGTAGCATCATCATAACGAAGGTTAGAATCTCAAGCATTGTGTTAGTCTCTTATCAATAGTAATAATAAATCAACATAATCAAATCATCAAGTGAGATACAAGATTCATCCAAAGTAACCTTAATAGAAGAAAATATAAATAACCACTTATATATATCTATCAAGTACATATCATATAACATCTTAACTATGTTCATAAAGGTCTTGTAGGTACTCAATACATACAAAAGTGATACCTTTAGATAGTATGTCTGATATTAGAATCATTGAGTACTAGCTTATGAAATTATTATAAACAACTATAGGAATAGATCAAACAAGTATCATGTACAACTTAAGCTGTAAGAAAACATCGAAGGATCTTAATTCTTTCAAAAACACAAAACTTATATTAGGGTTAAAGGGGTATTACATCCTCCCCCACTAAGATTCGACTTACTCCTGGAAGTCAGGAATGTGAACTATATACACACATTATCTAACAGAATTATATTATTACTATTCTTGATCCTAATTTAATGACTGCACACATTCTTCTCCTATCAAGAGTTTTGGTAAATCCTATCTTATTACAACTTTAGTGTAGATTAACTCAATTCAATTAGTAATGACTTTCAAAAAGAATTACCTATGTGATTCTATCACTTTATGCAGTAAGTTTGTGAACAAGATACTTGAAATTACATCAAAATTATTGTTATCAAGTCAAAACTCTAAAGTATTCATGTTTACTCACTAATATCAATATATTAGGAAATTGCATATTTTACCAACTAAGATTATCACTTCCTTTCACAATATCAAAGTTCCTATCTATGGTAACTAGTATAAAAAAAGAAATAATTTATGATATATTTTCCCTTTTGAGACATAATCTAACCCTACATAATACAACTTGTGAGACCTTATTACAAATAGGGTCCAAAATTTGTGTCCCTTACAAGCTATGAATACCAAACATAGAGAGGTATGTAACATTTATATTTGTTATGATCATGAAGGGAATACATCAAATAATTTTTATTTACTTTTGTAATCATGAAAATAAAACAATCTAGATACTTGAAACTTACCATTTTCATTAACACATAGTTTTATAAGAAATATTCCTTTTCATCAAAGCTTTAAGTAGAATTCCAATGACCTAGGACACACAAATTTTACAATATACATATTCTAAGTCATCTTTCATAATAGTTGTAGTGCTTGATTTCCAAAAACACATTCACACCCTAGAGGAGATCTAAACAATTTACAATTTATTGCACCATTATTCATTAACTTGGGATCTCTTCTTAAAGCTTACTATTTATATATGCACTTTTCCCTAATTTGCATGTCATAAGGTTTCCATATAGCATTTACTTAAGAGTCATTTCAAATTCTTTATTTCATAATGATCATAGATCCATCAAGAGAGAAAGAAGTATACGAGTCCTACTACTATAACCACAACATCTAAATTAATAACATTAACTACTGTACATAACTTTAATTTATACCCTTTACCTATTTGAAACATTACCCTCATACACTTTAAAATTTTGAGATAACATCAGTTCTAAGTAGAAATTGAGTAAGGTACATTTCTATAATATTTATTTACCACAACAACTCCTTATTCATAGTTTTTCAATCACTTAATGTTGTTAATTTCTTACTGCTATGGTGTTGATTACAATGTATACAAAACATGAATTTGTTTCCAAAATACCCATCTAGGATCCTAACTATTCACTAGGCATTTTGCAAGACTTATATTTAATAAAAACAACTTCCATCATTAGTACAGATAATCCATCATCGCACATACTCTTCCCTAGAATTTCTTGATTATGTTATCTTAAATCCTTTTTGTGCAATTTAATAAGATATGCAGAAAGGATATAACTTCTTACCAAGATAGGGACAAAAATTTCTCTTCCTAAATGAAAATGTGAATTATAGCCTATGATAAAATCTTGGGGACATAGGTCCTTCACCCAAGAGTTTCCTAATTGAGTATTTACAAATTTTCCTGATATATTATTGCCTTGTCTAAACAATTTTAGTCATGCAAAACTTATTTCTTAAGAGGGGAGAGAGAAAGAGAGAGAGAAATGCATATGACAGTAAATTATTTGTTCCTAATTTATTTATTTATTATTATTATTATTATTATTTTCACTTCTTTCCGAGGTACATATTATTAGCCATGTAATCTAATTATTGCCCTATCAGTCCTATCAAGTACTACCACAATCATTTCATTCTTTAAAGATCCAAAAAAAATCTATTTCTAAGATACCTTGAGTAGGATAAAATTCAACTATGTATTTGTAAGAAGATAGAGTGCACAACATTATATTATAGGTAGGATCAAGGGGTAATATTATCTACTACCATAATTAAGATTCAAAACATTTAGTATCCTTTAACTTTTGACCCTTCTAGGGATACCATTACCTTTCAAGAAAACAAACACAAGTCTCAAGAATTCTTCGCCATTCCATTAATATTATAGGAAACATACACTTAACACATCATTGATCTCATTATGCAAAAACATAAGTAATTGTTAGAATATAACTCAATCATAGAGGAATAGGTGTGCCCTTGTAAGACAATACAACATGAGAACACGAAATGTAAACTTCATTTCCTAAGATTCAAGTTTTAGCATTACAACATAATCCAAAAAGAGACAAAGTGAAGATACTCAAGGTTATGCATAGGTGAGCTATGAGTCCCAGAGTTCCCAGTGTAGAAACCTAGGGCTCTGATAGCAGATGTAACGCCCCGCCAGGCAACCCAAGATGACAAGACATAAAACCTCTATAAAATGCAAGTAGTGAATTTTTTTTAAAATTTATTTATTTATTTTAACTAGAATAATATTCATCATTATTCCTCATATTTCTAAAAGAAGAAATAATTTTCTACTACTTGAATGTAAGATTTATACAACTTAAGTCCTCCCGGGTTCCCTAACGTCGCTACTAAAGCAACATCATATAAACCATTTACATGCATAAGATATTCACAGAATCATGAGCTTAACAGATCTACATTCATTTTAATGTACCAAGTTAAATGTCCCTAACTTATTTCTTTTATTAAACATAGGTTAATCATCCAACATCATTATTCCTTTTATCAACTCATTCCATAAATTCATATTGATTTCATCTACATCTACTATCCTTTATATCACTTTTCTCTAATAATTTAGCTAAGAGATTAATATTCATTAAGGTAGGCATTATCCTAGGTATTTCATTAACATGAACCAAGTATTAACATTATAATCAAGTTACTATTTTATTGCATTGTTTCATAACCATTCATTGTTAATAATTTCAATCACTAACCTATCATTTCTCAATAATTTCCTTGGATACTTTCATCAAGAGAGAATACATTATTTTTGTGATACATCATTATATATAACTATATTTAAGATTATTTTCTTTACATATGGACAACATAAGAGGATAGGAGAAATAACATAAATACTTTATTTTAATGCTAGTAACATGTCCAATATTCCACATTCTTTTCCCTTTCTTTTACCTAGAACTACCCATTCCCTTAGCATTGCCTTGAATTGAGATTACATCAATACTACAAGACTCCTTTTAGGAGATTAAAATTACATGAATACAGATACATAAGTACATCTCAACATATTAAAATATCCAATAAGAAATCTTCCACTGCAAATCTGGAAAGGATAATCCAAAGAATCACGATCAATACCTCGATATAAATATTAACCACCCAACCATGTGGAACCAATAGGCCCACTCCCCCGAGCTAGGAGATAGAACCAAAGGCCCATACAAGAGGTAACAACTAGGAAACTCCTAAGGTGGTGATAAAATTTACCCAAAGTCACAACACAAAAGAAAAGACAAGAAGACCACAAGGACTACCAGAGGCATGATCAAATTTGATAGAGACTCTAAGCTACAAGCTAGGTGAGTGTCATCGCATAGCCCTCACCCCTTGGGTTGTCCTGGTACTATCCACTCTTGGCCCCGGCCCCCAAGTAGGCACATGCAGAACCGAATGCCTCTCGTACAGACAAGGTCATCCAGTCGTACCTACGCATAGGTACCTTCTCCCACTCCCATCCTTAGTCTTTACTAGCACTAAAGGAATGGGTGAGGAAAAATTAATCTTGATTAGTGTGTAATTTCCCATTCCAATAATCTATCATTCCCAATTCATTTATTTAGGTTATCACTTGATTAAATAACTCATAGTAGGTTATCCTGGTACTAGCCACTTAGGGCCCCGGCCCCTCACTATGAGCCGCTCACCTAGTGTACTTAGGTTCCCTAACATACATATAAAAATCATAAGAACATAATAGATTCATCATCAAAAATTCATATCAATTCCATAACAACATTTGATTGAGTTTAGGAAAACATATGTTGTCCCTAGTCCACTTGACAACCCTAAACCCAATATGACATTCAGAATGTTCCAAACATATAAGAAGACATCCAAGTGATATTATAAACATATTCAGAGTATAAATAGATTGAATTAACCAAAAACAAAGTCTAATAGCCTCTGGTAACCATACGAAACCTTAAAACTTAGTGATGTTCTTAAACTGAATTATTTCAAGCAAGGATTAAATGCAAAGAATAGTCATCATAGAATAGTCATCCATATCTTCCACAAAACATAAAATAAAGGAAATCGCTTCAGTGGAGATTTAGATAACATAATTATGGACTTTCAATTTTATTTTTGAGGAAGATCAAACGGTGGGAAATAAAGTTATGACTTCTGGTTTAAAACAGAAAATTCTGGTTAGGGTTCAGACCTGCCTTCACTAAAACGGTTGTAATTTTCACAAAACATAATTAAAATTAACAAAACCAATTCAAAATTAAATATAAGACTTAGGAGAATATCTGATATCAAATTGAGACTTTTATATGATCATATCAGCCTGTAGCATATGAATACATTTGACAGAAAATTCAGAATCAAGAATGGACAGGCATAGTCTGCCAAAATGTTAAAAATAAGGCATTAATTCGACCCTCAAAATAAAATCAGAGAGATACCCATTTGAGACCTGTGAATTTTACTTCTATAAAATCAATTTAGTAAAACCCTAGATGCAATTTAAATTATTATAATAATAGATCTCCAAAAATGGGTTGCTAAAAACCCTAGGAAAACACATGCCAATTCTTACAAACAAAAATTCAAAACTTTAAAATAACCATAGAAATGAAAAGTACAGATATAATAAATAATGATAATATATAAGTAGATCCATAATCTATCAAACACATAAAGTAACTAAAATATTCAATCCATACCTTATGTCCTACGAAGGTTGAATCGAAGAAGGAAGGAAACAAAAGAGAAGACAATTCCAAATTTGAGATGCATCCTTCAAACCCTATCCACTTTCAGAAATCTCCATGAAAGAAATAAATAATTCCACAGAAAAGAATCCCTCTCTCAACTACTGAAATTCTCACAAAAATGTCTCTCTCCCAAAAGCAAGGATAACCAAAAATTTTTAAAGACATATGCTTACAAACTCTCCCTAACATCTCCAAGTTTTCTCTCCAAAATCTCCATGAAAAGTAAGGCCATCCTCTCCTCAATGTTTCAGCCCCAAAATCTCCTCCCTTCAAATGAGAAAGTAGTGCATAAAAATAGATTTCCAATGGTTGAGAGGAAAAGTAACCAACTCTCAACTAACTCTTAACTAAAGGGTATTATAAAATAACTTAATATCATACAACTATATTACTCAAATATACAATAAAAGATTATTTGTATTCATTCATACACACATGTAATATTATCCTAACATATATGCATATGCCATCATTAATTACATCAATATCTATATATATAACCTATCCTCATTATTAATAATTAACAATTGAGAATAATATACCTCGCATTATTTAATATTTAATTATTAATAATATTATACTTTACATTAATCCTGAAATATACACCATCAACAATATCTACAATAATTAACATATAATCATATATAAATTATATATATATAAATACATATATGTGTGCACCCATATATATATTTCCATATATATATATATATATATATATATATATATATATATATATATATATATATATATATATATATATATATATATATATATATATATATATATATATGCCAAATACCAAACACTATAGTCTATAAGATTATGAAGTAATAGATCATAATATTATTACCTATTTATAATTACTATAGGATATAACACTGAGGTAGAATAAAATCACATGCCTCAGAATAAATCTAATTATCTAAAAAGGCCATAAAAATCAACTATGAAACATATTGAGAAAACTATAAGATCAAACAAGGTCAACCAAAGTCAACAAGGAAAGTCAAGCCAAACTCCTGAAACACAACATAGAAAGATTAACTAAGAATCATACCAAGAAGGAGAAATAAATAAAATGAGTAAACAAATCATACAACCAAATGAATTCAATTGGCCACAAGGCACTAACTACAACCATGCCCAACCGGGTGCGTTGGATCTGGGTTTTTGACCCAAAAGTTGACTGACAAAGAAGGAACCTTAATATTCCAAAATTGGAATAATGACAAAGGAAGACTCATGTAGGGGCCTTAGTACTATCTCCATAACAACAACCATCGAGGATTTGAGGGCATGCTCAGACCTGTGAAGCCAGGTGAAGTCGATGCCTGGTACCTGCAAGCCTGCATCACAAAGAAGAAATACATATGCACGGATATACGTATAAAAGAAAACATTGCAGACAGATGACCAGGATCAATACATCGTGTGGACCTCAACTATGTGAGTAACTACGACTTCGTCCTGAATTATGAAAACACATCATGTATATATATACACTCAAAGCATGTAGCATCATCATAACGAAGGTTAGAATCTCAAGCATTGTGTTAGTCTCTTATCAATACTAATAATAAATCAACATAATCAAATCATCAAGTGAGATACAAGATTCATCCAAAGTAATCTTAATAGAAGAAAATATAAATAACCACTTATATATATCTATCAAGTACATATCATATAACATCCTAACTATGTTCATAAAGGTCTTGTAGGTACTCAATACATACATGGAGATAAATACATACAAAAGTGATACCTTTAGATAGTATGTCTGATATTAGAATCATTGAGTACTAGCTTATGAAATTATTATAAACAACTATAGGAATGAATCAAACAAGTATCATGTACAACTTAAGCTGTAAGAAAATATCGAAGGATCTTAATTCTTTCAAAAACATAAAACTTATATTAGGGTTAGAGGGGTATTACATGATGAGTCTGAGGATGAGGGTTATTCAAATAATAATTTGGGGGAGGAGTCAGATTGTGAAGGTTCTCCTAAGGCCCCTACTAAGGGAAATGGGAAGGGTAAGGCAATGAGCTCTGGTAAGAAAAAATCCCCTAAAACACACAAGAAGGTGGGTAGGAGAATTAAGAAGCGGGAAGAGGATATGGCATAAGATGAGGATGATGAAGGGGGGGAAGATATGGACACATATTTAGAGGATAGTGGTAGTTTATCCCCTCTAAAGAAACAGGATAGGACTACTAAGAAAATTAAAAACCCCAATGAGGACGTGCAAAATTCCCCTAAGATTTCCCTTCCTCTTGTGCCTTAGAGCTATGAAAAAATTGGTAATGTGGATTTTGATTCCTAGTGTTGAAATATTTAGGGTTTTTGTTGACCCTAGACTAGACCCAATCCTATTGGTGTTGGATGATTTTAGTAAGGAGAATGGAATTAATATTCTTCAGATAGATAAGGAAGGGGTTGTGGATTTTTATAGAGTTATTCTAATTGACCTTTCATGAGATTAAGGAAATGGAGTTGAAACAGAGAGTCCTGGATAGTAAATTGGACTTCTTAGAGGTTGTGGTTGTGTAAGGATAAGATTTCCTTTGTTGGTATTAAAAATAATGGGAAAGGAGTTGAGGTTATGTTGGAGACTTGCATTTCCAAGTTCAAGGAGATATAGGAGAGGATCTTGAAAGTGGAGAATACTTATTTTGGCTTCAATGAAGACCTTAAAAGGATTAGGGAATAGAGATATAAGATTTTGAAGGCCTCTGTTGAGCATTTGTGGATTCTCATTTCAAAGTTAGAAAGTTTTGGAAATGAGATGACTATTATCCAAGTAGAAGATAATAAGGAAAGTCTAAGGGAGGTGTCTACTTGACCTAGAAAAAGGACTCAGGCTAACACCAAGAATAACAAGTGGAATGCTAACAAGGAGATAATTGACGTAAAGAAGGTTGTTCATGTGGGTTTCTGGATTTGATTGTGTATGTTGTTAAGCATTGATGTTTTGGATCACACTCTATGATTTTATTTTGTTTTTTCATTCTTGCACTTTCTCTTCCTAATGATGGATCACATAGTGTGATCCAAAATGTTGATGCTTAACAACATACACAATCAAATCCAAAAATGCACATGAACACTTGAAATGGATTGTGGAAATCTGATACTACTAAAGAAGGTTGTTGACACCATGGAGCAACGTGAGCTCGAAGCTTTTGAGTTTCTTAAGAACCTTGTCTAGTTGGTGCTGTGTGCTAGATTTTTTTTTTTTTTTTTTTTTTTTTGGTGTTTTGTTGTAGCTTGTTGTAGGTTGTCCTTTGATGGATTTTTTCTGGGTGCCAGCATTAGTTCCTTTTTTTTGTCTAAGTTGAGCTTCATTTCTTTTCCTCTTTATTTCCTAATCTAATGAGTTTTAGGTCTCCTTCAAAACCTACTTTCACTTAATCAAAAACATCACCTTGGCATCATCATCAACTTTGGAGATTATGCATGTAGGTTTATTAAAAAGAGAATAAAATGTACTTATATATTGAACAATATTGTCTCCCTCTTTCATCTTCAACCCAAACATTTTCTACTATATGAACATTTTGGCAGCTAAAGTCTGTGAGCAAAATAAAGTGTTCAGCCCATCCCATATTTCCTTTGATATCTTTATTAGATCAATGTGATGGAAATATGCATCTGATAAGACAAGAATAATTAATTTCATTTTCCTATGATCTTTAACCATCCATTTTTTTTCTTCATATACATCTTTTATCTTTCTAACAATTCTACTCATAGTGTCCCACAATTTTTTTTTAATTAAAATTAATTATATTCTATTTTCCATGTGTGAAATTCATACCCTTATAATTTGGAAACAATAGTTAATTTTCCCACTTTGATATCATTGGTAGTCGAAAAGATCTAAGATACTTCAAAGGATTGTACCATTATTTTGGAAAGATTCCTACAAAATAATAAATTGACACATTCCTCTAAAATCATACCTCCCATCTATCATTCAACAATATCAACATATTCCAACAAAGCCCATATTCAAATTTGACACAATGTGACACACATGATATTTACATAAAATAGTTGTAGATCCTCCTAGAATTCACACATCCCTAAAGTACATCATAAATTTGACTCATGAGAATTTAATATGGTGATATTCTTCCCTCTAATGACAATTTCTCCTCTTTCAATTCTCTAATTCAAATAAATTAGAATCCTTGAATGACAATAACAAATCTTTTCTAAATGAAATTCTTCCTTTTAAACCACTTTTTTTTCGCATAAAACCTTCTCTCAACAAATATTGACCCCTTTGGCCTCTGCACTTCCACTTTTTTTTCTCAACTAAGTTTCACCAAGTTTTGGACTAGATCACATAGCAATGGCTATAGAGAAGAGCATGAGTTTGACACTGGTTTCCAAGAAAAAATAAGAATAGGAAAGAGACAAATAATACCAACCTATGATTGCACTTGAGGTCGTTTCCTTGTACCATATTGCTTCACTTTCAAGTTTGAAGCACTCCTACACAGATTCAAACTTAGCCAAGAGTGAGGAAGGGGATAAGTATTTGACACCTTGAGCATATATTTTACATGCTCGCCATGTCATACATGTAAGTTGGAACACACTTTTTAGATTAATGCATATCATCTATCATTTATTCATCTCCATGTGAGCATTCAATAGCTAGTGCATGCCATGCTTGAAGACAAAATTTTAACTATATTTTTTTACAAAATAATTAATAAAACTAGAGAACCAATAGAATGCTATAGAACCAAAGAACCAACAAGAAGACTTCAAAATGTATACTCACCACATTCTTAACATCTTATAATAAGTTTACTCATCACACAAACACAAAATCTATTTGTTCTAATACCATCTAAAAGTAATGAAGAGAAAACTACATAATTTGATGTCTTATTGATGTAATATAATTCCTTTAAATAGGCATTATAGAAAGACAACCAATAGAGATGACCATCAACATATGTCATTTGAAGCCTAAAAAAATAATAAATTAATTAAACACTCCAACACAAGCATATTCCAGTAGTTTTGCACTTCATTTCACAAATTAAAAACCCACTAGAAAATCATCTATGAGCCAATAGTCACTCATTTGTTTAGAAAAAGGTTAGCAATTAGATTAGTTGTGAAAACATTTGTGTTGTCTAAGTGAATGGGTAATGGGTCAAAAGGGGATAGGCTTTGGGAGACACTTTGAAATGGTCACATTTTAACCCTTGGACATTTAAAGAATAATATAGGGAGAATCGTCACTGACCATAAAATCATCTATGAGCCAACAACCACCTATTTGTTTGGAAAAAAGTTAGCAATTAGATTAGTTGTGAAAACTTTTCGGTGGTCTAAGTGAATGGATAATGGCTCAAAAGGGGCTAGGCATTGGGATACACTTTGAAATGGTCATATTTTAACCCTTTGACATTTAAAGAATGATATAGGGAGCATCGTCACTACCTAAAATCCAAATAATATTGTTTAATCAATTAAGTTGCATACTAAGACAATCAAAACATAATTGTCAAAATCAGATGTATACTTTAGGCTCTATAGGTCATAATTTTTTCTATATCAACTACTATTACATGCTTCCCCTAGTGGATAAAATGACAATTCTAATAGTATGATACAGGACTAAAATGGACTTTCTAATATATATTTATTTTGGAGCATTGTTAAGTATAATTTAAGTAATTTACTATATGTATTTAAATGAATTTGTGTATTTAATTTTTTTCAAATGACAACACTTAGTATTGTAAAGTTTAATGGTTTATTAATGTATGCTTAAAATATCTATAGAAAATAGAAAGATTTATTTTTGGTATTACGATCAAAGAAAAATATATATTTACCTATTAAATTATAAATTAATAATTAGTGGTGGGCTTAAAGAAAGACACTTTCTATGCTACTTAAAAAAGTTTAAACACGATATAATAGTAACATCTATATATTTCAAAATATATGATTACTTTCATGTAAGAATAAAAATAATTCTATTTAATTTGGTGCTTACAACTCGTGTATTGAATCGCTCTTCTTCTTATGACTTTTCCTCATTCTATATTATAAATCTTCTCCCATGTTTTATATTTATATTAATATGTTCCCCTTCTATTTCTCATCTAAGTATTACCTTTTCTTTTAGAAAAAATCAAATAAAAGATTATATTTCCTGTGTTATATATACAATCAGTTCTTTCTACCCATTAAATTAAATCATATGCTCTTAAGATTATTTTAATGAAATATGCTACCTTAAAATAGAACCCCTCATCCCTAACATTTCATAGAAAACTAGAATTTCTTAGGATCAAGGACCAAACCACAACCAAGGGTGTTATATAGTTGAGCTAGTGATTTCTATCAAAAATATTTTTTAAATAAAAAAATAATTATGATGTTTATGGAAATATAGTTTTCCTCGCTATATTTCTTATTGAAATGCATGAAATAGGGAAATATGTTGTTTATTTTAACATTAAAGACACCAAGTTTACAACTGTGAGGAAATATTATGATGTATTAACATTAAAGACAACTGGATATCCATTTGTGGAGGAAAATCAAAACTAAGGGCTCCTGCATCTAACACGTAACAGAAAGCGGAACAAGTAATAGACAAGCAGAAAAGAAATCTTGTCACCTGTAACGTATGGATGTTGGCCATCAGGATTTAACTCTGAGGGCCCATTTGGCGCATGGAATTAACTTATCCAGAATAGGCCTATTCTGGAATAAGGGCCTATTCTGGAATTAATTAATGCTCAAAATGAAAGCTGGAATAAGCTATTCTGCGTTTGGATCCCATAATGTGGAATTGGAATAAAAGGTTATTTTTTATTTTTTTAATTAATTTGAACAATATGTATTTTTAACTTGTGTACACACATACACATACACATATACACACATACATATACACATATACACACATACACATATACACACACACGTGTATATATACACTTATATGTACACATACACACATATATACACATATATGTGTGTATATACACACGTGTGTGTATATACATATATATGTGTGTATATACACACAAATGTGTATATACACACATGTGTGTGTATATACACATTACACACGTGTATTTACACACACGTGTATATACACACATGTGTGTATATACACATTACACTTGTGTGTGTATATACACACACGTATATATACACATTTGTGTGTATATACACACACATGTATGTATATATACACATGTGTATATATACACACGTAAATTTAAAAAATAAAAATTAATAAAATAAAATAAATTTGAATCTATAAATAGCTTATTCTCGAATAAGAAATGAATTCCAGCTTTTTTTTAGAATTAATTTATGCTGGAATAAGCCCCAAAATGGGTATAAGTTTTCTAATTCGAGAATAAGAAAAATGCCCACAAACAGAGAATAAATTTATTCTAGCATTAACTAATGCTTATTCCAGATTAATTCCTAATGCCAAAAGGGCCCTGACAGAATGAACGAAAGAATGCTTACGTTCACGACACCAAAAAACTGAAAACAAGGGATCGTATCACAGTTCCCATGGCTGAAAGATAACTGCTGCTAGGATGAATGCTTGCAAATCATATTGGATGAATGATAAAAAATTTATGCAAGCAGGAAGACATGTTGGGCTCACAATGTCGCAACAAACTAGGCATTGTTGATATTTCCTAAGACATAAGCAACCGGCCTGAAGTGATTATAATATTATACAGTCTGTGTCCCATTACGGAGATTATCAAAGAAGACAATTTTCTTACATCGAAGCCTTCTTTTTGGGGGGGAAAATCAAGAGAAAATTGGACGTATCTACGAATATCGAAGCCTTCCTTCTTTGGAAGAAACAATTTTCTTACTCTTTTGAAGTAACTTCAAGTAAACTCATGGCTAAACAACCAACTAAACCATAATTTTTATCAATACAGCGATGAAAAATAAACGAAGTATTCACTTCGTAAGAAATGTGTTTTTGTTTTTTTTGTTTAGACGTTTCCTTTCAAGTGATAGCGATCCCTTTGGCACATTTTTGTCTATATAACTTTTTACTTGTTTGAATAAGACCAGCTATAGGCGATTTATTTATTGATAATGTATGTAAAAATAAAGAAATAAATAATAGTTGGAGGGTTTTTGATGACTTATCTTGCTCATGTCTATTATTTCAAATTGAAGTTCACAATCTTCATGTACTTGATTTGAATTAGTACAAAAAGATTAGCAAAATCTAGAGGAAATGAGAAATTGGCTTTCTAAACAATTTTTTATTGTGATTTTTAATTCTTTATAGATGAAGTAGGCAATTGTCAAAAAGTTTGTATGATAATATTTTTTAGTTTATAGTCATCTATTTGTTTTAGAATTTATAAATTAACTTTTAAAATAATTGATCTTCATTTTAAGTTAATTTATAAATTCTGAAACAAATAGATGACTATATAATATTATTTTTTCTTTTTCTTTTAGGTTGAAAAGCATATGTTGTGTATTTCAAGTTAATTTATAAAATGAAGTTAATTTAAATTTCTACTTGAATTAAATTTATTTGATTTTATTTAAAAATACAACTTGAAATACACAACATATGCTTTTCAACCTAAAAGAAAAAGAAAAAATTATATATATATATATATATGTATATATATATATATATATATATATATATATATGTATATATATATATATATATATATATATGTATATATATATATATATATATATATATATATATATATATATATATATATATATATATATATATATATATATATATATATGTATATATATATATATATATATGTATATGTATATGTATATGTATATATATATATATATATATATATATATATATATATATATATATATATATATATATATATATATATATAACGTATTTTTTAAACTTTTGGAAATCTTTAACTAAACATTACTTAGTTAGAGGTTTAAACTAGATATGTCATGTTTTTTTATAAATTTATAAGACATGACACATAATTAATATAGTTGATAGCTTAATATAAATATATTATATACCTTATTAATTAGAGTTTCCTAAAACACTTTGAGATATTTCTACAATTATAAAAAGTTAAACTAATTAAATATATGTAATAAAATGAAAGAAAATGTAGACTTGGAGAATAATGTATAATTAAGATAACTTCGGAAATCATTGAAAAAAACAAGTCAATGAGATGCATCTACATGTAATCATATTCTCTATACTTACAAGACATAAAATTAAATAAAATGAAATGTGAAGTCACAAATATGACATTATAGATCTTACTATGAACATGGTACATTAAGTTTCTCCAATAAATATAAAAATAACCAATATTTATTCACTAAATAAATTTTCTTATAAACTCTACTAATTTTCCTAAGACCAAATGTGCATATGATAGTTGATCCTTCACAATTTTTGAAAAACCCACATTCACTGAAAAATTAAAAATAAATAGAATAATTCAATTAAATATATTCAATGCTATAGTTGTTGGAAATCTTTCTTCAAGTGGGAACAACTTATCAAATATATTGTGACATGCAAACTTTGGTAAGGTTAATGTGGCTGATTGTAAAACTCCAATTTACTCAAAGCCAACATTAGTAGCCTAGCTAAGTTTTTCTATAAGCTTCCAAAACAATTGAACAATCTTGTTATGGAAGAAGATTTTTTCAAGATTTCTATTCTCCAACTCTAAGATTATTCTTCCCAAAATTTCTACATGTATTCACTTGCATTTATACTTGTCAATATTATTTTATGGGTGTGGTTTGTTCATATATATCTCCTATGCATCTTTCCTTACATGGATATACGAATTGATAGCTCAAATATATCTTCAAATAATGCACTAATAGTTATGTCTCTAGCACTATTCCTCCATGATACTATAGGTGCCAAGTTTCATCAAGTAGCTCTAAGACCCATTACGATCTTCTTTTTATACACAATATTTTCTCTAAAACATAGGTCATTTCACATGCTTCCTATTAAAATATTGGTCTCATACCATGAACAATGGTTTATTGAGATTGATCATTGGAAAAAAATCCAACTTATGAATTTAAATATGTTGGATGTGACAATAAAGTGTTTGGATTTAATTGCATACACAAAGTGGGCTCTGAAAGACATGTGAATTGCATTAATAAACTTGTTGATGAGTTATAAGTTATACCATGTTATTCACTTTGATAGTCTTTACATGAATTTTTAATGGTAGCATTACAATAGAAAACACAAAATATAATAGCTCCATAATCCATTTCAAAATAATCCTACACAACTTATCAACAATAAGTCCTCCCACATCCATTGACTATATTGTACCTAAGCATATGTTTTATATAAATATAATAGAATCATTGCGTCTATTGCCTATTAATTCTATTGCATACGTTGCTGGCATACTTTTATCTATCTCTAGGTCTAAATCAACCTTAAGTAAAAGGAATGGAACTGAGACAATAAATTGTACCACTAAAATCATATACATGTCAAGCTGCACTATATATATTACACTTTGGATCTATCACTATTAAGTTAGAGGATAAAAACATATTTGGTATAATCCTACAACCAAATCACCCTATTCTTTCGATTAGGTTCAAATGTATAATCTATTGGCATGCAAATATACTTGATACTATGTTTTCAAGTATAATCCTAATAAATACAAATGTTTTGAAGGACACAATATTACAAATATATTTTGTCAGTAGAGGGATTTATAAGACTTACCATTTCTTTTCAAAGAGCCACCTCTCTCCTCATAAATTTGTAAATCAAACTCATATTTCATCAACTATAAATAAAATATTACTTAAAAATATGACACATCCTTGTTGATGAAACCTTCACACTCTCTTCTTCTTATAACCCAACCCATATACAACCACATGCCTTAATTAAAATATACAACTCAACCTAATCCTATTCCCAATTTTATTATTTTTCACCTTTCTCTAAAAAATTAAGACATCTCTAGAAATAATTTTCCTTCAAATTTAGATAGACTTTCAAACATTTCAACATTCATAATATACATGGATTGATAACTAGGGATTCAAAAATGGTGATAATATGTAATCATTTCTCATTATAGATGTACATTAGTAAGAATGGTCACCACTTTTCAAGATGGAACAACATGGACCCTCACGAGAAACCTTGATGTTTGCAAATAATAATGCAAATTGAGGATATATTGATAGAAAGGGTTATCCTTGTCCTTCAAGTTACTTATGTAAGAGGGGACCAACTCAAATACAATTTTGAAATTATTATTTTTCATCATACTTGTCGAGGTATATATATGGACTGGAAAAATAATATAAAATGAGCAATAAATTAGAAAATAATGATATGATGTCTATATCACTAGAGGATGTATCCATGAAGCATTATAATATAAAACATGGCATTACCTATAGGAAAAATATGTGGGGTTAGAGTGCCTCTACTCTATCATCTTTACTCCTTACCTCCATTGATATGCCATACCTTCTTTACCCAACAAATTTAAATATTGATTCTATTGATAAAATATTTATCAAAATAGATATTATATAGAATAATTTATTATGAGAGAACTTGGTTTTTTTATAAAATTCATTTGTTGTAACCTCCCACCTACATGTATAGAGGTCGAAGAAGTGCTCTTGTTACTACAACTATGGAAATAACAACATACTCCTACTTTAAAATAGCTATACATTTCTCCATATCCCACAAATGAATACACCATTAAAGAATTATTTGGGATGGTATTCCAAATTTTTTCCTTTTAAAAGTCATACTTCCAACTGAATGATGAGGTAATAGCTAAGGCAACTGGGCTTTCTATGATGGGGAGAAAATACAAGAAAACCAGTCAAACTCCAGACCCAACTAGCCTCAACCAACTTTTCAAGGATGGAGAGATGCTGGTGAAAAAGCAAGGGGGCTTCAACAGGGAGGAGCTGCCAAATTTTTGGCCGAAAATCTACCTCATTGTGATGAAATACTTCACTTTGGAAGGTAAGTTCACTATCTTTTACTACTACCATTTACCATTCCTAAACCATGTTAGAAACAAGGATTTAATATCCATCCCCTTCTATCTTCTGCACTCCATAGAAAGCAATATCCTTGATATCAAGGAGAACTCGGATAAGCAAATTCCTATCCTTCACCAGGGCCTCCTTCTCCGCATTTACCAATTCCACAAAGCTATCTTGACCAAAAATATGTTTTGGGCTCTTTTGACTATACCAAATCTAATTCAATGCATCCTCAAAAAATAAATCCATTTTCTATAGTGTGCACTAGAATCTCAAGCACATATTCTATATACATTTAGTATATGGGAGGCCAAGGGCGTGGATTTCTAGCATATTGGATTGAATTAAGTTGTAATTTTTTTATCACTCCATCAATAATATCATTATCATGGCTGCATAGAATTTATCCTATGTATAAATCATCTTATGACTACACCTCAACCATAAATCTAATTCTCCAAACATTCATATCATGTATGCAACAACACATCATGTCAGTGCCCGTTGTGATACCAAATGAAGGAGTGGAATACTTCAATGATCTAAGATTTGACAGTATTGTGTGCCTTTATACAATGCCAAAGATAGTTGCCAAAGATATGTTACTAACTCCATATTTGGACAATTATTTAACAAGGATAGTTATACAACTAGACACTATTTAACAATATAATATAATATCTAGTTATACAAAGTGGTCATGTTTACTCTAATATCTAATATATCAAAAGTACGTAAATATCAGCTTTTGATTTATAGTTGTAAGCATTGCATGATTCAGAGATCATGTAAGAACTTTGGTTTAAAGTGGAATAAGGCAACAAAAGATGGTATACTTTTAGTAGGAAAAATAGAGTGTATGGGATGTCATCTGAATGCTCTGATAATTACCTTTTTCTATTTACACAAAGGTAATATAAGGATGTTCATACAATGATCAAAAGAATATTGTACCAAAGCATGATTATGAGATGCTAAAGAATGGTGAAACTTCTCCAGTTGGGACATAGAATCCAAATTGTGCTAAGTCAAGTTTCACTAGTAACAAGAACATTTTTCTTGGTGGACCAAAGCCTCTATTTTACCATGACTTGGATGATTGATTATGCCAATCTAAAGATTGGTAGAATCTAAGGGTGAAGAAATTTCCATCATCTGAAATAAACTTCTCTCTTTGGGATGGTGTTCTACATGAGAAGCACTTTTGGCATTTTTAAATTTTTATTTTGATTTTCTTTCTAATGCTAACAAATTTGAAGAAAGCATGTCTTGTGAAGACTTATTTTGGAGATAGGTTTTGAATTTGGTATTGTGCTCAATATGAATTGTTGTCTAGTGAGCTTCTAAGTATATGATCAAGAATTATACCCTTTTATGATCAATTGACAATGATAGATATTTGTCACATCTCTTAGGGGTTATTTTTTTAAAAACACAAGAATCTATGATTCGAGAGTTCAGGAATGAGAGCTTAAACACACAACCCAAAGCTATAGCTTTTTAAGGGTCAAGAGATAGCTTGATGGAGCCTTGCTTGGTTTAAGATTCACTAGATCACAAGAAGATTTTATCAAAATGTGTATTTGAATCATGTAATTAGCATATTTTCCTATATAATGCTTAAGGGGTGGTCCCTAAAGTAAGTTATTTTTGACATTTTTTTAGGATCAATGTAATAAGGGGGGAATGTTGGTGTAACTATATAACTATATTACACTATTAAATAGTGTCTGGTTGCATAAATATCCTAGTTAAATAAGTATCTAAATCTAGGGTTATTAAACTAACTTTGGCATTGTATAAAGGTACACAATGCTATCAAATAAGATCATTGAAGTATTATGCTCCTTCAATGATACCAAATGAAGGAGCGAAACACTTCAATGATTTTATTTGACAGTATGTGTGCCTATATACAATGCCAAAGATAGTTTACTAACCCCAGATTTCTAGACAATTATTTAACGAGGATAGTTATACAACCAACCACTATTTAACAATGTAATATAATTATATAGTTACACCAACAGACAAGTCAGAGTAATTTTATACAATGACAGTAAAAAACTATCTCAAATTCCCTTATTTATAGTTATTCAATTCAAAAAATACATAAAGACAACATTTGATCACAAAAACTAAAAATGTAGCCTTATAACTCCAACGACCCATGATATCCACCATCAAATATCACTAAGCATTACATGAACCTAAACTATACAAAAATCACAAGGGCTTACACTTCAAAGAGAATATTGGACATTGTTTCCATTTTGTAAGGAAACTCAGGTGCGGAAACAACTTCCTACACTAATCTCTAAAGGAAAGTATTGTGCAAATTCTTTTAAATCCTTACAATTTTAGATTCGTTATCTCCTTTAACAAAGATATTGCAACCATATACCATGCATACAGAAAATTGAGAATGACACAATGATTTACCTTGGGGAAACCTTTCGGTAAAAACTCCAGCACTCCAAAACCTGCACAGTGTATTAATCAAAACTATTACAGTTTACAATACACTTGCAATGCAAGTTCTTTCAAAAGATTTTCCAACTCTTGAAGACAAATTGCAGTAGCAAAAAATGTTCCAACAATACACTTACTTCTCCTATCTTCGCAACCCCCTAAAAAATGCTTATATCATGTGCTTCCCTTTTTAGGGCAACTTCCAAAGATACCCGTATTAGGGTTTTACCATTCTCCGAGAAAATAGGAACCCAAATTATTTTTTCAGGCCGATGCCCCGAACCCCATGATTGAGGAAGAGTGTACAGTACTCAACTTTATCAGTTGCCACATGTCTTCACCTATCATTAAATCTTCCAAACATAGCTCTTACGTATCATAGGAAACTGTCATAACTGTTTCAGCCATGATCTCCTTACACACAATTCAAGATGCTGACACATCAACATGCCAACTAGACATGTACACTCACACTTAATTACATTATTTGCAAGAAATGCATTTTACAAAACAAATAATAAGAATAGGAATTATCCAAGGTTGAGACACCTTATTCCTAACATTCTCCCACTTGTCAAACACCTTGTAAGAGCAATGGGAACATAACAAGAACTAACTGCTATAGGCCAAAAGGCCCATAGACTTCGAACACCATCTAAACTTCTCAGTGCCAACTGGTTTTTTTAATGCATCTACAACATTCTTCATAGTATCTACCTTCCCCAAATTTACCTTTCAATCTTCCACCATATCTCTCACAAAGTGAAACTGCACATCAATGTGCTTTGTTCTGGGATGAAAAGTTGGATTCTTCGCAAGGCAAATAGCGCTCTAACTGTCACACCAAATAGTAATCTATTCTGCATCAACACCAACATCAGAACACAATCTCCTAAGCCAAATGGCTTCCTTACAAGCATGAGTAGCAACCATGTACTCAACTTCTATAGTGGACAAAGCAACCACAGGTTGTCGCTTACTCATCAAACTGATAGCACCACCAAACATAGTGAATACATAAGCATTGGTGGATCTCCTGCTATCAATATCACCTGCCCAATCTGAATCCACAAACCCATGAATACAAACAGAATGCGGAGATCCAAAAGAGTTACCATGGTAACATATGGAATAATCTGATGTACCCCTCAAATATCTGAATACTCGCTTAACTACATCCCAATATACCCTTCCAGGGTTAGCCATAAACTGACTCAAGACTCCCACTGCTTGGGCAATGTCTGGTCTAGTACAGACCATAGCATACATAAGACTGCCAACTACACTAGCATAAGATACTCTACTCATGTCCTCCACCTCACTAGGAGATTTTGGACAATCATCTACAGATAACTTTGATCCCACAGAAATAGGAACACATAGTGGTCTACAATCTGCCATGCTGAACCTGTCCAACACAGACTTCATATACTTACTCTGACTCAACCAAAGTTTTTTGTTAGATCTGTCTCTACTGATTTCCATACCCAAGATGTACCTTGCTACCCCAAGATCTTTCATCTCAAACTGTGCCGTCAACTGAGATTTAAAATTAGAAATCATACCCTTACCCTTTCCAAATAGTAACATATCATCAACATATAATGCAACAATAAGATGGAAATCATTTTCAACTCTGAAATAAACACAATGATCTGATTTCGATCTTAGAAATCCAATTGACAACACAAAGGCATCAAACTTAAGGTACCACATCCTAGGAGATTGCTTCAAACCATATAGAGATTTCTTTAATCTGCAAACTAAGGATTCTTTACCTTTAACAATGTAGTGCTCAAGTTGTGACATATAAATCTCTTCCTCCAAATCTCCATGAAGGAAAGCTATCTTCACATCCATTTGGTCTATCTCCAAATCATATGATGTAGCAAGAGATAACAAAAATCTAATGGATGTCAACTTTGCAAGAGGAGAGAATATTTCACCATAATCTATTCCCTCTACTTGTGAATACCCATTTGCAACCAATCTAGCTCTGTACCTTTCAACATTGCCATTTGCACAGAATTTCTTCTTGAACACCCATTTACAGCCAATAGATTTTCTCCCTTTAGGAAAAGGTACAAGGTCCCAAGTTTTTTTTTTCTCCAATGAACCCATCTCATCATCCATAGCCTCAATCCAGGAACCTACATTTTCCATGCCCAAAGCCTCTTTCACAGATCTAGGCTCATCAGTGTTAGTAATCAAAGCAAAGGCACAACTAGAATCTAACATAAAATAACCAAACCTTTCTGGTTGCTTTCTTTCTCTCGTGGATCTTCTCAAGGGCTGAGTTTGAGGTTGTTCTTCCTCTTCTTCTGAACTATCAGAACTACTAGAGCTCTCCTCATCATTAGGCCCAACATGGTCTCTCTCTTTAGTCTTCTCAGAGGTAGGAGGAAACTGAACAACATCTTTTTCCTTTTTTTTTTTAATCTAGTTGTAGCACAATAGGAGAAGATGTTAGCTCTCTGAAAATAACATTTCTACTATACAACACCTTACTAGTCACAGGATCCCAAAGCTTGTATCCTTTCACACCAACACTATATCTGATGAAAATACATTTGACAACTTTATTTTCCAACTTAGATCTTTTCTCCTTTGGAACATGTGTATAAGCGTCACAACCAAAAACATGAAGATGTCTAATTGAAGGCTTCTTACCAGACCACACCTCTATGGGTGTCTTACCAACAAGAGCTGATGTAGGAGATCTATTAACCAAATAGCAAGCAGTGGCCACAGCTTCGGCCCAAAACCTTTGTTCTAAACCAGCTCCACTAAGCATACTCCTAGCCTTCTCCATCAGTGTCCTATTCATTCTCTCTGCAACTCCATTTTGCTATGGGGTATAAAGAGTTGTCTTATGCCTCTCGATACCTCATTCTTTACAGAACTATTCAAACTCTGCTGAGCAAAACTCACCACCATTGTCAGTTCTCACACACTTAATCTTCTTACTAGTCTAATTCTCTACAAGAGCTTTAAATTCCTTGAACCAACTAAAGACTTGTGTCTTACTTTTAAGGAAACAAATCCAAGTCCTTCTACTGTAATCATCTATGTAAGATACAAAAATACAGACTTGGAGATTGAAGGAACTTTTATAGGACCAAATACATCAGAATGAATAAGATCCAAAACATCAGAAGATTTGTGAGAACTAGAGTAAAATTGAACATGATTTTGTTTACCATAGACACAGTGTTCGCAGAAGTTGAACTCAAGACTACAATCATTTAACCCCTCAATGAGGTTTTTATTTTTTAGGGTTCTGAGACCCTTTTCACCAATGTGGCCAAATCTCTTATGCCACAACATTGTCTTTTCTGTAGGAAGCTTACCTTCCAAAGTATTTGCACTACCATCGGAACCAATAACCACAGACTTCTTCACTACTCATTCAGATGGTGAGGATGAAGAACTATTACATAGAGGAATACATTCATCTAGCTAAAATAAGGTACCTCTCCTAGTACCCCTCACAAGCACTATCGATCCTCTCATCATCTTGCATCCTTCTTTCGAAAAAACAACCTGCACACCTACATCATTCAGCATACTTACAGATAATAGGTTTCATGCCAAACCCAGAATGTGCATAACTCCGTTGATTCCCTTTACTCGTCCATCAAAAAATTTGATAGTGACCCTTCCGCATCCAACTATCTTTAGGTGATAATCATCACCCAAGTACACCTTTCCACCATCGAACTGTTCATATTTTGAGAACTAGTTTCGATGAGAGGTCATGTGAAAAGAAGCACCCAAGTCTACCAACCACACATCATCAGATGCATGGGCTGCCAAAACTGTAATAAAAGCATCTCCATCTTGTTGAGATTTTTCAGAAGCTAAATCTGAGCCTTTCTTCTTCTTCTTCGATTCTTTGCAGTCCCTTCGGAAGTGCCCAGTTTTATCACAGTTCCAACATTTCACCTTGGACTTTCCAAGAGTCTTAGAACTCCCACGGGATTTGGATATGCCCTTCTTTGACTTGTTGTCATTCTACTTTCCTCTATCATTGGATCTCCCATGAACAGCAAGGGCTTCCTTAGACGAATCTGAAGTCTTTCTTCGCATCTCCTCAAATAGCAGTGAAGACACCACATCATCCATAAAAAATGTGACTATAGTACTTCCAAGAGCCATCACAAGATGGTCCCATGAATCTGGCAAGGAACAAAGCAGGGTCATACAACAATCCTCCTCCTTGATCTTGGCACCAGATGATGCCAACTTTGAAATCAATAAATTGAATGCGTTGAGATGATTAGTTACAGATCCACCTTCCTCCATTCGTAAAGAATACAACTTCTTTCTGAGGAACAACTTATTCACCATAGATTTTGCCTGATACACAGACCCAAGCCGTTTCCACAAAGAATTTGTAGTAGTCTCATCAAGAACATTAAGAAGAACGACATCTACTAGACAGAGTCTGATGAGACCCTTAGCCTTCCAATCCTTGATCTCCCAATCCGCTTGAGATATCACTGTAGGTTTCACATCAAGTGAAGTAGCCTCCCATAGATTGCAGTCTTCAAGCATGTCTTCCATCTTGAGTTTCCACAACTCAAAATTAGTACCATTAAATTTCTCCACCTCCATTCTACTGTATGAGGAACTTGTCATCTCAATCTACAAATAAGATTCAGAATGCTCTGCACAAAACTCCCACTTGCCATCTCAATCTTAATATAAGATTCAGAATGCTCTGCACAAAACTCCCATTCAACTTGAGATTAGCTCAACAAACCCTACCCAACAATTAGAATCAAAAGTTGATTAGGCTCTAATACCACTTCTAAGGAAACTCAGGTGTGGAAACAACTTCCTACACTAATCTCTAAAGGAAAGTATTGTGCAAATTCTTTTAAATCCTTACAATTTCAGATTCGTTAACTACTTTAACAAAAATATTGCAACCATATACCATGCATACAAAAAATAGAGAATGACACAATGATTTACCCTGGGAAAATCTTTCGGTAAAAACCTCAGCACTCCAAAACCTTCACAGTGTATTAATCAAAACTATTACAGTTTATAATACACTTGCAATGCAAGTTCTTTCAGAAGATTTTCCAACTCTTGAAGACAGATCGCGGGAGCTAAAAATGTTCCAACAATACACTTACTTCTCCTATCTTCGCAACCCCCTAAAAAATGCTTATATCATGCGCTTCCCCTTTAGGGCAACTTCCAAAGATAGTCGTATTAGGGTTTTACCATTCTCTGAGAAAATAGGAACCTGAAATTTTTTTCAGGCCAATGCCCCGAACCCCATGATTGAGGAAGAGTGTACAGTACTCAACTTTATTAGTTGCCACATGTCTTCACCTGTCATTGAATCTTCCAGACATAGCTCTTGCGTATCATAGGAAACCATCATAACCGTTTCAACCATGATCTCCTTACACACAATTCAAGATGCCGACACATCAAGTGGAGTGACACATCAACATGCCAACTAGACATGTACACTCACACTTAATTACATTATTTGCAAGTAATACATTTTACAAAACAAATAATAAGATTATGAATTATCCAAGGTTGAGACACCTTATTCCTAACACATTTGTCTACTCAATTTACTTGTTTAGTCCACTCCATGTTATTTAATTGTAATATTAAGGAATTCTTAAAATGTTCACTCATATGAGTTTCTAATCTTTTGAGTTTATTTTGTATAAGATCTATCAACACTTGGTTGGCATCCAATCATATATATGCAAAAGATAGACAAAAGAATTATTTATTTCACCTTCTAGACCTTTTTGACATACCCATTTCAAAACAAGGTATGATTACTAATATAATAATTAAAATATAATATTAATGAAACTATAAAAATTAACTAAAAAAAATTAAAATATTAAAAATATACACAATGATAATTCAATAAAATTATTTGACCAATATTTTAAAAATTTATACTAAATTAAAATGAAAAACAAACTGATAATTACATTCCACCTATAATGAATACCCTAAAGAATGAAACGCTACACTGTAGCATTCACATCAGAAGAAGATGAGGAAACCCCCGTGGTACAACCGTTGGAAGTCTCTCCTGACCCTGAGTCAAGCCCAAACGGAAGAGGGTCACCATATAGAGCTTGAGGAAGAGGAGGCAATTTAGTTTTCATTTACAACATCTCCAGCACTAGTTCCATCTTCGGTCGGTCTTTTGGATCGGGGAGGCAACACGACAAGCCCACCAACATTAGCCTCTCCATTTGCTCAACATTGAAATTTCCATCAAGTTTCTTATCTGCCGCATGGACTATTCCTTGCTCTGCCTTCAAGTGCCGAACCCAGATTACCAAACTGGATTCATGTTGAGTCAAACTGTTGTCAACCGGCGGCCTTCCGCAAGCAATTGCAAGAGCGAGTGCTCCAAAGCTGTACACGTCCGATTCTCGGCTGGCCTTTCCCGTTCTGAGTGATTCGGGGTCCATATACCCAAACGTACCTGCTGGACGAGTGGTATGCTCCTCCTTTGCAGGTTTCAGCTCTCTCGCTAGACCGAAATCCCCCAGCTTGGCTCTGAAATTTGAATCTAACATCACGTTGCTCGCCTTGATGTCTCTATGTAAAACACTCTCTGGGCATTCCTGGTGAAGATAATGCAGAGCGGAGGCTATCTCACGGGCGATTCTGTATCTTTGATTCCAATGCAGAGGAGGCTGCGGATCCCCAAAAATATATTTTTCGAGACTTCTATTGTGGAGAAACTCGTAGACGAGAAACATATCATCCTTCTGATGGAACCATCCCAGAAGTTTGACAACATTACGGTGTGAGAGCTTACTGTTTACTGTCACTTCTGCCTCGTACTCTTTCTTGCCTTGCTGGGAATTCGCATTTATCCTTTTCACGGCCACAGCTTTATTTGTGCCAGGCAAAGTGCCTTTATACACTCTCCCGAAGCCGCCTTGTCCGATCACTTCATCTGGACTGAAGTTCTTTGTAGCAGCGCTGAGGTCAGCATAAGAAAACTTGTGCACAGGCTGAACAGCGCTGGCAAGCCGTTTGTCCAGCTCCTCGTCGTTCTCGCCTCTTTCAGCTCTTCTGCAGTACTTCCATACAAAGAAAATAAAAATAACAACAACAACAATAGCAGCAAAACTAATACCAATAATAAAACCAAGACTTTTCACCACAGGATGGCTAGAGCTTTGGTTTGATATTGGTGTTTGGGCTGGGTTTGGGGTTGGTAGTACGTGGGGGGTTGGGCTTGGTGTTTGGGCTGGGTTTGGGGTTGGTAGTATGTGGAGGGTTGGGCTTGGTGTTTGGGCTGGGTTTGGGTTTGGTAGTATGTGGAGGGTTGGGCTTGGTGTTTGGGCTGGGTTTGGGATTGGTAGTGCGTGGACGGTTGGGCTTGATAATGGTGTTGGGCTAGGAATTAAATTGTCCCATGAATTTTGAGACGAAAAATTCCAAATACGCAGAGCGTGAAGCCCTTCTGAAAACCCAGTGGACGCAGAAATGCCAACCTTGACGATTGGTGGAAGAACCTTCCTGAGATCTATCTGATACTGCAACACCGGACTTTCTGGTTTAGATGGACTAGTACTATCAGGGTGCTGTGAAAGAAACACTTGAAGCTGTTGCACTGTACCATTGTAATCAACCCAGGCGTCCCATCTTTGTCCATTATTGAGAGCACCATCCTTTAATGAAAATGTTTTCTTGGATTTAATACTGTTTACATCGATTCCCACATGGTTGCCATCGGGATCGTATTCATTGTTGTAAGTATCGAACTCCACAGCAACAATCTCATTCGATGAGTTCCAATTTTGACCATCAAACAGGCCGAGACCTCCGCCGCCGGCAGCATCGGAGATTTGAGACTCCACTGGTGCGAGGAAGAACGCGAGCCCGTCTCCACTGCCATTATCGAATCTGGTTATTATGAACTGCAAATGCGTAGAGAAGCTTGCCAGTGTATGGGAAGGGTTACGATTATCCCATAAAGGAATAATCTTGGAAGAATATGCCCAGCCGAGGCTATTTTCCATGCTGACGTTGACTTTGCTCATGGTAAGCTGTATAAAGTCCTGAAAAATGGAAGCATCTCCAGACAGCTGGATATCCGTTTGTGGAGGAAAATCAAAACTAAGGGCTCCTACATCTAACATGTAACAGAAGGCGGAACAAGTAATAGACAAGCAGCAAAGGAATCTTTTCACCTGTAACCTATGGACTTTGGCCATCAGGATTTAACTCTGACAGAATGAACGAAAGAATGCTTGCAATTCATGGATGAATGATAAGAATTTATGCTTGCAGGGAGACATGTCGGGCTCACAATGTAGTATTGTTGATATCTCCTATGACATAGGCAGCCGTTCTGAAGCGATTATAACGTTACATAGTCTGTGTCCCATTACGGAGATCATCGCAGAAGACAATTTGCTTACATCGATATTTCCTATGACATGTCGGAACAATATTTCCTATGACATAGGCAACCGGCCTGAAGCGATTATAACGTTACACAGTCTGTGTCCCATTACGGAGATCATCTCAGACGACAATTTGCTTACATCGATATTTCCTATGACATGTCGCAACAAACTAGGCATTGTTGATATTTCCTAAGAGAAGGGCAACCGGCCAGAAGCGATTATAATGTTATGAAGAGATTATCAGAGAGGACAATGTTCTTACGTCGATATTTCCTATGACAATTTGCTTACTTCTATTCTCTTTGGTTTGTTTGGTGTTTGGAATTAATTTATTTAGAATAGGTCTATTCTAGAATAAGAATCTATTTTCGGATTAATTAATTAATCTTAAAAATGAAAGGTGAAATAATCTATTCCGCGTTTAGATCCCATAATGTAGAATTGGAATAAGAATTATTTTTCATTTTTTTAATTAATTTGAACAATATGTATTTTTAACTTATTAAAAAATTATAATTATAAAAAAAAAATATTTTCTTACAAATTTTAATTTTTGAACTTATCATTTTTGTTGATGGTTTTTTAATATATATATATATATATATATATATATATATATATATATATATATATATATATATATATATATATATATTTTATCTTATATATTTTTAAATTAAAATATGTATAATTAACTTTAAAAAAATAAGATTCTAAAAAGAAATTATAAAAAAAATTATATTAAAAAAAATTATAAAAAAAAAATTATTAAAAAAAATAAGATTATAATCTTTTAACCGTTCACTCACGGACCCGACGACTTATACATTTTGTTGTAATTTCGAATCCATGAAAAGTTTATTCTGGAATAAAAATGAATTCTAATTTTTTTTGAAATTAATTAATCCAAGTATTGGCCCAAAAATGAGGATTAATTTTCTAATTCAAAAATTCATAAAATGGCCACAAACGGCAAATTACATAATTCTTGCATTAAATAATGACTATTCCAGGTTAATTCCCACTACCAAACAAGCCCTTTCTACAATGAATTTAATATTATGTGGTCTATTTCCCATTTTTGAATTTGACACACAAAACTATATTCTTACTCTTTCAACCAAATTCAACAAATAACGAAGATTGCTTAGAGTTGAAGCCATTGGTTACCTGCATAATTTCTCCTTCCACGAAACTTCATTTGACTATTGTTCAGGTCGGCTTCTTTTCTTTTGGTGAAACATATGAAAGAAGAATAAAAAAGAAAGGAGATTTTTCACTACTCCATTTTTAAGATAAAATTAAGAATTTAGCAATCCCCAAATAAATCAAGCAAGGAAGATCAAGCTAAATCTTTATAAAAAATATTTGATTTTTTTTAACGTTTTATGGAAAAAAAAGGTTAAAATTGGATTAATAAATAGAAATTATATCAAGATACAAATTTTACATTTCCTAATAGCCACAACTATTAACTATCAAAAAGAACGCAAAAGGAAAGCATGAAAAAAAAGCCAAAAACACTTCTTATATAGTCATCTTCTCAAAGCAAAAAACTAGCTTGAGATGGTAGAAATTCTCTATCCTGCAATACCTCTAGCTTCCAAATATCACCCTATTACACTTTATTCTCCAAAAATAGCACCAAAGGAATGTATACTACCTCTAAGAGCCCCCCAAAAAACAATTTTTCACTACCCTTCCATTATTATTTAGATTATAAGGAAAAAATCATAATGTGGAATGGGGGATTCTAGAGTGGATGAAAGAAATTATATCTCAATCAAAATAAAAGCATTTTATTGTTATAACCCTTCTTAATCTTCCATAGCAACAACATGGAGATTGGATGCCAATCTTCATTGTAACCGTGAAAAAGATAGTTGGAATCCTTGGGAATGGATTTGATTTGTGTTTATAAAGTGATCATGTTTACTCTAGTATCTAATATATCAAAAGCACGCAAAATATCACCTTTTGATTTGTGGATCTAACCGTTGCATGATTCAGAGATCATGTAAGAACTTTGGTGTAAAGCGGAATAAGACAACAAAAGATGGTATACTTTTAGTTGGCAAAATAGAGTGTATGGGATGTTGTATGAATGCTTTGATGATTACCATTTCTATTTACACACAGGTAATAGAAGGATGTTCATACAATGATCATAATAATTTGGTACCAAAGCATGATTATGAGATGCTAAAGAATGATGAAACTTCTCTAGTTGAGACACATAATCTAGATTATGCTAAGTCAAGTTTGACTAGTAACAAGAACATTTTTCTTGGTGAACCAAAGCCTCTCTTTTATCATGACTTGGATGCTTGATTATGTCAATCTAGAGGTCAGTGGCATCGGAGGATGAAGAAAGTTCCATTATGTACAATAAGCTTCTCCCTTTGGGATGGTGTTCTACATGAGAAGCATTTTTGGCATTTTTGAATTTTTGTTTTTATTTCCTTTCAAATGCTGACAAATTTAAAGAAAGCATGTCTTGTGAAGACTCATTTTGGAGATAGGTTTTCAATTTGTTATTATGCTTAATATGAATTGTTGTGTAGTGATCTTATGAGTACATGATCAAGAATTATATAGGCTTTTGCAATTAAAAGACAATGATAGTTCAATCTATCACATCTCTTAGGGGTCATTTTTTAATAACACGTGAATCTATGATTCAAGATTTCACGAATGAGAGCTTAAAAATATAGCTCGAACCAACACCTTTTTGAGGGTCAAGAGAAAACTTGGTGGAGCCTTGCTTGGTTTAGGATTTGCTACCTCAAAAGAAGATTTTCTCAATGTGTATTTGAATGATGTCATCAACATGTTTTCTTATGCAAGCCTTAAGTGGGGTTACCTAAAGTAAGGTATTTTTGACATTTTTTTAGGATAAATATAATAAGGGGGGAATGTTGGTGTAACTATATAATTGTATTACAATTTTAAATAGTGTCTAGTTGTATAACTATCCTAGTTAAATAACTATCTAAATCTAGGTGATGCAGGACAATCCATAGGTCATAATCTCATACATAAACTTACGGAGGTCATAACTTTTGACTCAGGTCTGGGTTTTTGCTAAAAAAATTTGGGTGCATGCCTCAGGTGGTGGCATTTTTTTTTCCAATAATTTCAGATCGATTAGGGTCCATTTTAGCACATTTTCGAGAGCTGAAAGTTTCATCTAGGGATCCGAAATAAGCTTTTAGTATTTTTTCTCTAGTTTTTAGAAAGTTCTATTTTGTAATAAATCTAGAGATATGTTTCTAATCTTAGATATTAGTTGGCAATTCATCCTAGCTTAGTCAAGGGCATGTTTAGGGAAAAAATCAGCTTTTTAGGTGTTGTTTCAAAAATTACCAAAAATGGCAAAAAAACTATGGGAATAAATTATCAAAAAAGGTAATTTTCGGATTTCTTATTTTTCTTGGTTTTTTGGTTACTTAAGAGTTTGCAATGAATTGTAAAAGTAGTCAATAATGAATGGAAGATATTGAAGGTTTCAAAGTTGTGTCTATTTGCCTTGTAATTAAGTTTTATTGTTAATAGAGAGTTTGTGCTACATCATTCGGTATCAAAGTAGGAAGATGGCTGGGAGAGGAAGAGGAAGTGTCACGCCGATGCAAAGATTGATGATGGATATGCAGAGGCAGATTAAATGACTCAGTGAGTGAATGGATAATCAAGGAATACAAGGAGGAAATGAATCTGATGAAGAAGGAAACTAAAATGAAGAAAATACAGAAGAGAGGCTGGAAGAAATGAGCTATGAAGATAGAGTTCTTAGGGATTTGGAAGGAAGGAGAAAAATAATCAAGATTGATGTTTCAAACTATGATGGTAGTCTTAAGCCAGAAGAATTAGTAGACTGGCTAAACGAGATGGGGAATTTTTTTGAATGGAAGCCTATGACAGAAGAAAAGAAGATGAAGTTTGCATGCACAAAATTAAAAGGACATGCTATGATATGGTGGGATCATCTCCAATAGGAACGAACTAGAAAAGGAAAATAAAATATTAAGACATGGAGCAAGATGGAGAAAAAGCTGAAAGAAATATTCTCACCCATGGATTATTCACAAACCCTCTTTCATAGGTTCTAGAATCTAAAACAAAACTTGTCTTCAGTGCAAGACTATACGAATGAGTTCTATAAACTATCCATGTGCATAGAACATCAAGAAAATAATGAGAAGATGGCTGATAGATATATGAATGGCCTAAAATTCTCCATCCAAGATGAGTTGAACATGCATCTTATCAGCAGTATGGAGGAAGCCTACCAATTAGCCCTAAAGGCTGAAGAAAAGAAGAATAGGAAATATATCCAAAGGAATAGAGGTGGTCGAAGGGGTACCTCAACTCCATTTTGGGGAGGTTCTAATAATGGTCGAGGAGATTCTTTTCAAGGATTTGAAAAGAATATGGACACCAGGAAAGATCCTCCAAATCAAGAAAGAGGAAGGGGGTTTCAGAGAGGATGAGGCTACGAAAGTAGAAGAGACTAGGAAAATCAAAGAAGGCCATTCACTTGTTTTAGGTGTGGAGAAGAAGGATAGAGAGCCTTTGAATGTTCAAATTATAACATGCCAGAAAGAAACCAAGGAGGACAGTCTAGAATAAATCTAGTTTAACCAGAATTCATAGAAGCAGGAATAGAATAAGAAGTCCTACCAGATGTGGGAGAAACTCTCATGATGTGGAGATTGATGATCATTCCAGAGAAGGAAGAAGTCCTTGAAAAGAACTGTGATGATTCATGTCTCCGAACCAACATCTTCAGAACTAGATGCACCTCAGGTGGAAAGGTATGCCGATTTATTGTTGATGGGGGTAGCTGTGAGAATATGGTAGCTAAGGAAATGGTAGAGAAATTAAATCTGGAATGTGAGAAACATCCTTGTCCTTACCGTATTGCATGGTTTAAGAAAGGAAATGAGGTTACTATTGATAAAAGATGTTTGGTCAGTTTTACTATAGGGAAAATCTATAAGGATGATGTTAGCCCCTACAAAAGATTTTGTGGTTATATCTATTTTCTTCTGGCTGCTGCAATGTTTTTCATGTCTTAAACCCTTGAAACCTAGGCAAAAATTCAAAAAACTAGCTGTTGGTATGAAAAAACCCTAAGTGTGCCCTGTTATATTCTATTTCCTCATTACCTTTTCAGGCCACTTAAGATCTCCTTTATGCACGTGGTCTTTTCCTTCTTCATGTTCGCTAAATCACGCAATATATTTTCATGTCCCTTTATCATTCAGCGAACCCGTGAATGTATGTTGAGTTTCCATTAGTCACCAGTTCTCCTAATCCTCAAGCCATTACATCTTTTATTCAGCGATTTCTTGAATGCTTTGTTCACGTAGTCTGGGTGAGTTAAAGACTAAGGCCCACGAAAAAGGATGAATCAGATGGTTAGGTTTTAAAGTTGAATCAGATTTAAATTATAACTATCGATTTGCTACTGGCACTTGGAGGTGACCGTTGCTACCAGAGTTTGAATTTTTGAGGGTTTACAGTGACAAAAAGGACCAGAATTGAATGTTTAAGTGGTTGTGTTTGGTGAGAATGGTTGCTAATTGTTGTAGAATGGTCCTGAGGCCCCATGATTAATTGCAAAGGAGTCCTGTGTCATAACGAAGTATGGTTTTGTGCTCGAGGCATGTTGCAGGTGACTAATTTGATCAATTTTCATGGTAGATTCATGATCTCCGATATAGTACTCTAAGATTTTTCATTAATAGAGATCATTCTTGGATCTTCTTTTTTCCTAGATCACCTGGTTTTCATCCTTGTAATAAATTCTTGACTATTTTAGTTGGTTGGGTGGTTGAGACCCTAACCCTAGCTGTTTAAAGCTTGTTGCATCCTAATCTTTTGGATTCCAAGGCAACTAGTGGTATATATTGTTGCATTTTTTACTTAGTTGGGGTTCCAAAAGTTTTCTTTTTGGTCCCTAGTTGTTGTTGATGGTATTATACTAAGCAAAGAGAGCCTGGATTTTGGGTCTATTTCTTTGGTATTTTGTTGTTTAATACTGTATTGATTCTAAAAATTTTAATGAGAATACATTCAGATTCCAATTGCATATTTTTGTATGTCTTCTTGTCTTGTTCTTGAGCTCATATATGTTAATTTCACAAAGTGGGTTAGCATATGGTGAACAAAGAGCATTTTGAAATTATCTTTGAGTTCTTAACAAAGTTAGGATTAAATTCTTTCAGTTAGTTTCAGTGAGTTCATAGCTAGATAAGAATTTGATGTCATGGTATGTGAGGGAGAGGGATAATAGGCAAAGCACTTATCTTGAATTCAAGTGTATTTGAGTTAGGGTTTGCATTTGATATATGTTGGTTGAGTGACTCTCTGCCCTAGTGGAGGCACTAGTCTATTTTATGGAGGCAGTCCATCATCATCAATCACACACACATTTAAATGACAATATCTTTCAGTCAGTTAGTAAGGGGTATAGTTGTATATTATTTTGGATTCTTTTGAAGAAGTGAATCAAGGGTACACCCACCTGAGCATTAAGGCTCAAAGTGTAGGAGGATCTTGTTGATCCTTGTTAATTGGCCCTCTTCCTTGTAGACTTTGGAGTGGTGATAGAGTCAAAGTTATATTAAAGTTATCCATCAAAGTATAAATCTACAATTTGAAGATCAAAGGGAACAACCAACAAAATGGTGACTCTGTTGGGGAGAGTCTAGAGATAAAGGTTTTTTAAAAGTGCACTCTTATTTTCTTATTGTATTCAGTTAAAGGATTTCCCACTTTGGTGGGTGGTGACTCAAAAAGGGTTAGAACCAATGTTATAGATTGCAAATCATGGAAAAAGGAGGAATACTAGGTCCTTTGTTAGAAAAAATCTAGAGGTCACTCTGGAACAATTGCCTAGATAGGAGAAGAAGAGTTGGATCAGAAGACATGGTGAGTCTACTAGTGCTCCCATAAGAGAACAAAGAAATATCAGAGGTAGAGCACCACATGTTTTGTCAAGTGAGGAAGGTTCACAAGATAGAGTTTCTAGATCAGATGGTGGTCACTCTGAAGATAAATTTTATGATACCCTAGAGACAGTATTTCAAGATAAGGGTTCATTGTCTGCAGGTCAGGATGAACAAGCTAGAGATATGGATCTTGAGGTTGATTTAGATCTTGATGGAGATAATTTTAGAAGGCATCCCATGGAACCAAGGCGAGTGCATTTCCCATATCATCATTCTACTGATATAGAGGTGTCATCAAGCTCTGAGGATGTCATGATAGATCCACATGACCTAAATGCACTTAGGTTGCAGTTGGCAGAGTAGGATGCCATATATAAAAGATTACAAGAGGAAAGGGAGGCTGAAAATGTGAATGCATTAATAGAGAGAGACTCCCTTCTTAGAAAAATTAAGGAGATGAAGGAGAGAAATAAGATGCTTGCTTCTGCTCCTAAAACTCTGCAGCATAATGTTTTTGGTGATCTTGAAGCTTTGAGGAGTGAGCAAGAACGTTTGCTGCAAGACTATGAACTTGATGAAGAAGGCCCTATGATCAGACAAGTGCAAAGCTATGATCCTTTTCCTAAAGATAAAAATGGGCATGAGACTACTAGACCTGTTGTTGTTATAATAGAAAAAGGAAAGCAAAAGATGGTGGAATCCCAAATAAGCAAGCCAGTAACAATACCAAAGATCCCACCACCTGCTTCAAACAAGGATACAGAGTTAGAAATAAAAAGAAAAGAAGATGAGGATCTAGCTAAATAATTGGAAAGAGCTGAAGTTGAGGCTTCTATTACAAATAAGAAGAGAAAGATCCAGTTCTTAAAGGCTTCATCAGCAAATATTGCCGACCCATCTTTTGTTGAATTAGGTATGCCATCTATGACTACTACTATTCCACTCAATACTGCTACTACTAGTAATCCTATTCCTAATGCATCCACCAAACAAGTTGTGTGGGAATGTAGATAATAATGCTAATACTAGTGGGAATACTAGTTCAAGTTTTCAAAGAAGACCTATGCAATTAGATGGCTATAGGAAAATTAGTTTTGATGGAATACCTGGTTATCCAAATGCTTTTCCAAATGATATAAGAGATAAAATACCTAAGTTTGCTGGTAATAATGTTGTTAGTTGTGAAGAACATCTTAGGTGATTTTTTGATGTGCTAAATAACTATGAGGTCGAGCATGAGGATGTAGTTATGAAATTATTTGTTTAGTCCTTGATGGAAGATGCTAGAGACTGGTTCAAGAGATTGCCTGATAGATGTATTGATACATGGGATTCTTTTGAGAGATGTTTTAAGGAACAATATGGTGATAGGCCTAATGCTAGTTTTATGTTGAATGATTTTAATACCATAAGGAAAAATCAGAATGAGTTTGTAGCTGAATTTAATATGAGATTTCAGAAAGGTATGCATAAGTTGTTTCAAGTTATGAGGTTAGATGACAATGTTTGTTTGACCACATACTTTAATGCATTTGATGGAAAAATGGGATATTTTTTGAGGGACAAAGAACCAAGAACTCTTACAGATGCTTTTAGGATTGATGTTAATATTGAAAACAATATGAAGATATCAAGAAAATTGGGTGGGAAAAGAGATGACCCAAAGTTGTTTGTAGACAAGAGATATAAAAGGGATAATGAAAGGAATGTTGGAAACAAGAAACAAGAGGAAAATAAATTGGATAAGGTGTTGAATGCATTGAAGGATTTGAAAGTACCTGTTAATAGGAATAGTAATGTTCCTACTAATGAAAAGCCTCCGTTCAACAATAATTTCAGTAGGCAGAATAGATTGCAGAATTATCCCTACAACACCCAATGGAAGGACAGCAAGTCTATTGTCCCTACTGCAAGAAATAATAATGACAGAGCTATCCCTGATCCTTTGCAAAAGTCTTCTATAAATGTTATAGAGGATACACCATGGTGCATTGCATGTCAGTCCCCTCATTCTATAGAACATTGTGTGGTTGCACAATCCATGTTACCATATCAAGATGATAGTAATGAGGAGCTAGATCAAGAAGAAACTCATGATGACATTGGGTGTAACATGGCAACTTCATATTTAGGATATGAAGATGATTCTGATTTTGATGAAGAAGTAGATGTATGCTCAAAGAGACACAATCAGGCATTGTTCCGTCAGGAGGTCTTTTCTAATAATGAAGACATTGATGAAAAGACATGTAACATGAACTCTTCCTCTGAACTAGTGAATTTAAGAAGACCATCAAGAGAGGAAATGGATGGAATTACTGCAGAAATGATTGCCCAAGTGCAGACTAGGGGCATGGTGGCAAGGGATGTAAATGGGAAAGCTGCAGGAATGTTTATAAAGAGTACCAACTCCGGAGGACCTAGTGATAGTAAGTCAAAAAATGATCACATGGTAAGGTTCAAAGATCTGAAAGGTAAGAAGTGTGAGCCTAAGGGAGTTGGAGTTGAAAGAACTTCAAATGAGATAGAGAAACCAGTTAACACAATGGTTAAAGATGAAAAGGTGAAAGTTACCAATACACCTAATGTACCAAATAAGAAAAAGGATATTAAGGCAGTACAGATTGAGATTCCTCCTTCTGCTCCTATTGATATGTTAGCTATATTGTCTCAGATAATTGTTAAGGTTCCATTGTCAGAATTATTGAAGATCCTTGAACATAAGGATAGAGCTATTGCATGGGTAGATAATGTTCATAATAATGATGTTGCATGCAATGAATCTCAGGCAAAGGTTTTGAAGGGAGTAGAAGCTCAGGGATTGGAATCTCAAATTCCACCTATATATTTGGATAGTTCAGTCAATGCTAGCCTTGAGAACATAGATCCATTCTTTTTGAGTGTCCTTGTGAATGGAATGAAATTGAGAAATTGTATGATTGATAGTGGTGCCTCAAATACTGTTATGCCTTTCAAAATCATGGAGAAGTTAGGCCTTAAAGTTGATAAAATCCAAGGTAGATGTTGTGCAATGGATCAGAGAGAAGTGTCGGTCATTGGGACTATAAATGCAATGCCTTATAGATTGGTAGCCTATCCAAAGAAAGAACTAACTATGAGTGTCTTGGTAGTAGATATCCCTCCTCATTATGGGATGCTATTATCTAGAAGATGGAGTGCTGCCATGGGTGGAAGTTTACAATGTGACTTGTCTTATGCAACTTTGAAGATTGATGATTAGTTCATCAAGATTGAGAGAGAACCAAGAGTATGCCACGTGATTGAAAGAAACATTGATTATGAAACTACATGTTTTTTGGATACTGACATTAATGCTTTCAGGGAAGAAATCCCTATGCTTGAGAAGGATCTTATATTGCCACCTATACCTATTGAGGTGAATGCTAAATTAGTGAGGGGTGATTTTTGGGTGATGTACTTTGACGGTGCTAGCTGCAAGGATGGTGCAGGAGTGGGTACTCTACTCATTTCCCTACTGGTAACACCTACAAGTTCTCTTTCACATTGAGTTTCTTTTGTACCAATAATATAGCAGAATATGAAGCATTGTTGTTAGGATTGAGATTGGCACAAAAGCATGGAATTAAATGCATAAGGGTTGTAGGAGATTCTGAATTGGTGGTGTCCCAAGTCAGGTCAGTGTATGCTTCCAAGAACAAAAGGTTAAAATAGTATGGAAATGCTGTGTGGGATTTGATTGACTGTTTTGATGCCTTCAATATTAAGTGGAAGGATATGAGTAACAATAAGAAGGCTAATCGATTAGCCAATATAGCAATCAATCCCAGTGATATTACTTTTCCTGGTCTCTCTAAAGTTGAAATTCAGACTAGGCCTAGTATACCAGTCAATGTTGAAAATTGGCAGGTCTTTGAGGATGATCAGGATATTTTAAAATTTATGAGTTGTGAAGATAAGTATCATGGTCAAGAATTAGATTGTTCAGCCTTAGTTGAGACTGCAGAAGGAAAGGAAGTTGTCCTTGGTAATGAAGTTATTCAACTTAAAACTAACAAGGTTACTAAGGGACTTGTTGTTCTAGAAATTGTATTTGACAACTAGGATAGAGTTCAAAAGGATATTAAAAAGAAATATCACATGGAAGTGGAGGAGATAAATCTTGGAACACAAGAGGCACCTAAGAAAGTGTACATTGGTAGGGATTTTTCTCATAAAGTAAGAAAGTCTTTAATTGAATTATTAAGAAAATTCAGGCATGTTTTTGCATGGTCATATGATGACTTGAAGGTTTATAAAGAGGATTTGTTTTAGCATATTATTCCTTTGAAAAAGATGCTAAACCTTTCAGGAAGAAACAAAAGCCTATTAATCCCACATTGGCACCTAAGATGCAGGAAGAGTTAATGAAGCTAAGAGATGCTAGAATTATCAAACCTATCAGGCATTCTTCTTGGGTTTCAAATTTAGTCCCTGTTAGGAAGAAAAATGGTGACATCAGACTTTGTGTGGACTTCATAAATTTAAATACCAGCTCATTAAAAGATAACTATTGTCTACCCAATATGGAAGCCATGTTGTAGAGAGTGACTGGGTTAGAATTAATGTCTATGATGGATGGTTTCTCTGGTTACAATCAGGTGATTGTAAAAGAAACAGAACAATTTAAGACAGCTTTCACTACACCTTGGGGGACATATGTTTATGTGAGAATGTCTTTTGGTCTCACAAATGCTGGTGCAACTTTTCAAAGGGCAATGGATGTTGCCTTTTCAGATTTTATTAATGATTTCCTTGTTGTTTATCAAGATGATTTGACTGCCTATTCCAAGAAAGAAGGAGATCATTATATTCATGTAGAAAAAATATTTGTAAGGGCTTTGGAATATGGCATTTCATTAAATCCAAGGAAATGTGCTTTTGACGTCACTGAGGGTAAGTTGCTTGGCAACTTGGTTGGTAAGCAAGGAGTTAGGATTGATCCTGAAAGAGTGGTAGCTATTGATAAAATCTAGAGACCAAAGAACATCAAGGGAATTCAATCTTTCTTTGGTCAAGTGAATTTTTTAAGAAGGTTTGTTACAAACTTTGTTGAGGTTACTAGACCTATATCTAAGATGTTAAAAAAGGGATCTGTTATCAATTGGGAAGGTGAGCCTAATGAAGCTTTCAAGAGTATCAAGCATACTATTAAAGATGTCCCTGTGCTTAAGGCACTTGATTATAGTATCCCAATGCATATCTTTTCTTTTGCATCTTTTCATACTATTGCTGAAGTATTGTTGCAGAAAAATAATGAAGGTTATGAGCAGCCTATTGCATTTTTCAGTAAATCTTTGCAGGCTGCTGAATTGAAGTATGATATTAATGAGAAACATACATATGCACTTGTCAAGGTAGTGAAATCTTTTAGATGTTATTTGATGGGAGGAATTGTGATTTCCTTTGTGCCAAGTGCAGCAGTCAAAGATATCTTCTCATAGCAAGAGGTGTCTAGGAGGAGATGCAGATGGATAAATAGAATTTAGGAATTTAACATTGATGTCCAGATCACTAAATTGGTTAGAGGACAAGGATTAGCAAAATTGATGGCTCAATCCAATCTTGATACAAATCAGATAAATCAAGCTGAGATTGATTATACTTATGATATGGATGATTGTATCTGGTATCAAGATATCATCTATTACTTGAGAAATATGAAGTGTCCAGTAGACATGGATGACAATAAGAAAAGAACATTGAAATTATAGGCCATCAAGTATGTGATTGTGAGATGTAAATTGTATAGAAAAAATTTGGATTGCATACTTTTGAAATGTGTTGATGAAAATCAGGCTAACAAGTTGTTAAAGGAAATGCATGAGGGAGTTTATGGAGGGCATTATATGGTTAAGACAACTGCTCATAAAATATTGAGAGTAGGATTTTGGTGGCCCACAATCTTTAGGGATGCATAACAGCTGGTAAGGAGGTGTGATGCTTGTCAAAGATTCTCTGGTAAGCTTAAATTTTTAGGCAATATGCCCTTAAGGCCAATAGAAGTGCAGGATCCTTTCCAATAGTGGGGAATAGATTTCATAGGGGAGATACCAAACAAGTCTAGTGGAGGACATTCCTGGATACTAGTTGCTACTGATTATTTCACTAAGTGGGCAGAGGCTATACCTACAATAAATGCAACTAGTAAGGTGGTAACTAATTTTATTTTGAATAATATTGTTACAAGGTTTGGGTGCCCTGAGAGGATAGTCAATGATAATGCAATGTGCTTCAGGTCTGCTGAGTACAAAGAATTCTGCAAAGGTTTTGGAATTCAAGTATCAAATTCCTCACCTTATCATCCACAAGGAAATGGACAGGCAGAATCAACTAATAAGAGTTTGATTAAATTTCTCAAAAGGATTCTTGATAAGAATAAGAAGGCATGGAATTCAAAATTGCCATTAGCTCTATGGGCTGATAGGGTAATAGTAAAGAAGGCAATTGGTTGTGCACCATTTGACTTAGTATATGGAATACATGCAAGAATGCCTCAGAATAATTTATTGGAAATGTAAAAATTTGTTCAGTTGTATGATGATGATATAGATGATGAGATGCAGTTGAGGATTGAGGATCTTATTAGGTTGGATGAAACTAGAAGAGAGTCAGCTGCAAAAAATGCCAAATTGCAGTTACAAGTTAAAAATTTGTATGATAAGAAGACTGTTGAAAGGAGCTTTGAACCTGGTGATTTGGTGTTAATTTGGAATGCTAGATTGGAAGATAAAGGTAAACATGGAAAATTTGATTCCATTTGGCTAGGGCCATACCAAATTCATGAAAAATGGGGCCAAGATTCATATATTGTGAAGGAATTAAATGGTAATGTTCAAGAATTGCTTGTTCATGGATAATTCTTGAAGAGATAATTCTCCTTAAGTATTTTGTTTTCCATGAGCAGTAGCTAGGTTTGTACATATTGTATTTTCTATAAATAGTTGCTCACCCCTGTTTTGTCTTGTCTTAATTCCTAGGGTTTTATCCAGCTGCTCTCTATTTTTCAATTTTTGTCTTGTGGGATGGTCTACTTTAACCAGTGATTCTAAGTTCTTGTCATGCCCGCAAGAGACATGCATCCCCAGATAGAGCCACTGTTAGCCCCTGCAAAATATTTTGTCATTATATCTATTTTCTTTTGGCCACTGCAATGTTTTTCATGTATTAAACCCTTGAAACCTAGGCAAAAATTCAAAAAACTAGCTGTTGGTATGAAAAAACCCTAAGTGTACCCTGTTATATTCTATTTCCTCATTACCTTTTTGGGCCACTTAAGATCTCCTTTATGCACATGGTCTTTTCCTTCTTCATGTTTGCTGGATCACACAATATATTTTCATGTCCCTTTATCATTCAGTGAACCTGCGAATGTATGTTGTGTTGCCATGAATCGCTAGTTCTCCTAATCCTCAAGCCGTTACATCTTTTATTCAATGATTGCCCGAATGCTTTGTTCGCATACTCTCCTATTCCTAATGGTCTATGCTTTAACTTCTAGCAAATTGGCGAGTGTCTTGTGTCTTTTCTTTAGTTGCGTATTCACGGAGTGCTAGGCCCTGTTTCAAGCGGTGATACATGTGGACATGATGTCGAAGGATGTTGAAATGGCGATATTTCATTGGTCAAGATTGATGACTTGTTATCTATCAGTGGGCCTAGCTTTTTGTTCATCCTGATCTGAAAGTTGTCATGTTTTCACAAGAGGTTTGTCAGAGGTATGCACTTTTGCGATAGCCGTCGATCCTCTTGTGTGGGCCCAGAAGAATTTCTCGGTGCTTTTAGTGGCAAGCATAAATTGTAGCAGTTCTAACAAATGTTTGATGTGTTCACTGGTTTGCATGATAAACTGGTGATACTCTAAATGTCTTGGCGATTCAGTGAACGTGCATTTGCGCATTCGCTAAATATTTTGGTGATGACCTAAAGTATTCGGTAAATTGGTGAAACATCTTTAGTCACCAGTTCGCCAGATAAGTGGGGCCATTTATACTGAGGTGTCATCACTGATTGGTCGAAGAGGAATGATGTGGCGGGATGTCGGGCAGGCCCAAGGTTTGTAAAGTATTCAGTGACTCGGTGACTGAAGTGCTCACTTATTCTTGTAATGTGACCCAGGGTTAAGAAATGTTTTAGCGATTCAGTGAATGCCCTTGTTCGTGTGTTCTTCGAGTTTGACCATGGTTAAGAAAAGTATCTCGTGACCTGGAGATTGCTTTTGTTCATGCATTCACTGAATCCCAGGGTTAAGTCTTTAGAGAGAAGAATAAGGAAATATTTCAGTGGGTCCAAAGTGACACGTAGGTACATTTGGCAAATTGTGATAGGTCCACAAGGTAATCCATTGGCAACTGTAGTGGGGCTTGGTTTGTGAGTGTGTCAGAGGGTCCTGACATATGTAGAAGATCTACAGTTGGCGTAAGTTCTCATGAGATGCATCAGAGGTTTGCAAATTTGTGTCAGCCGTCGATTTCACCTCTTTCAAAAGCAGCAAAGTAAAGCGGGTCCACTGCTATGTATGCATGATTTGGCTACTTCTGATTGGTTGAGGAGGATGAGTCAGATTTTGTCAGTGGGGTTGAGGTTTTCCAGTCTTCAGTGGGTCCTGATATGTCAGAGCATCAATGGTTGTCATGTTTTCACAAGGGGTGTATCAGAGCCATGCGATCATGCGACAACCGTTGATCTTCTTGTGCGGGCCCGATTGAGTTTCTCAGTCCATTTGGTGGTAAGGAGATATTTTTGGTGGCATTGATAAAGTTTTCTTTATTCGTTGATTCACGGGATGTTTTGGCGGAGGTCTAGTGGACTTGGCGATTCAGTGAGCAGTGGTCGTGTGATCGCTAAATGTTTTAGCGATGGTGGAAATTTTTACACAAACTGGTGAATAACCTTTAGTCGCTAGTTCACCAAATGTGACTGGGGCAAGTCAGATTCCCTTCAGTCACCAGTTTGCTTAATGGGGGACCGGGGTTAGTAAGTTTCCTTTATTCACTAATCACTAGGTTAAATCATGAGTTAGAGTTTCTTCTCGCGAATAAGATTTTCCTTTGTCACATGTTCATTGAAAGTAACCCGAGGTGTCTGGGTGAGTTAAAGACATAAGGCCTACAAAAAGGATGAATCAGATGGTCAAGATTTAAAGTTGAATCAGATTTATATTATAACCGCCGATTTTTTGCTAGCGCTTGGAGGTGACCATTGCTACCAGAGTTTGAATTTTTGAGGGTTTACAGCGACAAAAAGGACTAGAATTGAATGTTTAAGCAGTTGTGTTTGGTGAGAATGGTTGCCAACTATTGCAGAATGGTCCTGAGGCCCCATGATTAATTGCAAAGGAGTCTTGTGCCGTAAGTAAGTATGGTTTTATGCTCGAGGCATGTTGCAGGTGACTAATTTGATCAATTTTCATGGTAGATTCATGATCTCCAGTATAGTACTCTGAGATTTTTCATTAATAGAGTTCATTCTTGGATCTTCTTTTTTCCTCGATTGCCTGCTTTTCATCCTTGTAATAAATTCTTGACTATTTTAGTTGGTTGGGTGGTTGAGACCCTAACCCTAGCTGTCCGAAGCTTGTTGCATCCTGATCTTTTGGATTCTAAGGCAGCTAGTGGTATATATTATTGCATTTTTGACTTAGTTGGGGTTCCAAAAGTTTTCTTTTTGGTCCCTAGTTTTTGTTGATGGTATTATACTGAGCAAAGAGAGCCTGAATTTTGGGTCTATTTCTTTGGTATTTTGTTGTTTGATAATGTATTGATTCTACAAATTTAAATGAGAATACATTCAGATTCCAATTGCATATTTGTTTATGTCTTCTTGTCTTGTTCTTGAGCTCATATATGTTAATTTCACAAAGTGGGTTAGCATATGATGAAGAAAGAGCATTTTGAAATTATCTTTGAGTTCCTAACAAAGCTAGGATTAAAGTCTTTTAGGTAGTTTCAGTGAGTTCATAGCTAGATAAGAATTTAATGTCATGGTTTGTGAGGGAGAGGGATAATAGGAAAAGCACTTATCTTGAATTCAAGTGTATTTGAGTTAGGGTTTTCATTTGATATATGTTGGTTGAGTGACTCTATGCCCTAGTGGAGGTACTGGTCTATTTTTTGGAGGCAGTCCATCATCATCAATCACACACACATTTAAATGACAATATCTTTCAGTCAGTTAGTAAGGGGTATAGTTGTATATTATTTTGGATTCCTTTGAAGAAGTGAATCAAGGGTACACTCGCCTGAGAATTAAGGCTCAAATTATTGGAGGATCTTGTTGATCCTTGTTAATTGGCCCTCTTCCTTGTAGACTTTGGAGTTGTGATAGAGTCAAAGTTATATTAAAGTTATCCATCAAAGTATAAATCTATGAGTTGAAGATCAAAGGGAACAACCAACAGATGAGATATGGTGTGATGTTATTCCTACGGATGCTTGTCATATTTTTTTGGGAAGGCCATGGCAGTATGATAGGAAGATCATGCATGATGGAGAGAAAAATACATATACCTTCTGGAAGGATGGCTCTAAAGTGACTCTCTTACCACTTACGGATGAAAGGAAGAATGAGACCATGTTGTCTGCAAAGGATGTTGTCAAAGAAATGAAGGTGATAGGTTGTTGCTATACACTTGTAGTAAAAGGAGGAGAATAACTAGAAGACATCATACCACATGATGCAGTAAAGATACTAGAAGAATTTGCTGATGTTATTCCAAATGAGCTACCTAACAGTCTCCCACCAAAAAGGGATATATAAAACACCATATTGATTTGATTCTTGGAGCAACTCTTCCTAATCAAGTAGCTTATCAAATGAACCCAACACAACATGCAGAGCTCAACAAACAAGTAACAGAACTAGTTGAGAAAGGCCTGGTTAGAGAAAGCATGAGCCCATGTGTTGTGCCTGCATTGTTGACCCTAAAGAAGGATGGAACATGGAGGATGTATACTGATAGTAGAGCAATTAATAAGATTACTATCAAGTATCAGTTTCCTATTCCTTGTATAGAGGCTACGATGGATGAATTAGCAGGGGCCAAATACTTCAACAAGATTGATCTGTGAAGTGGATACCACCAAATTTGAATTTGTGAAGGAGATGAGTGGAAGACAACTTTTAAGAGTAGGTATGGCTTGTATGAGTGGATGGTTATGCCATTTGGGATTTCTAATGCACCAAGTACATTCATGAGATTGATGAATACTGTATTGCGACCCTGCATTGGTAAGTTTTTTGTAGTTTATTTTGATGATATCCTAATTTATAGGAAAAACAAAGGAGAACACCTGCAACACTTGAGGCTCATCCTAAGTGTACTGAGGAAAGAGAAGCTCTATGCAAATTTGAAGAAGTTTAAATTCATGCAAACCAGTTTGACTTTTTTGGGCTTTGTCATTTCTGAAGATGGTGTTCAGATGGACCTAGAAAAGGTTAAGGAAATCCTAGAATGTCCTAGTCCATCCAGCATAACAAGGGTAAGGAGTTTTCATGGATTGGCAACCTTTTATAGAAAGTTCATTCATAATTTTAGCAGTATTGTAGCACCCATAATAGATTGTACGAAAGGAAGGGAATTCACACGGACAAGAGATGCTAAACAGAGTTTCCAATTCTTGAAGAAAAAGGTAACTGAAGCTCCTATATTGGCACTTCTCAATTTTGATAAAGTATTTGAAGTAGAGTGTGATGCTTCCCATGTTGGGATAGGTGCTATTCTTAGCCAGACAGGTAAACCAATAGCCTTTTTCAGTGAAAAGTTGAATGATGTGAGGAAGAACTATTCTACCTATGATTTAGAATTTTATGCTATTGTTCAAGCCTTAAGGCATTGGAGGCATTATCTAGTCCCACAAGAATTTTAACTATTTACAGATCATTTGGCCCTTAAATATGTGAACACACAAAATAAGTTTATTAGTAGGCATGCTAAATGGGTGTCTTTCTTGCAAGGGTATAATTTTGTTTTGAAGCATAAGTCAAGAAAGCAAAATTAGGTTGCTGATGCCCTAAGTTGGCGTGTTACACTCATAACTACAATGGAAATAGAGGTAATTGGTTTTGATGCTATTAAGGTTTTGTATGAGGTTGATGATGATTTTTGGGAAATTATAGAGAGGATTAAAGAACCGAGAACTAATCTTTTAGATCACATGAGAGGAGAATACTTTATGTAGGATGGTTACCTCTTTAGAGGAAAACAACTTTGTATACTAGCTGGCTCCATGAGGGAAAATATTATCTGATAATTTCATAGTGGTGATTTGGCTGGTCACTTTGGAAAGGACAAGACAATAGCCTTGGTTGAAGACAAATACTACTGGCCAAAATTGAAAAGGGACATTACTAAGTACGTGGCAAGCTGTAGAATCTTTCAAGTGGCTAATGGTCACTCCCAAAACATAGGATTGTATATACCTCTACTTGTACCCATCGAGCCATGGATAGATGTGAGTATGGATTTTGTATTGGGGCTTCCCCACACCTAGCAAGGTACATATTCTATCTTTGTAGTTGTTGATAGATTCTCTAAGATGGCTCATTTTATTACCTGTAAAAAAAACTAATGATGCCACAAGGATAGCCAACTTATTTTTCTCAGAAGTTTTCAGACTCCATCGCATTCTGAAGACTATCACTTCTGACAAGGATACTAAGTTTTTGAGTCATTTTTGGAGGACCTTATGGAAGAAGATGGGAACATAGTTGTAGTTTAGCAGTGCCTATCATCCCCAAACTAATGTGAAAACTAAGGTAGTCAATCAAAGTTTGGGAAACCTGTTACGGTGTATTGTTGGTGAAAAGCCCAAGTAGTGGGACTTGGCATTGCCTCAAGTAGAGTTCACTTACAACAGTTCTGTTAACAGATCAACTAGAAAATCTCATTTTCAGATCGTATATGGTAAGAATCCTCAGGGTGTCTTGGACATTGTACAACTTCCTGTGCAAGACCGAATTAGCGATGATGGGGAAGCATTTGTGGAACACCTTCAACAACTTCAACAAGATGTGAGGAGTAAATTACAAGATAGTAATGAGTGATATATGGATGTTGCAGATGTCAGTAGAAGGAGACAAATATTTAATGCAGGTGATTTGGTGATGGTGTACTTGAGACATGAGAGATTTCCCACTGGCACATATCATAAGCTAAAATACAAAAAGATAGGTCCTTGCCAAATTTTGAAGAAGATCAATGATAATGCCTATGAGGTTTGTCTACCAGATGATATAGATATTTCTCTTGTCTTTAATGTTTCTAATTTATATGAATTTCATGGAGAACTATTTGAGCCAAATAGTACAGATGAGGTGGATTGGCATCACCACCTTCCAAGCAAAAAGAAGGAATAGATTGCCCACATTTTGGACAAGTAGTCTACAATCACCCAGAATGCTCATTATAATAGATACTTGATTCAATGGGAGGGATTACCAACAACAGACAACACTTGGATCTCGGAATGGGAAGTGATGAAATTGGACCCCACAAAGTTGCAATAGTTCACAGACACCCACTTGTAGGAGCTGCATTACTTTAAAGAAGGGGAGAATGATGCAGGACCTTTTGTAGGTCATAATCTCGTACAGAAACTTCCGGAGGTCATAACTTTTGACTCAGGTCTGGGTTTTTGCTAAAAATTTTCGGGTGCATGCCTCAGGTGGTGGAATTTGTTTCTCCAATGATCTTAGATCAATTGGGCTCTATTTTAGCACATTTTCAGGAGCTGAAAGTTTCATCTAGGGCTTTGAAATCAGCTTTTAGTGTTTTTTCTCTAGTTTTTAGAAAGTTCTATTTTGTAATAAATCTGGAGATATGTTTCTAATCTCGGATATTAGTTGGAAATTCATCCTAGCTTAGTCAAGGGAATGTTTAGGGAAAAAATCATCTTTTTAGGTGTTGTTTCAAAAATCACCAAAAATGGCAAAAAAACAACTATGGGAAAAAATTGCCAAAAAAGGTAATTTTTGGATTTCTTGGTTTTCTTGGTTTTTTGGTTACTTAAGAGTTTGTAGAAAATTGTAGAAGTAGTCAGTGATGAATGGAAGATATTGAAAGTTTCAAAGTTGTGTATATTTTCCTTGTGATTAAGTTTTATTGTTAACAGAGAGTTTGTGCTACATCACTAGGTCTCTTTGGCATTGTATAAAGGAACACAATGTTATCAAATAAGATCATTGAAGTATTCTAGTCCTTCAATGATACCAAATGAATGAGTGAAATACTTTAATGATCTTCTTTGATAGCATGTGTGTCTTTATACAATACCAAAGATAGTTTAATAACCCTAGATTTGGATAGTTATTTAACTAGGATAGTTATACAACCAGACACTATTTAATAATGTAATAGAATTATATAGTTACACCAACTAACAAGTCAAAGTAATTTTTTACAATGAAAGTAAAAAACTACCTCAACTTCCCTTATTTATAGTTATTCAACTCAAAAAATACATAAAGACAACATTTGATGAAAAAAACCTAAAATGTAGCCTTGTAACTCCAGAAAGCCATGATATCCACCATCAAATATCACTAAGGATTACATGGATTTGAACTATATGCAAATCACAAGGGCTTACACTTCAAAGAGAATATTGGATATTATTTCCATTTGTCTACTCAATTTACATGTTTAGTCCACTTCATGTTATTTAATTATAATATTAAGGAATTCTTAAAATGTCTGCTCCTATGGGATATAATATTTTAAGTTTATTTTGTATAAGATCAATCATTCTACCAACACTTTGTTGACATCCAATCATATGTCTACAAAAGATAGACAAAAATATTCTTTATTTCACCTTCCACACCTCTTTGACATACCCATGTCAACAAAATCAAACCTCTGTTCAACAAGTTCATTCACCTCAACCAGAAAGTATTTGTCCCTAGAACACAAATTATGGACACTGCCATTACCACCTATTCAATGTTCTTTTTCCCCAGAGGTTAGATTGGCATTAGGATTGACAGGGCTAATGTCACATTCACTCAACACTCCAAATCTGACAAGGAAAAAGGCCAACTGACAAGGATCAAAGAGAGATCCTTCTACACTTTGAGCTCCACATCACTTAGCTGGGTATACCTCATCTGCACACACATACAACTTGTGTCACACTACAAGCCTGCAAGTAACTAACTATGGAATGGTTCTCAAACCCTTGTAGGTATCTTGTACCTCAAATGAAACCAATATCTCATGCAATAGCCCTACTTGCATGGAGTGAGTATGAAAACCAAAGACCTATCCTAACAACATGAAAAGGAAAGGGTGGAACTTGATGTAAATGATTTTAGATGGATTGAAGGGACCCCTGAGATACCCTAAGTCTCACATAGACCAGTGCCTTATCCAATGGGCCACAGAGTCAAATACCCTATTGCAAGAGAATGCTATGAAACAAGAAAACAATATACTCAATGTGTTGATGCCTAACATCAATCACACACCATGACCAAACCTCACTTCAACAACCCACCTGTGTATTAAAGTATGTTATTATCCATCCAAAGGATTTTAACCCTCCCCTTAGAAGAGACCTATAAATAGATAATACATTAACTAGTATCCACTGGAAGACAAGCATGACATATCTTTAACACCTCAGCTCATACATACATGAACACTAACTCTGAACCAGTTATCCCTGTGAAGACAACTCCACTTGCAAACACATAGGCAATGCAAACAAAAAAATCAAACACCCTTGATGTATGATTAATGAATTCAAAATTCAAATGGAGATAGCTTGGTAACAGTAAGAATATATTAAATCCTCATACATAAGACAAATCTGTTACAATATGCCCTATATTCTTAGAACCAGCCAGGGAAGAATAACACCCTATATGCAGAGAAGAAGGAAAAATATTTACAGGAAAAGGACCCTTCACTTGGAACCAATTCTCCTCAAAAATTTGCAGAAGAAGGAACCCTTACAAAGTCAAAATTACAGCCATTTATACCACTAGCCATCTTGGAATCTCAAAATAGGATGCAACAAGCTTCAGATAGCTAGGGTAGGGTTAGGGTTTCACCCACCAAACCTAATCAGAATTAGTCAAATTTATTACATGGGATGAAGAACCCCGGTGATCAGATCCAAAAATGATCCCCATTGATGAAAATATCTGAGAAATTTACCAAGGACCATAAATCTGTCACGCCAATCAGTCTAATCATCCATCTGCAACATGCCTTGAGCAACAAATCCCAATCCTATATAGCACAAAAGTCTTTGCAATCAATTAATAGGCCACTGGACAACTCTACAAACACACTGAGAAACCAACTCCACCAAGATCAGCCGCTAAAACAATTAAAACCAGTTCTTTTTGTTGCTGCAAACCCTCTCAAAAATTCAAATTTGAAATCAAATAGTCATCTCCATGGTGCCAACAAGAAATCGACGGTCGACATTTGAAAATAGGTCAACTTTAAGTCTTGACCGTCAAATCTTCATATTTCATGGGCCTTATGATTTAACCTTTATAGGAATCCTAGTTTACATTTAGCGATCACATGATAGAACACATTCCTATTCGTGAGATGAAATATCAACTCATCATTTAACCCAGCGATTTAGCGAACAATGGAAATGAAACTCATCCTGGTCACATCTGGCGAACTGGTGACTAAAGGGAATTCTCACATTTGCTGAATGCTTTACACTACCACCAGATGTTTTAGTGATTACATGAACACAATTATTTACCCATTCGCTAGAAGATTTGGATCTTCACCAAATTATTATTAGACTGTGCGAATACTAAAGATTTTATCAGCACCGCTATATACTTTGTCTGAACTGCCAAAAGACTTTGATAACCCTGGGCCTGCCTGCAAACCGCCACATGTCATAATATCATTTTCTATCTTCGCCAAGTCACTCTGACACAGGACCCACTCTGCTGCATCATACACATCAGCCAATCAGAATTTGACATATCATCAGATGGTTCCACAATCTCAGCAAACTCAACCCTCCTATTTGGCAAACACATGACTGAAAGAATATCGCCAAGTCACGGAATACTTGATATCATCACCAAATCATTTAGCGAACGCAAGAACACTATTCACTAGATCGCCAAAACATATAGAGAATCACCAATTTATCATGTGAACTAGCGAACAAATAGAAATTTTGTCAGGCCGCTAAACATTTTATCACAACTGCCAAAAGCACTGAGAAATTCAACCGAGCCCACACAAGCAGATCGACAGCGGGTGCAATTTCGCATAGCTCTGACAAATCCCATGTGCTTTTACGCTGTCCATTGATTTTTTGACATGTCAGGACCCACTGAGCCTCAGGAAATCAGGTCCCACTTTATCTACCAAATCATCACCTTGTGGACCCATAAAAACCTGCCACCTTAGCATCTTCTGACATCAGACCCACAAAAATATTTCTTTATTCATTTTGTTGCAAGATTAACCTAGGGATTCAGTGAATGCGTGAACAAAGGAAATCTCCAGTTTGAGAGATACATCCTTTAACCATGGTCAAACCCTAAGAATACACGACTGAAGCCATTTGCTGAATCACCAAGTCACTTTCTTAACTGGGGTTACACTTTGAGAATATGTGACTACCTTCAGTCGCTTAATCACTGAATACCTCTTACAACCCTAGGCCTACTGACAAATTCCAACTCAGTGGTCTTCCTAACATTATATCCACCTGTATCATCCTTCAGCCAATAAGAAACAAGCATATCAGCTCCAAATGTGTACACGTAGTAGTGGACCCACCTGTATATCGACATCTAATCAGACGGCGGGTGCATGATCGCATGGGGGAAGAATATTCCATGCAAACATATGCTATTCGTTGATCTAAAATCTTTGACATTGGGCCCCACTGACATGAAATCCAACTCACCACTGGCAACCAATGACTGCATGACAAGTAAGCATCCCACTGACAATTGGTCCACATGTAACACCGTTTAAAAAAAAGAGCCCAACACTTCGTGAATCAGCGACTGAAGGAAGGGCAAGCCATTCACTAGGTCGCTAGAAGTTAAAGCATAGACCACTAGGAATAGGAGAATACGCAAACAAAGCATTCAAGAAATCGCTAAATGTTTTCATGAAACTACCAAGTATCAAGCAAATAAGAGAATGCATGTTCGCGGGTTTTCCAAATAAAAGACATGACAACTTGAAGACTTGGAGAATACGTGACTAACCACATTCGCTAGTTCGCTAAATAACATAAAGGCATGAAAGAATATTAAGCGATTCGACAAACATGGAGAAGAAGAATGACCACATGTAGAAAGGGGATTTTAAGTGGCTCGAAAAAGCAAATGTGAGAATTCCGTTCAGTTGCCAGTTCGCCAGATGTGACCGGGATGAGTTTCATTTCCTTTGTTCACTAAGTCGCTGGGTTAAATGATGAGTTAATGTTTCATCTCACGAATAGGAATGTGTTATGTCACGTGGTCACTAAATGTAAACCAGGATTTCTATAAAGGTTAAATCATAAGGCCCACGAAATATGAAGATCTGACGGTCAGGACTTAAAGTTGACCTATTTTCAAATGTCGACTGCCGATTTCATGCTGGCACCATGGAGATGACCGTTTGATTTCAAATTTGAATTTCTGAGAGGGTTTGTAGCGACAAAAAGGACTAGTTTTAATTGTTTCAGCAGCTGATCTTGGTAGAGTTGGTTTCTCAGTGCATCTGTAGAGTTGTCCAGTGGCCTATTAATTGATTGCAGAGACTTTTGTGCCATATAGGATTGGGATTTCTTGCTCAAGCCATGTTGCAGATGGATGATTAGACTAATTAGCATGACAAATTTATGGTCCTTGGCACATTTCTCAGATATTTTCATAAATGGGGATCATTTTTGGATCTAATCACCGGGGTTCTTCATCCCATGTAATAAATTTGACTGATTCTGATTAGGTTTGGTGGGTGAAACCCTAACCCTACCCTAGCTGTCTGAAGCTTGTTGCATCCTATTTTGGGATTCCATGATGGCTAGTGGTATAAATGGTTGTAATTTTGACTTTGTGAGGGTTCCTTCTGCAAATTTTTGAGGAGAATTGGTTCCAAGTGAAGGGTCCTTTTCCTGTAAATATTTTTCCTTCTTCTCTGCACATAGGGTGTTCTTCTTTCCTTCTTGGTTCTGAGAATATAGGGCATATTGTAATAGATTTTTCTTATGTATGAGGATTTAATATATTCTTACTGTTACCAAGCTATCTCCATTTGAATTTTGAATTCATTAATCAAACATCAAGGGTGTTTGATTTTTTTGTTTGCATTGCCTATGTGTTTGCAAGTGGAGTTGTCTTCACAGGGATAACTGGTTCAGAGTTAGTGTTCATGTATGTATGAGCTGAGGTGTCAAAAATATGTCATGCTTGTCTTCCAATGGATACTGGTTAATGTATTATCTATTTATAGGTCTCTTCTAAGGGGAGGGTTAAAATCCTTTGGATGGATAATAACATACTTGAATACACAGGTGGGTTGTTGAAGTGAGGTTTGGTCATGGTGTGTGATTGATGTTAGGCATCAACACATTGAGTATATTGTTTTCTTGTTTCATAGCTTTCTCTTGCAATAGGGTATTTGAATCTATGGCCCATTGGATAAGGCACTAGTCTTTGAGAGACTTAGGGTATCTCAGGGGTCTCTTCAATCCATCTAAAATCATTTACATTCAGTTCCACCCTTTCCCTTTTATTTTATTAGGATAGGTCTCTTCTTTTCATACTCACTCCATGCAACTAGCGCTATTGCATGAGATATTGATTTCATTTGAGGTATAGGATACCTACAAGGGTTTGAGAACCATTCCACAGTTAGTTACCTGCGGGCTTGTAGTGTGACATAAGTTGTATGTGTGTGTAGATGAGGTATACCCGCCTGAGTGATGTGGAGCTCAAAGTGTAGAAGGATGTCTCTTTGATCCTTGTCAGTTAGCCTTTTTCCTTGTCAGATTTGGAGTGTTGAGTGAATGTGACATTAGCCCTATGAATCCTAATGCCAATCTGACCTCTGGGGAAAAATAACATCCAACAAGGTGGTGACTCCACTGGAGAGAACAACAATGAAGAGCTACATCTATTAGAATCTCTGGTTGTGGTTATATTGTGAAGTCAAAATCTTATTGACCAGATTGATTTGCCCATATGAGTTACCGACAAGATGGTAACTCTGCTAGGAAGAGTCTAGAATAGAGTTAGATAGAAAAAATACACTTGTAAAATCTTCTCACTGCATGCTTAGTGGTGACTCTGAGTTCTCTGTTTGATCAGTGCAGCTCCTAATAAATAGTGTGCAAATCCTAGTGAAGTTTTGTGTTGATTGGAAGAAGAAACAAAGAAAAGTGATACATTTTCCTCTGCAGGGAGGTGGCGACTCTACACTATCAAAGAACCTAATGGAGCTTCTAGGAGAGCTCTAGATCTGCCCTGCCTTCCAGTCAACAAAGTCTTATGCTACAAAACTTCTAGGTATTTCTCGGATCTAAGATGTTTCCTTATTAAGTGATCAAGCACTAAGAAAAGGAATAAGGAGTGAGTAGAAATTTGCAGACTTCAAATTTTTAGTTCCATCTCTGCCAAATTTTATGGAAGTAATGCATTAAGTTATAATGGGTAAGCTTGAGGAGGAGCTTGCATTACTAGACCAGGGCATCCTTAGGGATTGCATAAAATTGATAAGGTTGAAGGTGGGATGCAGAAATGATCTATACATATCTCTGTTCTATGAGAAGTTTTGTGGTGCATATGATGAGCTTCCAGATGATATTGAGTTTTCAAAGTCAGTGTTCATTATTTTGTTTTTGGAGCTTTGTTTTCCTGAATCAACCAGCTGGCCATCCCCTTTATGGGAGGATTATTATATATGTATCAGGGATTGGGTACTTAGTGATGATAGTCTTGAGCTTGAGGATGCACTTGGGGTTGTGTCTAGTAGTACTATTATTGAGAATGATGGAAGCTATGAAGGAGATGTGTCAAGTGTTGACACTCTTTCTTACAATCATGAGAGTGATGCTCTTTCTCAGTATGGGGTAGAAAGTTTGTGCAGTCAATCAGATGAAGAAGAGGATTGGATGGATGAAGATGTTGCTAATGATTGTGTGTCAGAGGATGGTGTTCTTGAGGATAGTTGTTCACTTCATAGTGAACAAATTTCATATCTCCTATCTTGTGAATACCTCAGGTGTGCCTCTGATTCTTTTGTTGCCCCAACACTACTAGATAGCAACCAAGCTATATATGATGTATCAGATGATGAGGTGGCTAGTGTTTTCTCAGTTTAAAGTGATACAGATGTCCCTGATATGGTATTGAATACTGGTTGGGAAAGTTGTATAGATTTTGAATCCTTTTCTGATTCTGAATCTGTTGCTAAGCTATTAAGGGTTGACCCTTCAGTTTCTCATGATGAGCATGTTGATGTTTCTTTTCCCACCTACCAACAATTTTTGGTTTCATCAAATGCTAACGAGATGCAGAGTGCTCGTATGTTTGATGATGATGTCCCATATGATGAGTCTCCTTAGTATTTGCATGAAGATTAGTATATCTTCTCCTTGGAGGTGCAAACTTCTGGTATGAATGGATCCAATAGCGAGTGCACTGATAGTTTGATAGAGCTAGAGTGTTTTTCTTTTTAGTTGGACAGTAAGTTTCCTGAAAGGGGTGGGAAACTTGAAGATGATTTATGTTGTAGTTCCTTCATCATTTTACTACTTAAGGAGTGCAACATGCATATGCCATTTTCTTTTCAAAGTTGGTATGATTTCCATTCTGGTTCTCAAATTGATCATGCTGATTTTTCTTGACTTATGTTATGGGGGAATGGAAATAAATTTGACCAGATGCATGGAAATGATAATTTCAGCTCATTTTCATTTTATGGAGATGAAAACCAAATTTTTGATAGAGGAAAGATTTGGTCAGAATTTTTGGGGCCTTGAGCCTTTTTTGTAAATCTTGTAAATATTTTGTAAATATTTTCCTTTCTTGTTGTGTGTTTCCTTCCCTGTTCCTTGGTTCGGTTGTCAGTTTTTGAGGTCCCTTGTTTTTGTCTTCTGGGTGGTCTGCTTTTCCCAGAGATCTGAATCCTTGCCATGCCTGCAAGAGCCATGCATCCCCAACTAGAGCCACTATTAGCTCATTTTCATGTCAATGCTAAATCCTTAGAAAATGGTCTATACCTGCTAAAAATTTTCATGGCTTTAGCATTTTTCTTCTTGTCTTTGCAATTATTTTTCATGTTTATGGCCTCAAACCCTTACAAAATATTCAAAAATCTAGTCATTGGTATGAAAAAACCCCAAGTCATGTCTCATGGCTCTATTATATTTCTCTGTTACCTTTCTCGAGCCACTTAAAATCCCCTTTCTGCACGTGGTCATTCTCCTTCTCCATGTTTGCTGAATCGCTTAATATTCTTTCATGCCTTTATGTTATTCAGCGAACTGGAGAATGTGGTTAGTGGCGTATTCTCCAAGTCTTCAAGCTATCATGTCTTTTATTTGGCAAACCCCTGAACATGTATTCTCTTATTCACTTGATACTTGGTAGTTTCATGAAAACATTCAGCGATTGCCCGAATGCTTTGTTTACGTATTCTCCTATTCCTGTCGGTCTATGCTTTAACTTCTAGCAACCCGGCAAATGGCTTGCCCTTCCTTCAGTCGTTGATTTGCTAAGTGCTGGGCCCTTTTTTTTAAATGGTGTTACATGTGGACTAGTTTTTAGTGGGATTCTTACTTGTCATGCAGTCATTGGTTGCCAGTGGTGAGTTAGATTTCATGTCAGCAAGGCTTGATGTCAGAGATTTAGATCAACGGCTGGTGTATGTTTGCATGGAATATTCTTCCCCCATGCGATCATGCACCCACCATCTGATTAGATGCCGATATAAAGGTGGGTCCACTGCTACGTGTACACATTTGGAGCTGACATGCTTGTTTCTTATTGGCTAAAGGATGATACAGGTGGATATAATGTCAGGAAGACCGCTGAGTTGGAATTTGTCAGTAGGCCCAGGGTTGTAAAAGGTATTCAATGATTAAGCGACTGAAGGTAGTTGCATATTCTCAAAGTGTAACCCCAGTTAAGAAAGTGACTTGGTGATTCAGCAAATGGCTTCAGTCGCATATTCTCAGGGTTTGACCATGGTTAAAGAATGTATCTCATGAACTAGAGATTGCCTTTGTTCACGCATTCACTGAATCCCTGGGTTAATATTGTAGTGAAATGAATAAAGAAATATTTTTGTGGGTCCAATGTCAGAAGATGCTGAGGTGGCAGGTTTTTATGGGTCCATAAGGTGATGATTTGGCAGATAAAGTGGCACCTAATTTCTCGAGGCTCAGTGGGTCCTGACATGTTAGAAAATCAATGGATGGCGTAAAAGTGCAAGGGATTTGTCAGAGCTATGCGAAATTGCGCCCGCCATTGATCTGCTTGTGTGGGCCCGATTGAATTTCTCAGTGCTTTTGGAAATTGTGATAAAATGTTTAGCGGCCTGACAAATTTTTTGTCTATTCACTAGTTCGCATGATAAATTAGCGATTCTCTGTATGTTTTGGCAATCTGGCAAATAGTGTTCTCGCATTTGCTAAATGATTTGGCGATGATATCAAGTATTCCGTGACTTGGCGATATTCTTTCAGTCGCGTGTTCGCCAAATAGGAGGGTTGAGTTTGCTAGATGGTGGGACCGTCTGATGATATGTCAAGTTCTGATTGGCCAACGTGGATGATGCAGTAGAGTGGGTCCTGTGTCAGAGTAACTCTGTGAAGATAGAAAATGATATTATGACATGTGGCAGTTTGCAAGTGAGCCCAGGGTTATCAAAGTCTTTTGGTGATTCAGACAAAGTATATAGCAGTGCTGATAAAATCTTTAGTATTCACACATTCTCATAATAATTTGGCGAAGTTCCAAATCTTTTGGCGAATGGACGAATAAGTGTGTTCGTGTAATCACTAAAACATCTAGCGGTAGTGTAAAGCATTCAGCGAATGTGAGAATTCCCTTCAGTCATGAGTTTGCCAGATGTGACCGGGATGAGTTTCATTTCCTTTGTTCGCTAAGTCGTTGGGTTAAATGATGAGTTAATATTTCATCTCACGAATAGGAATGTGTTCTATCACATGGTCGCTAAATGTAAACCAAGATTCCTATAAAGGTTAAATCATAAGGCCCGTGAAATATGAAGATCTGACAGTTAGGACTTAAAGTTGACCTATTTTCAAATGTCGACCATTGATTTCCTGCTAGCACCATGGAGATGACCGTTTGATTTCAAATTTGAATTTTTGAGAGGGTTTGCAGCGACAAAAAAGACTGGTTTTAATTGTTTCAGCGATTGATCTTGGTGGAGTTAGTTTTTTAGTGCATCTACAGAGTTGTCCAGTGGCCTATTAATTGATTGTAGAGACTTTTGTGCCATATATGATTGGGATTTCTTACTCAAGGCATGTTGCAGATGGATGATTAGACTGATTGGCGTGACAGATTTATGGTCCTTGGTACATTTCTCAAATATTTTCATAAATGGGGATCATTTTTGGATCTGATCACCTTGATTCTTCATCCCATGTAATAAATTTGACTGATTCTGATTAGGTTTGTTGGGTGAAACCCTAACCCTACCCTAGCTATTCAAAGCTTGTTGCATCCTATTTTGGGATTCCAAGATGGCTAGTGGTATAAATGGCTATAATTTTGACTTTGTAAGGGTTTCTTCTTCTGCAAATTTTTGAGGAGAATTGGTTCCAAGTGAAGGGTCCTTTTCCTGTAAATATTTTTCATTCTTCTCTGCATATAGGGTGTTCTTCTTCCCTTGCTGGTTCTAAGAATATACGGCATATTGTAACAGATTTTTCTTATGTATGAGGATTTAATATATTCTTACTGTTACCAAGCTATCTCCATTTGAATTTTGAATTCATTAATCATACATCAAGGGTGTTTGATTTTTCTATTTGCATTGCCTATGTGTTTGCAAGTGGAGTTGTCTTCACAGGGATAACTGGTTCAGAGTTAGTGTTCATGTATGTATGAGCTGAGGTGTCAAAGATATGTCATGTTTGTCTTCCAGTGGATACTAGTTAATGTATTATCTGTTTATAGGTCTCTTCTAAGGGGAGGTTTAAAATCCTTTGGATGGATAATAACATACTTGAATACATAGGTGGGTTGTTGAAGTGAGGTTTGGTCACGGTGTGTGATTGATGTTAGGCATCAACACATTGAGTATATTGTTTTCTTGTTTCATATCTTTCTCTTGCAATAGGGTATTTGACTCTGTGGCCCATTGGATAAGGCACTGGTCTATGAGAGACTTAGGGTATCTCAGGGGTCCCTTCAATCCATCTAAAATCATTTACATTTAGTTCCACCCTTTCCCTTTCATGTTTTTAGGATAGGTTTCTGGTTTTCATACTCACTCCATGCAAGTAGGGCTATTGCATGAGATATTGGTTTCATTTAAGGTACAGGATACCTACAAGGGTTTGAGAACCATTCCATAGTCAGTTACCTATAGGCCTGTAGTGTGACACAAGTTATATGTGTGTGCAGATGAGGTATACCCGCCTGAGTGATGTGGAGCTCAAAGTGTAGAAGGATCTCTCTTTGATCCTTGCCAGTTGGCCTTTTTCCTTGTCAAATTTGGAGTGTTGAGTGAATGTGACATTAGCCCTATCAATCCTAATGCCAATCTGACCTCTGGGGAAAAAGAACATCCAACACCACCCATGAGATCCTGCACTCTATTGACTATAGCAAGGTAGCTAGGATGGTTCTCAAACTTGATATCTCAAAAGCTTATGCCAAAGTCAATTGGACTTTTCATTTCAAGGCTTTAATTTCTTTTGGTTTCTCTCATGTTTTTCATTTCTTTTATTAAGGCATGTACTAAACTGTTAGATTCTTTGTGCTGCTCACCGGTAAACAAGGCACCAAGTTTTCCCTAGGTAAGGGACTCCACCAAGGGGACCCCCTCTCTCCCTACCTCTTTATCCTTCTTGTTGAGGTCTTAGGGCATAACATGATACAGATGGCCCATTGCAGAGAAATTGAGGGAATTAAATTGGTAACTACCCTACCCCTGTCAATTTTACAATAATTTGTGGATGAAACCTTCTTCTTTGGAACCTCTTTGGTTAAGGAAGCTACAATGTGGAAACTAATTCTTGATAGGTTCGCTACTGCTTTGGGAAAGCACACTAACTATCACAAAAGAAGAATGTTATTTTTCAACACTGATCCTCTGGTTCAAGGCAAAATCTTGAAGATTCTAGGCTGCTAGGTTGACACTCTTCCTACCACTTGCCTTGGGCTTTGATTGACTATTAAAGATGTCAAGATTGAATTCTGGAATACCTTTCTAGAACAAACCCAAAAGAAGTTGGCGGGATGGAAAGGTAAGCTCCAACTCCTTGCTTCTTCTCCTCAAGGCATACCTGTGTATTTTCTTTCTATATTTAAAATCTCTAGTTTCATGGCTTATAAGATGGAAATAATACAATGCACCTTCCTTTGGTTTGGATCTGGGGAAAAGAAATGTCTCTTACTGGTTAGTTGGGACAAGGTTTGCCTACCTAAATCACTAGGTGGTCTAGGTCTAAAAAGAAATCACAACCTTAATAGGGCTATGGTGTCCAAGGTGGCATGGACCATGGTCATTGGATCTGTTGACTAGTGCAAAATTATGGAGGCTAAGTACCTGGATGGTGGTCATTTTTGTAAACTTTTCATGGAACAGGGTCACCCTAGGGGATCCAAAATTTGGAATGACATTCTAAAATGTAGAAGTAGTTTGGAGAAAGGGGTCATTTGGAAGATGGGTAATGGAAAGAATATCCAGTTTTGGGAGGATCCTTGGCTACCTGATATTACTCTTACTACCTCTCATTTCTCCCAACTAAGAAACATCCTTACTCTTGGAGTTGGTCCCCTAGTCTCAAACTTTATTATCAATGGTAAATGGATTGACCTTCTCCCTATCCTACATGACAAACTAGACTTTGTCAATCTCCCTACCAAACTCAGTGATCTGCTACACTCTTTCTGAATTCCTCTGATGGATCAGCCTAATAGACTTCTATGGTGACACACCCAACATGGCTATTTTTCTATCAAAATGGCTTATGATCTTTTGATTACTTATACTTCTGACACCACGTGGTAGAACAAATCTTGGCATCCCCATTTAATCGCTAAGGTGAATTTCTTGTGGTGGACTGTGCTCCAAGGAAAATTCCTCAATCTTGACAACCTGGCCAAGAGGGGATTTAGGCTTGCTAATGGATGTTGCTTATGTAAAAAGGAGGAAAATATATATTACATCTTCTTACATTGTGAGTTTGCCACTAATATCTAGAAGTAGGTCCTCTCCCAGCTCAACATCATGTGGGCTTCTAATAGGGATATCCATGATAGGTATTCCCCTTCCCAACACCCCCAAATAAAACTCCTATGGAATCAAATCCCTCCCATCTTATGTTGGATCCTATGGAAGGAGCATAATAATAGGATCTTTAGGGAGATTGAGCTCACTACAATTGAGGTCTTCCACTTAGGACTTAAACTGTTATAGGATAACTTGTTGGTTACCCAATGGAAGAGTCCTAGTCTTCCCCCCTCTGATTGTGACTATAAAATTTCCAAGATTTGGGGTATTGGAAAATGGTTTTCTAGATATGACAACACCAAACTCATAGCTAGAAAGGCTACTATTTTGTCACTAGCCTAGGCTTCATGGCTCAAACTCAATTTTGATGGTTCCATCCGCAAGGGGCTTCAGGCAGGTAGAGGTGTCATTCATGATCATAAGGGAAGATTGGTGACTACTTATGCTGGTCCCCTTTAACACCATATTGTTAACCAAGATGAGGGTATGGTACTCCTTTGGGTTCTAAAATTTTCCATCACACTGAGATGTACCAACATTGTTATTGAAGGGGACTCCAAAGTTATCATTGAAGCTAGTCAAGGAAACTCCAAGGCTAGATGGAAAGTTGACTGTATTTTATTTGACATACATGGCTTGATGGAACATACTCACATGGCCAACATCAAGCACACTTATAGGGAAGGTAACTTTGTGGTGGATGCCATGGTTGTTGCTGGTTTGCAACTCAATGGATTATGATGTTGGAGGGCTATCAGTCAATTGTCCAAGGCTAATCAAGACCTGTGTAGGTGGGAAATGAGTTACATTGACATTGGTTCCCATGATGTTTAAAAATTAACTCTTGGTTTGGGCTCCAATGGGTGGGCCCTGGTGCTATTGCAATTCTACCACTACCGCTAGTTTTACTCTCAAATGCCACATGGCTTTTATTAGAGGGCTCTTTATTCCTAACAGGGGGTTGATGTGGCATATTTGTACAATTTTTCCTTTTATGGGCCAATGTTACCTTTTATGGGCCATTATTATTTGGAATGGATTCTAAGGAAAGTACAATTTACAGAGGTCTACAATAGATTTGGGATGGATTTTAATGATGCATTTTGCATTTTGCAACATTGTTCCCACATGTTGACCCCAGTGGTGTCTCTAGTGGTGATTTATGAGCTAAAAGAAAATTATTACCCTAATTATGGTGCCCAACATGAAAAGACTTCAAGACTAAGCTACGACCATCACTTCATCATTTTTTGTAACTGCCTTTCCAAAAGACTGCGCTTTGGTTTTAGTGATTTTGTTGGCGACCACCCTGGTTTTGAATTTAGTGGTATCATGGGTAACTGCAACTGTGGGACTAGGTGCAACTCTATCTGCATGATTTTCTGGGGTGTTTTTCTAGTCTTAGAGAAGATGGGTGGTGATATTCATAGGATTGAACCTGATAAAATTTTAGAGGAGTTATCCTCCGACCCCATGGTCATGTACTTTTGTAAAGAGGGAGGGATTCTTCCCTTCATGGAAAACCTTATGGGCCATGATGAAATGATCTCACAATAGTTTGAGAAGACCTAGAATGAAAGGAGGGTCACCATCAATGGGATTATGTTTGAGATCAATGAGGAAGTCATCAGAAAAGCTACTAGGATGCCCACCTCAGGAAGAAAATGGAAAAAAAACCTCTAAGGCCCAGGCCAAAACTAACTTTTTTTTTTTTTTTAAAGAATGAGGAGAGCCTAATGTCTAAGAATGGGGGCTACAACATTTTTGACCTTACAAAATTTTGGCCAAAAATGTGCAAATTGGTTGTCAAGTACTTCACTCTTGAGGGTCGCTGCAGTACTTTATATAACTACCATCTTCCCTTATTAAACTATTTTAGGCATAACATTTTGATTTCTCTACCTTTTTACCTTTACACTCTCTAGAGTCTAACATTAATGATGTTAATGAGGCTATCTTGTTGGGGAAAAATTTTGTTTACTTGCACCAAGGTTTAATCCTCAGATTATATAACTTCCATTGTGCCCTCTGCCCTCCTCCCATTGTGCAAGTCACCCAAACTACCCAACAGCCTCTGTCACCCTTGGTAGACCTCAATCAAGGATTCCCCATGCCCTTAGGTTCTAAGAGATGCTCCACCCCTACTGCCAGCCATAAATCCTCAGAGACCCACCCTACTCCTAACTCGCGGGCTGGCTCCAAGCATGACCTCACCCATGAAGAATCCTCTTAGCCTCGCCCCAAGAAGCATAAAAAGATCATCATTAATATGGAATGTCCGATGGATACTGACCCCCAACCCATATTTGTTCACCGTTCTTCCCATATAGATAAAGTCTGAGGTAAAAGAGCTATAAAAGAGATGATGAATTAGGAGAATGCCTCGGTGGGATCTTCTAGCAGGGATGAGACTAACAATGACTTTGACCAGTAGGAGGATAAAAATGACAATCAAACCACCAAGGCTAAGGAGAATAAGATAGACAAGGAACCGAATACTAGAAAATACATCATGGGAGGTGCCTGGGTGGGAAGAATCAAGTACCATATTGTCTCCCTAGAGAATACGGTGACCAAACTTAGCCAAGACCTGGACAATACCAATAGAAGATTGGCTAATGTGAGAAAGTTTTCCCTCAAGGTTATGCATGCTTCTGCTACCATTATTTGTCTCTTCAATGAGAAGGCCTCAGATGGGAAGGAGTCTGTGGAAGGAAATTGTGAGGTCTTTAAATTCCTCAATGAAGAGTGGGTTGACCTGTTACTTTCCAATCACTTATGGGATGACAAATGACTTTACTACTCAACTAGGGTGGTGTTGTGAATGGTGATGTTGCTGACTTCAAGCCCAATTTTTGGGCTAGTTTTTTTGGTTACAGTATTAAGTTTAAAAGTTTAATTATTGTTATTAGCCATGCTTTGCATAAGTTACTTTTTATGGTAGTTAAACTTAAAACTTTCTCATGGGTTTTTGAAACCAAGAAGCTGTGCTGGTTTAGTTTTTACATTTTAGTTTTTGATAGAGGTAGATGGTTTATATTCTCTTTTTCTTCTTTCTATGTTGAATTAATTTGCTATTAATTCTTCTTAGTAAGTTGTCTCATGTACCTTGGGCCAACACCCTCTTGATGCTAGTCAAAATTCAAAAACCATTAAAACATAATATTGATGAAACTATAAAACTTAATGAAAAAAATAAAAATATTAAAAATATACACAATAATAATTCAACAAAATCATTCATCCAATATTTTAAAAATTTATACTAAATTAAAATGAAAAACAAACTGACAATTCTATTCCAACCATATACAAAATGAGTACGCTAAAGAATGAAACACTACAGTGTGGCATTCACATTGGAAGAAGATGAGGAAACCCATGTGGTACAACCATTGGAAGTCTCTCTTGACCCTGAGTCAAGACCAAATGAAAGAGTGTCACCATAGAGAGCTTGAGGAAGAGGAGGCATTTCAGTTTTCATCTCCAACATGTCCACCACTTGATCCATCTTCGGTCGGTCTTTAGGATTAGGGAGACAACATGACAAGCCTACCAACATTAGCCTCTCCATTTTCTCAACATTGAAATTTCCATCAAGTTTCTTATCTTCCGCTTGGAGGATTCCTTGCTTTGTCCTTTGTGTTGCATTAAGATCGTGTCTACCAGGGGCCTTCCATAAGTAATTGAAAGGGCGAGTGCTCCAAAGTTGTACACGTCTGATTCTTGACTGGCCCTTCCTGGTCTGAGTGATTAAAGTTTTAAGATATTTTATAAATTTTCATTTTTTTTATTGACCCAATGCTACTTTCAAATTTGTAAGATATTCTATATCAATTATATTTTATGTATCTATTACATGTATATTACAATCTTGATGTAAAATTTCCAAGTTGTTTACCAAAATAAATAGACCAATACAAGAATGAAGAAAAAAATGCAAACGAAATGTGGCTTGAAGAAAAATCATTAACTTGAGGTAAAAATTATATACAAAAAATATTATTAGCTTTAGAAGATATTGTGAATTTAATTAATGTATATTCTATGTGTACATAAAGTTATACTCTGCATCAAATGTGTGTGTGTGACCCTTGCACCTCCTTCCTATGCAAGTGATAGTTTATTTCAATAAGAGAATTTTAAATTATGTACAACAAATACTATTATCTTTAGAAGATAATGTGAATTTAATTAATGTATGGTCATATTATTTAACAACATTAGATTTCTACAACTATTTTGCCAATATTTTACTGTTTGTAGATTCAACTTTGTGAGAGTCTTTTACATCAAGTTTTTTGGAACACACTCCCATTGTTGATGCAAAAACTCACACATTTGAATCCCAATCCTAACATTGATGCCAAAAAACTCTCATACAATCAAATTTAGAGACAACAAAGAATTGGCCATGTCATTTTTTATCTGTTCAAGACATTTAGTAGCATCATAAATTTACTAATTAGTTTATAAATAGTATATTTACATAATCTTTATTGATTTTGTGTTTTTCTCTTAAAATTTAGTTTTTTTAATGTTTTCAAGGCATTCATTGGCATCTTAAATTTATTAATCAGTTTTTATAAATATTATATTTGTATGCTTTTATTGATTTTGTGTTTTATTCTTAAATTTGACACTTTTACATCTTGGATGAGATTTGTAATTGTAGAATTCAAATGTGTTAGTTTTATATCTTTAGATCTTCATATCACTTCATGTTTTAATATTTAAATTTAATTTTTTATTGGCTAATTATTTTACTACCACTCCTTAATCAAAAACTATTTTACTACCATTTATAAGAGGATACCACACATATTTTTGTTTATAAGTGTGCACTATTATTGTAGTTAATTGCATTTCATAAATAATAAATTTATTACAAGACACTGAAAAATAAATATGAAAATCTATATATAAAAATATAAAATATTTTTTTATAATAGAATTTGTGATATAAACCAAATACAAACATACAAATATACTAATAAAATAATTATTACATCAATCCAAAATAAAAAATTAAAAGGAATAACAACTCAATGTAACGAAGCTTTTTAGCAAATTGAAGCATCTTAGGATCCTGAGAAGACGGAGCACCAACTCACCATTGTTTCAAAAGCATACTAAAATCTAGATGTCTGAACCATATGCATTCAAACTTAAAGGAGCTAGCATGATTAGGACCTAGAGAAGAGATATTATTAGAAACCAATAGCTGGATAGGGAAATGATCAAATTCAACAAAAAGTAGAATCTCTGATTTAAAATTATAATTCAATAATATCCAAACTTGTGAGAGCAAAAACCTATCCAACCTCTCAGCAATTTCTAGAAAATTGATTCGATGATTGGTCCATGTAAAAGATCCATTGTCCGGTAGGATGTCCCTTAAGTTATTGTCTTCCACAAAATGAGAAAAAACTCGGATAGTTCTTATAGGCAGACATATTCCACCTTTCTTTTCATTCATGGATAGAAGAGCATTGAAGTCCCCACCCAAAATAAAATTCAAGTCTCTTTCTTGCTAGATAAAATTGGTTAGAACAGCCCAATAGGTCCTCTTGTCATTAGTACTTGTGGGACCATAGATGTTGAAGATAAGAAATTTCAAATCAAAATGTTCAACTTTCACTAGCTGCCAGTGGGAATCCTTCCCAATAAGATTCCCATGAATGCATTTTGCATTCCATAAAATCGCTAAGCCCCTAGAGGCACCCTACCCCACTACATGGACAAAAGACTAGTTAGACCATTTGGCCAAAGTCTTATCAAAAGCTTACTGTGATAACTTAGTTTCTTGAAGAAGGACGATGTCTCCTTTTGCAGAGTCAAGCAACTACTTGATTCTACCCCTTTTGTCAGAGGAATTAATGCCTCTAACATTCCACATGAGAATCTTCATTGTATACAAGGAGAACCTCTTGTTCTCCTTGTCAATCTTTTGGTTGATGAAAACTTATCATCAAGAGTGGACTGAATACTAGCATTGACTTCCATATCTATCTTTGCAGATCTTGGTTTTCTACCTCTTTTTTTTGGCATATTTGCCACTGGAGAGTGTGAAACAGGTGATTGATATAGAGATAAAATAACTACAAAATCAAAAATTCCTTTGACTAAAGACTTTTCCTTCTGAAGATTATAGTCTTCTTATATGCTATTCGAGTCTAGCTCATCCACCTCATATAGATTATTCAGAATATGGCTAGCTTCAGAGAGGTTGCTTGTCATCAATTGGGGTTCCACAAAATCAGTCATCTCACAAGGGTCTAAGGGAAACTCTACTATATTCATAATGTTCAAGTTTGGGGTAGAGATAGGGAGGTAATATGGTAGCAGATGGGGTTTTATGTAAGCATTCAACTAACAATAGTTAGAAGAAAATGGAAAATAGGAAATAGCTGAATCTGGCAATACTAATCTCAAATCTTGGGGTATACCTTCTTTAGCCAAAGGAACCTCATTCTGACATTGAAAAAGATGGGAAGACATTGCATCACTCAGGAGGATAATTTCCTCAGCCAGAACTCCTTCCCTAATTGCAATTACATCAATCAGATTATATGCAAAAGATGGTGACAAAGCTGTAGCAATAGTCAATAGTTGATGCTGGGGAATCTTATTTCCTTTTAATTGACTAAGAATGTGTGAGAAATCAATTAGTTTATTGCAATAAGTGAGGTCATGAACAATCAAGTCCAACAGCAAGGAGGGGATATCGGAAAGCTCTAAAGCTTCTGAACCCAACAATAGTAGTGCCCTATTAGATCCTGAACTCACATTTGTGTTGTGGCTCAAATAGAAACAAGACATTTTAGTAAAATTAGAGAAGGTCAATTCATTCATCATTCAAAATGGTCTTAATTCAGATTTATACCATGAACAAAAGCCCTTGAAAGAAGATTGGGAGGAACTCTGTAAGCGGGAGGAGATCTACTAGAGACAAAAGTCCAGGGAATTATGGTTAACAGATGGGGATAAGAACACAAAAAAATTTCATGAATCTGCTAGAGTTAAAAGGGCTACTAATACTATCTCTTTAATACAACATTCAAAACTGATCATATCATAGAACATGAGAGTGGCATTAAGGAGGAAGGCGTTCATTTCTTTAAAAATATCTTGCCACCCCCTCTAATTGGCTCCTATTGATGACAATGTAATCAACGATTTAATTAGTTTCATTCCCCTCTTATCTTAGATGAACATAACAAAATGTTGCTTGCCCCTTTTTCATTGGAAGAAATTAAAAAAGTGGTTTCCTCATTTCCTCCTGACAAGGCCCCAGGCCCAGATGGATTCACAACTCTTTTCTATCAAAAATGTTGGGACTTCATTGGGTTAGATTTATTAGTTGTGGTGGAAGACTCAAGAAGGAATGCCAAAATGATCAAGAGTTTCTATTCGACTAACATCACAATCATTTCTAAAGTCAAGTAGTCAACCACTTTTGCTAATTTTAGGCCTATATCCCTTTGCAACATGATATACAAGGTGATTACTAAAGCCATTTACATGAGATTACAGAAACTTATCCCACTTATCATTTCTTCAGAACAAGGTGGTTTTGTGCCAAGAAGAGAAACTTGGGAAGGCACTATTTTTGCTTATGATACTCTTCATTCCATCAAGTCCCATTAGCTATCTAGTTTTGTGGTCAAGCTGGACATGATGAAGGCCTACAATAAGGTAAGATGGTCTTTCCTCTTCAAAGTTCTTTCAAAATTTGGTTTCTTAGATAAGTGGTGCAAATGAATTAAAGGGTGTATTTCAGGCGCCTGGTTTTCAATCATCATAAATGGTGAATCAGTTAGTTTCTTCCCTTCTTCTTAAGGGGTTCATCAGGGTGACCTATTGTCCCCAGCCCTTTTTATTCTTATGGCTGATGCTTTCGACAGATTCATTTCTCAATGCTTGCTCATGGGCTTATGGAAAGGAATATTGATACCTAGTACATCTATCACAGTCACTCATTCCCTGTTTACTGATGACACTCTTCTATTTGGTAAGTCTAATGTGAATGAAGCCTCCCATATTAAGTATTTCCTTGATGTTTATTCAAAAATTTATGGTCAGAGAATCAATGCCAACAAATCTAAAATTTTCATTTTAAACACTAATGCTACATTTTTTCAGAGGATCTCTTCATCCTTGGGTTTTTTAGTGGATCACCTCCCGTTAGTCTACCTGGGCATTCCCTTCTTTATGGGAAGCAACAAGACAACTTTTTGGCTTCCCATCATTCATAGAATAGGGGCTAGAATTACATCTTGGAAAGCTAGATGGTTGTCCCTATCTGGCCGCATTGTGCTAGTTAAAGTTGTCCTTTCAACTATCCCAAATTATTACTTGTCAATTCTCAATGCTCCCTCTTCTATAGTGCTGCAAATCCAAAAGATTATCTAGGATTTTATATGGAAAGGAAACCTGTTAGATTCCAAGAAGCTCTCGCTTATTTCTTTGCATGAAATGGCTCATGATAAGGCATCTAGGGTTGTGGGGCTGTGTGATATTTCTACTAGAAACAAGATCTTTGGGGGAAATTTGGTGTGGAAAATGTACTCTAAACCTCATGAAAAATGGTGCTCAATCATGCAAGAAAAATACTTAGATTCTCCAAACCCAACGAGAATCTTCACCATGTCTAATCCTCCTCCGAGTTCAGCCATTTGGAACATCATGATCTCTTCAAAGGACATTGTTTTTAATTATGTTTCTTGGGAAATCCATAATAGGGAGAAAATTAAGTTTTGGGAAGACTCGTGGAATGGGTTTCCACCTTTATGTAGACAAGAAAACTTGGATGAAGCTCATCAAGTTTTAAAAGATGTGTGGGGCTCTTCTTTATGGGACTATGTTTTGGGAATTGAAATTCATTCAGGTAAGGTTATTTGGAAAGAACCTCCAGCCCACCTCTTTAGTCAGCCATGTCTTCTTTCTTTAAGGGACTCTTTTGTTGAAAGAACTATTTTCTTCTCTAATAGATCTGATATGATTAGATGGGCCCCATCCAAAGATGGTAACTACTCAATTAAGGTAGGTTATTATGGTCTTTGACATATGTTTATCTCAAATAGAAAATGCAGAGCCTTCTCCTTTTGTTGGAATTCTACTATGCTACCCAAAGATGGTTTCTTTGCTTGGCTCGCCCTTAGAAAATGGATCCTCACTAGTGAACGGCTATTTAGGCTTGGTATTGTTGAATCATTTATTTGCAAACTATGTCATAATGAGTTGGAAACTATAGATCACCTTCTTCTTCATTGTCCCTTTGCTCATCAATGCTAGGTTTTTGTTCTCAACAAGCTTCAAATGTCACTGCCCCTCCCAAACAATCTCTGGGACCTTTTTGATTCTTGGCTTATTATTTTTTCTAGTTCTCTATTTGCATGCATTTGGAAGTGCATCCCTATTGTTGTGATTTGGGCAATTTGATGGGAGTGCAACAAGATCATTTTCCATAACAAGAAGTCAAATTTAGCATTTGTCCTTGATGGGGTCAAGATTGCAATTTTAGAGGTTGTGAATGAAAACATATTCAATTGTGTTAAAAATATCTCATTTTCTGCTTGGGATCATCGGCTTATTAAATGGTGGCATCGTTTAAAGCTACCTCTAGGTTTCTCCCTAAATTGGGACACTAATCACCAATCTCATTAGAATCAAGTCAAATGGTCTCCTCCCTCTAGAGACTTCCTAAAATTAAATTTTGATGGTTTCTCTCATGGGAATCCTGGTAAATTGGGCCTGTGTGCTTGCATTAGGAACTAGTAGGGTGATGTAGTTGCAATCAAAGTGGATGCTCTTTTGGATGGTACTAATAACATTGCTAAAGCTCAAACCCTTCTAGCTGGCCTAATCTTGGCTAAGAGATGTAATATCTCCTCTCTTCATATTGAAGGTGACTCCTACATAAATACAAATTCTTGCATTTCTCGCTCTTCTCATTCCTGGAAATTAGCTTATATCCTTCAACAATTCTAGGATTTGATTGACTCTTTCCATGTCACTTGTATTTCACATACTCTGTGGGACAGCAAGAAAATGGTTGACTACCTTGCCAATCTTGGTTGTGAAGGATCCATTTTTGAATCTCAACATCCTAAAGCTATCTTCCAAAATTTCCCATCCTTAGTTGAGTGCCATGATTGGGATTTAAAGTAGATGCATGTAGTGTAAAGAGTTACTTGTCTTCGAGTGTTGGCTTCCCCCTCTTTGCTCACTTGACTCTTTCATGATCATCTTCCACATTCATGGTAGCAGTTGAATTCTACATCCCATTCCAAGACGTGGATTGTGTGCCTATTTGGGATTTAAGGAGAAAATGATTTGGTGGAGGTTGTCATCAGTGGTCTTCATAGTGCTCTTGGCAGGACGATAGAAGCACTTAGTTTGGACCCAGTGCCGGTGGGTGATTTGGGGGAGATGGTTGGTTTGGTGGCTTTGGACATGTGGATTCCTAGTTGGATTTCTAGCAAGCAATCTTTGTGATGGGTGGGTTGGTTCATTTGTTCCTTCTACTTGTCAAAGCCAAGGCAACAATTTCAGTTGCATTGTTCATCATGGTGTTTCTATGCGTGGGACTTGAGATGTTTTCAGGTCCATTTTTTTAGGGGAATTCAAACCGGACCCTTCACCTATCTTTGATAATGCATTCAGTTTATATGATGCAGTTTCTAAAGATAGGGAGAGATATATTCTTAGTTTAATTTCCTCTGATAGTGTTTATACTACGTGGACCTTGATTTATTCTCAGGTCCATTACTACAGGTAATTTCAAAGGGCTTCCACCCCAAACTCTGGTGATGCATCTAGCTTAATTGGTGTAGATTCTACACCTTATTCTACACAAGCTAATGTTCTTAGGATGTGTGGGAGTGATTTTCATGTGCACTTGAGGTGTGTTCTATTGGCTCTACTGGCCCCTACTCTATTTCATCCTTGGCTCAATTGCTCCTTTTTTAAGACACCCTGTCTCCTACATGGCTCTGATGGCCATGCCCTCCCTTTCCTATTTTGTTTAATTCTTGTTTTCCAGCAAGGATTTAGAGTTTTCTTGCTAGCTTCTTTCTCTAATGAGCCCCTTGAACTAGCTTTATTTTTAATAAAATCTATAAGTGCTATGCCACTTTTGAATTTTTTTTAAAAAAGACAACTCAAAAATAAAGAGATGGCTCTGCAATTTTGTGCAAAAAATTAGATAGACCCTAAATGGAAAGCCAAGGAGAGGAATTCACAGTCAATAAGACATATGATGATGGATTTTAATGAAAATAGGAAAGAAGGGCATACCCAAGCTTCCTCCTCCTAATTCCCAATGTATACAACAAAGACATAATTGCATCTATCTTGATTTATGAAAAGGGGAGAGGAATATGGGGATGCCTTTGCTTACGTAACCATCATCAGTAGTATTATGTGACATTCCTGACAGAGAAAGGATTCAATTTGCGAATGACCATTTTTTCAATGGAAAGAGTGAATGACCAATTTTTTGTCTTTGAATACATAAAATACACTAGCAAGCATTATAGGAAGAATTATCAATTCCTCCCCTAAAGTCAAAATGAGGCAAAATTGAGTGAATGGATCTAGGTAAAACCTAAAAAGTAGAATTAGAATCCCTTTCAATCAAGGAGAAATCAACATATAGATGTCTAGACCAATAATTTCTTTAGTATCCTGGCTACAACAAACTCAGGGGGCATAACTTCTCATTGGCCCAATCATAAGGCTAAGTGGGTTTTTCCACCAAGGGAATCAAGGATAAACATGAATCCTGAATGAAACAAAAAAAAAAAGGATCTATGCAAAAGACATGGATTCTTTAAAATATGGAATAGTTTTAGCACTCCCATGAAGGAAATAGTGGAATGGTTCATATCCGAATACAAGGACAAGGTAAGTATCACAATTCTCCAAGATGGTTTCTTCTTTGTTAAATGTAATTATTTTAGGGTTAAGAATATTTTTCTTAAATATGAAATCCCTAATTTTAAAGGATGCAATTTTACATTTTTAGACTAGTAATGAAAAATCAACCCTGGTAATTAATTTGACAAGTTTTTAAGTAGACAGGTTTATCCTTCTTCCGAGAATTATGATAGAATTAATTAGCTCAGAATTTTACAAGGGAATAGGGAATAACTTAGGCCAATATGTAGGAATATTGAAGACAAACTTTCCTCAATCCAATAGCATAATAATAGTAAATATGGATATTAATGTCAAAACCCTAGACCCTATCTTTATCCAAAATATAGGTGAAATTTATGAAATCCATCCAAAATTCCTCAAAGCTAAGGTAAATGTGGAGTTGGAGGAGAAATTAAAACAAGAAAGGAGAGAAAGGACCCAAAGTAATAAGAGGAATTTAAAACCACCAAAAGAAGCTCTAGGTACAAATGCTATGGATATAAAGGAAGGGGAGATTATAAAAGGAAAACAGTCGCATAGAAAAATTATTCTAAGAGGGAAAGAGAAAGGTTATAATAGTAATAAGAATAAATAAATAATAAGGGAGGGTAAAACCCTAGTAGGGAAAATAAATCCGAGAATAGGGGAGACAAAAGTAAAGTTCCTAAAAAACTAGGGAGGGTTTGTGATAGAAATGAAAGATAAGAAGAGACTAAAAGAAGTGGGAGTAGGAGAAATTGTGAATACAAAAATCAATGACACTTACCAAGAATATGAAAGGATTAATGGAGAAAAGGGGAACCAAGTGACAGGTAGGGAAGAAGGAGAGGTTGGGTATGGAGACACTTATATCAAAGTAGACAATGAAGTTAAAAGAACAAGAATGTCTAGGAAAGAAGGGGAAGAAGAAGAAGATATTAGCATTGACCAATACAAGGAATCCTTAAGAGATAATTGGGAACAAATGGAAATTATGCGTGAAGAAGTTAATTGTGAGCTAAGTTTTATAGAGGAGAATGGTTCAATAGAATGGGGGAAAGAAGTAGCAAGACTAGACACATTGAATACAGTGAATAACAAGGAAATGATGGACATAGAGAGGGCAGAGATAGAGGAATTGATTGAGTTTCTAGTCTTGGATCTCATTGAAGAGGAAAGAGGATTGATTATAAGTAATCAAGATATATTAAGCACAATAGTGGATGCCTTAGATGAGGAATCATTGGAGGAATTCAAGGAAAATATAGGAAGAATAGAAGAAGATCAAATGATAGTTAGTAAATTTATAGGGGGAATGGGAGATAATATAGTATTGAGAAGTCTGGAGAATGAGACAACCAACATAGGTATTGGGCCATAAAAGAAAAAGGTAAATAAAAGGCTGATTGTGCCAAGGAATTAAAAAAGAGGGGGAGAAAGTCTTTGAATGAGCTTAGAAAAAAAGATACATTGGCAATGAAGGTGACTATGTGGAATGTTAGGGGATTGAATGCCCATAAAAAATAGCACATCCTTAAGTGCTCTATTAGGAAGTATGAAATAAACATATTGTTGTTACACAAAAAAAAAGATAGGAATAGAGGATATACTAGGTTTAAAAAATAAATTAGGCAGATGGGAAGTGGACGGAGAACCAACTCTAGGAGCCTCATCCGGCTTAGGCATATTATGGAACCCTAAAAAGATTATCTTCATAAAAATGGGTGGAGGGAAGTTTTGGGTCAGGGGTAAAATAAAAAGCTTTGGTGGGGCTCTAGAATGTATAGTAATCAACGTCTATGGGCCCTAAACTCTTCAAGAGAAAGTAAGAATATGGAGAGAAATTGAAATCTTTATTGAGACCAATCAAAGACAAAATACTATTTTATGAGGGTATTTTAATGCTATTCTAAATGAAAATGATAAAGTGGGGGCTCTGGGTAGTAAATCACAAACTATGTTGGCCTTTAAAGAATGGGCCAATAGGAATGAATTAATGGATATTAACACAAATAATGAAAAATTTACTTGGACTAATAGAATATTAGGATTTAGTAACATTATTGAAAAATTAGATAGATTATTTTTCAAAGGGAGTCTAATAGACTTTAACTTTGTGTTGGAATCCTCTATCCTCCCTGCCTCTAGGGCAGATCATTATCCAGTATCTTTGTGGATAAAAGAAACCTACAAACCTATTAGATGCCCATTCAAATTTGAGAAATGTGGTTTAAAGATGATGATTTGATATAGATTTTGGAACAATGGTGGAAAGAGGAAAGATTAGAAGGATCTAAGGCATTTATATTTATGGTAAAAATAAAATCTATTAAGAGGTGACTAAAATAGTGGAATAAGGAAAACTTTGGGGATATCTTTGAAAAGAAGGAAGAGATTCATAATGAAATCGAGAAATTAAACAAAGAAGTCCTGAAGGATGGTATGAATAAGGATATCTTTGTGAGAGAGAAGTTTCTATTAAACAATTATGAAGATATTTTGGCCAAAGAAGAAATCTTTTTGAGACAAAATTCTAGAGAGATTTGGATATCGGAAGGGGATAAGAATACTAAATTCTTTCATAACAGTAGGAAGATTAGAAGGATGACCAATAGGATAGGGGAACTGAAGAACTCTAGTGGTTTGGTAGGAAGAATTCAGAACTTATAAGGATTTAAGAAAGGAGAACTACCTAGTAAATATTTAGGCCTTCCAGTAGATAAGGGAAGGAAACCATTGGATTTGTAGAAGGATGTCTTGGCTAAGATAGAAAATTGAGTGGCATCATGGAAATGAAAATGGCTCTCAAAAGCTAGCAGACTAACAATGTTGAGATCTATCCTATCAAAAATTCCAATTTTTTAGATGTCTTCGTATAATATGCTGATAGAAATTAGAAAGAATCTAAATAAAAAATTGAGAACATTCTTTTGGAAAGTTTTGGAAGAAAAAAATAGATTGGCCCTAGTACCCTGGAATAAGATCTGTAGAACCAAATAGGAGGGCGATGGAAATCTAAAGATTTTAAGGGATCAAAATCCAGCTTTAGGAGCTAAGCTAGTATGGAAAATAATCGAGGAACTAGAATATAAATGTGTCAAAATGGCTAGGTGTGTGTGTGTGTGTGTGTGTGTGTGTGTGTGTGTGTATATATATATATATATATATATATATATATATATATATATATATATATATATATATATGGATAATGAGAACCCACTCAACAATCTACGCAATGAATCCCCTCCTAGGAGATCAAGGCTATGGAACTTTATTTTAGGATGTGTGCCACTAATTAGCAATAAGGTCTCATCGAATATAGGGGATGGGAGGAAGGCTTTTTTCTAGGAGGATTCCTGGGGGACTATCTAAAAATAAAAAACCATGGTAGAAGACTAGGAACAAATCAACTTGCTTAAGGAAAGGGTGGGTATTTATATTAGGGATTACATGGAAATCCCAAGTGGTAATCTTTCCTTGGGATGAAGTTGGCAGTTAGATGGGAACTTTATTTCATCAAAAAATTATATAAATATGGTAAAGGAAATTCTAGAATATAGGTTAATTACTCCTAGATATAGGGAAGACAAGATTGTATGGGTAGGATCTAAATAAGGGGAGTATAACTCTAGAGATGGATATGAATCTCTTTATAAGATGCATAATTTCCCAGAAATGGAATTCCCAATAGATCTTTGTTGGAATAAAGAGTGTTTTATGAAGTCAGGTATGTTTGTATGGGTGACCTTACAACATAGGATACTAATAGAAGAATGGTTCCAGAAAAAAGGATTTCATGGACCCTCTAGGTGTGTTTTATGCAAAAAGGAGCAAGAATCAGTAGATCATATTATCCTGAATAGGGACTATGCAAATAAATGTTGGGTATTTTTGGTAAACAAAATCCATTGGAAGACAACCCTACTGAAATTATATTAGAGTCTTATTCCAATACTAGGCTAGAAACCAAGGAAAAGATCTATATGGGAACTTATGGATGGTCGCTTCATCACTTTTAATCTAGGAAATAGAAAAAGAAAGGAATGAGAGAATTTTCAAGGATGGAGAAATGCAGTATGAGAATATTGTTAATAGATTGGAGGCATGTAATGTGGAGACCATAAGTAATAGAAATAATCTTAAAAAGAAGGGATTAAGATTCTCTAAGTGGGATGATAAGATTACAAATAGATGGGTAGGCCTAAAAATCCTTCCCCTAGGCAAATTCTCAAAGAAGGAATCTAATCAATTGAGGAAAGAATGCGTATGGAAGGCCCTAACTATGGAATGGAATAAATTGAATTTTGATGAAACGTGCAGGGGTAATCCTAGAACTACAGGAATATGATGTTGTATCCATAATTAGGAGGGAAATTTAATAACCAGTATAGCAATCCCTATAGGAATCGGGACCAACAATATAGCAGAATTCAATACCCTTTTGGAAGGACTAAAAGTTTGTAGGAGAATAGGTGTTGATAAGGTAGAGATAGAAGGATATTCTACTATAGTAGTCAATGCGATCATAAAAGAGGTCACTCCAAAATGGAAATTAGATGGACTTATTAATCAAATAATGTAAATTTTAAATATCTTTAAGCATTATACAATCAATCATATCTATAGGGAAGGGAATAACGATGCCGATATCTTAACTAAACTAGGTACAAATGGGAAGAAGCTTGGTATTAGATAATTGCAAGGTATATAATTGAAAGATACTGATAGGATTTAAGAAAGCAATTAGTGACTTTAGGAAGTTGAAAGAAAGAAGGGACTTAAAGGAATCAATGGTATATGATGGTAACAAAGTAAGGTAGAGACTTAGGAAGAAATAGGAGAGAGGCATAACATAGAAGTA
>BSBK01001306.1:327500-465000 GCA_027943335.1 Chamaecyparis obtusa | reverse complement strand
GCACATGTTAAAATTTCATGGCTCTAGCCCTTTTGCCCTAGTCTCTGTAGTATTTTTCAGGTCTCTGGCCTCAAACCCTTGGTTCAAAACCTTTGAAAATATAGCCGTTGGTGAAAAATACCTTGGCCTTGTTATAATCTTTTGTTACCTTTTTGACGACTTAAAATCTCTAATCTGCATGTGCTTATTAAAGTTCTCTTTACCTTGTCCATGGTTAGGTTTTTATGTCTGGCGGGGTCCCTTTCAATTTCCCTAAGTCTAAGCGCCTTAATATTTCCTATGTTCTCAACGTTAATATTCTCCTGGGCCCCGTGGTCTCTGACAGGATCTTCATCCAACGGCTGGCGCATAATCTCAAGCGATGTGTCAGAGGCTTGAGATCATGCACCATCTATCTGATCTTCCATGGTTGCAGCGCTTCAAACAAGGTGGGTCCACTTCCATGTCAGCACACAGGGCAGTTTTGAGATTACGTGTCCAGCGCGCTTGACATCTTTGTGTACAATCGATCCTACGGCTGGTGCATGATCTCATGGAATATTCCATCCCCTTGAGATCTTGCGCCAACCATTTATTTGGTATCAGGTCGAATGAGGTGTTAGTGGGACCATTGCCAGGTCAGGCCTTCATGGCGGTATTTGATTGGTCCATGAGGTGTTGCGTTGGCGGTTGTCACTGGGGCCTATCTTTCTCATGGCTTAGTGGGTCCTGTGTTGTCAGAGAATCGACGACAGGTGTATGATCTCATGGGTTGTGTCAGAGGCTTGAGATCTTGCGCCCGCCATCTGATTCACGAGCTTAAGGCAGTGGGTCCTGTGTCAGGTGACTAGATAATTTTAGAAAATGATGAGGTGACATGTGGCATAAGCGGGCCCAGGTGGGGTCAAGAGGTCTAGCTATCCGGATAAATGATTTTGGTGGCACCGATAAAGTTCAAAGGGTTCATGTGTTTGCGTGATAAAATGGCAGTTCTCCAAATGGTTTGGCGATTCGGTGAATAAGGGTCGCGTAATCGCTAAAAATTTTAGTGGCAGTGCCATTGTTCCCGTGAACTGGCGAAATGTCTTCAGTCACCAGTTCACCAAATGTAGCCAGGTGAGTTAAGTCCCTTTCAGTCGCCAGTTCGTGGGGTTAATTGATGAGTCAGCATTTCATTTCACGAATAGGATTTTCCTTGTCGCACGTTCGCTGAGTTAACCCAAGGTGCCTGGATGGGTTAGAAACATAAAGCCCGTGAAGACAAGAGGATTGGATAGTCGCATCTTAAAGTTGATCTCAGATTTAAATTTAGACCGCCGATTTACTGTTGGCACCATGAAGTGACCGTTAAGGTTCAAATTTGAATATTTGCAGGGTTTTCACGACAGAAAGGATTGGAATTCATTGTTTTAGCGGCTGAGGTTGGTGGATGAAGACTTTCAGCCTGTTGTAGAGTTGTCCTGGGTGCCATAATCAACTGCAGTGATGTTCTTGTGCCATGAAGGATGGGGTTTTATTGCTCGAGGCATGTTGCAGATAGATGTTTAGACTGATTGGCATTGGATATTTATGGTCCTTGGTACATCTCTTAGCTATTGTCATGATTGGAGATCATCTTCAGATCTGATCAGTAGGGTTTCAACCCCTGCAATTAATTTTTGACTGTTCCTGGTGGGTTCGGTTGGTGAAACCCTAACCCTAGCTGTTCGAAGCTTGTTGCATCTTCTTTGAAGATTCCAAGGCAGCTAGGGGTATAAGTAATAGTTTTTGTGACTTAGTGAAGGCTCCAAAATATTTTTGGTCCCTGGTTGTAAATGGTATGAATGATTTGAGGAAGGAGAAGTTGGATTTTGAGCTGGCCTCCTTGATCTGAGCTATTTGGTAATCTATTGATCCTGATTATGTTAATGAGAGCGCTACTAAGTTCCAATCTTACATTTGTGTATGTCTTCTTGTCTTGCATGTGAGCTCATATATGTTTAATGTCACAAAGTGGGGCTAACATATGGTAAACAAAGAGTATTGTGGATGTCATCTTTGAGTTCCTAACAAAGTTGGGATTAAAGTCTCTTGGGTGTATTCAGTGGGTTCACATCTAGTTAAGAACTTGATGTCCAGATGTTTGAGTGAGAAGGGTGATAGGCAAAGCACTCGTCTTGAATTCTTTTGTGTTTGATTTAAGGTTCTCAGTTGATATATGTTGCTAAGTAACTTTTTTCCCTTGGATAAGGCACTGGTCCCTTCTTTGGATACAGTTCATTGGTTTCCAACCACAAACACACACAAAATTTAAATAATTATACCTTCAATTTTTTTGTAAAAGACCTATTTGGTGATTCTTTTAGAGAAGTGAATCAAGGGTACACCCACCCAAGCTTAAAGCTTAAAGTGAAGAAGGATCTCATTGTTGATCCTTGTCAGTTGGCCCTCTTCCTTGTAGACTTTGGAGTGGTGATAGAGTCAAGAGTTTTATTAAAATTATCCATCAAAGTGTCAAGCTACAAGTTGAAGATCAAAGGGAATAATCCACACTAATAGAAATGGTGACTCTACCGGGGAGAGTCTAGAGATAAAGTTTTAGAAGTGCACTTTTGTTTTCCTGTTATATTCAGTCAAAGGATCTCCCACTCTATGGGTGGTGACTCAAGAGGTTGAGAACCAGTGTCATAGATTAAAAATGGAAAAAAGAAGGAATACTAGATCCTTTGTCAGAAGAAATCCAGAGATCACTCTGGAACAACTGCCTAGACAGGAGAAGAAGAGTTGGATCAGAAGAAATGTGGAGTCTACTAGTGCTCCTATTGAAGAACAAAGAAATACCAAAGGTAGAGCACCACCGAGATCATCTAGTGAGGAAATTTCACATGATAGAGCCTCTAGATCAGATGGTGGTCACTCTGAAGATAAATTCTATGATACCCCAGAAGCAGTATTTCAAGATAAGGGTTCACTTCCTGCAAGTCAGGATGAACGAGATAGAAATGTGGGCATAGAAGTTGATCTGGATCTCAATGAGAATGTTTTCAGAAGGCAACCCATGGAACCAAGGCGAGTGCATTTCCCATGTCAACAACATGCTGATATGGAAGTATCATCAGGCTCTGAAGACAACATGATAGACCCACATGACCTAAATGTACTTAGGTTATAGTTGGCAGAGCAAGATGCCATATATGAAAGATTGAGAGAAGAGAGAGAGGCTGAAAAGGTGAATTCCCTTATAGAAAGAGAGTCTCTTCTAATAAAAATTAGGGAAATGAAGGAGAGAAACAAGTTGTTGGCTTCTGCTCCTAGGGTTTTGCAACATGATGTTTTTGGTGATCTTGAAGCTCTAAGGAGTGAGCAAGAACATATGTTGCAAGATCATGAGTTTGATGAAGAGGGCCCTATGATCAGACAAGTGCAAAGTTATGTTCCTCTGCCTAAAGGCAAAGATGGACATGGGATCACTAGGCCGGATGTTGTTGCAGTAGACAAAAGAAAGCAGAAGATGGTGGGTGATAAAATAGGTAAACGATTGACTATACTAGGTATCCCACCACCTAGATCAAATAAGGAGATAGAGATAGAGAGAAAAAGAAAGGAGGATGAAGCCCTTGCTCAAGAGTTGGAAAGAGCTGAGATTGATGCTGCCATTGCAGAGAAAAGGAGAAAGATCCACTTCTTGAAGTCTTCATCAGCCAATATTCAAGATCCTTTTGCTGCTGAATTAGGTATGCCATTCATGAACACTACTATTCCAATTAGCAATGCTACTACTGATGATACAATCCCTAATACATCTAACAAGTCAATGGCTGACCCTAATAGGAAGTCAAATGCACAAGTTGGTGGGAATACAGATAAAAATGCTAATGTTAGTGGGAATACTAGTTCAGGATTTCAAAGAAGACCTATATACCTAGAGGGTTATAGGCAAATTAGTTTTGATGGGATACCGGGATACCCAAATGCTTTTCCAAAAGATATAAGAGATAAAGTGCCTAAGTTTTCTGGTAATAATGCTATTAGTTGTGAAGAGCACCTTAGGTTATTTATTGATATGCTTAATGACTATGAGATAGAGCATGAAGATCTAGTCCTGAAACTGTTTGTGCAATCTTTAGTAGAGGATGCTAGAGATTGGTTTAAGAGGCTTCCGGATAGATGTATTGATACTTGGGATTCCTTTGAGAGATGTTTTAAAGAGTAGTTTGGTGATAGACCGAATGCTAGCTTCATGTTGAATGAATTCAACACCATAAGAAAAAATCAGAATGAATCTGCTGCTGAATTCAACATGAGATTTCAAAAGGGTATGCACAAGTTATTCCAAGTTATGCAGTTGGATGACAATCTTTTTTTGACTACATACTTCAATGCATTTGATGGGAAGATGGCTTATTTGCTGATGGATAAAGAGCCTAGGACTCTTAGGGATGCTTTCAGGATTGCCATTAACATTGAGAACAATATGAGGGTATCAGGGAAATTAAATGGAAAGAGAGATGACCCGAAATTATTTGGGGACAAGAAATATAAGCAAGGTAATGATAAAAATGTTGGAGTTATGAGGAAAGAAGATAAGTTGGATAAGGTGCTTAATGCATTGAAGGATTTGAAAGCACCTGCAAATAGGAGCAATAATGCTCTTACCAGTGAAAGGCCTCAGTTCAACAACAATTTCAATAAGCAAAATAGACTATAGAATTATCCTTATAACACTCAATGGAAGGATGGCAAGCCTGTTATTCCTGCAAAAGGAAATAATGATAGGAGTATCCCTGATCCTCTACATAAATCTTCTATAAATGTCATGGAAGACATACCTTGGTGTGTTGCATGCCAGTCTCCTCATTCTGCAGAGCATTGTATGGTTGCACATTCTCTGGTTGCAAATCAAGATTGTGATGATGAGGAGATAGATCAAGAGGAAGACCAGGATGATGTTGGATGCAACATAGCTGCTTCATATCTTGGATGTGGAGATGATTTTGAACTCAATGAGGAAGCAGATATAAATGTGAAGAGACACAATTTGGCTTCTCTTCATCATAAGGTCTTTCCTGATGATGAAGGCATTGATAAAAAAACTTGCAACATGAACTCTTCTTCTGAGCAAGTAAATTTGAGAAAACCTTCTAGAGAAGAGATGGGTAGAATTACTGCAAAAATGGTTGCTCATGTGCAAACTAGAGGCATGATGGCAAGGGATACAAATGGAAAAGTTGCATGAATATTCATGAAAAGTACCAACTTCGGAGAGCCTAATGAGAATAAATCAAAAGGTGATCACATGGTAAAATGTAAGAATCCGAAAGGTAAGAATTGTGAGCCTAAGGGAGTTGGGACAGATGAAATCTCTGATGAAAGTGAAAAGCCAGTTAACATAATGGCTAAGGATGAGGAAATAAGGGTTACCAATACAAGTAATGTATCAGATAAGTGGAAGGATACTAAGGCAGTACAAATTGAGGTTCCTCCTACTGCCCATGTTGATATGTTATCAGTATTATCTCAAATCACAGTTAAGGTTCCATTGTCAGAATTGTTAAGAATCCCTGAACATAAAGATAGGGCTATCGCATGGGTAGATAATGTTAACAATATTATTGCATGTAATGAGCCTCAGACCAAAGTCTTAAAAGGAATAGAGGCTCAGGGAATTGTGTCTCAAATTCCACCTATTTATTTGGATAGTTCTGTCAATGCCAGCCTTGAAAATATTGATCCATTCTTTTTAAGTGTCCTTGTGAATGGAATGAAATTGAGAAATTGTATGATCGACAGTGGTGCCTCTAATACTGTTATGCCTTTTAAAATCATGGAGAGGTTGGGCCTTAAAGTTGACACAATTCAAGGGAGATGTTGTGTTATGGATCAGAGAGAGGTACCAGTTATCGGCACCATCAATGCAATGCCATATAGGTTGGCATCATATCCATAGAAAGAGTTAACAATGAGTGTATTGGTGGTGGATATCCCTCCTCATTATGGGATGTTGTTATCTAGAAGATGGAGTGCTACCATGGGTGGAAGTCTACAATGTGATTTGTCCTATGCCACTTTCAAGATTGATGACCAGTTTATCAAGATTGACAGAGAGCCAAGAGTGTGCCACATGATTGAGAGAAATATTGACTATGAAACCACATGTTTTTTGGATACTGACATTAATGCTTTCAAGGCAGAAATTCCTGTGTTTGAAGAAGCACCTACATTGTTCCCCATATCTGCTGAGGTGAATGATAAATCAGTAAAGGGTGATTTATGGGTGATGTACTTTGACGGTGCTAGCTACAAAGATGGTGCGGGGGCTGGTATTTTTCTTATTTCACCTTATGGTAATACTTACAAGTTTTATTTCACATTGAATTTCTTTTGTACCAATAACATAGCAGAATATGAAGCATTATTGTTAGGACTAAGGATGGCACATAAGTATGGAATTAAATGCATAAGAGTTGTAGGGGATTCTGAATTGGTGGTTTCCCAAGTCAGATCAGTGTATGCTTCCAATAACAAGAGGCTTAAACAATATAGAAATGTTGTGTGGGATTTGATTGAGTGTTTTGATGGTTTTACTATTGAATGGAAAGATAGGAGTAACAATAAAATGGCTGATTTGTTAGCCAATATAGCAATCAATCCCACTGATATTACTTTTGTTAGTCTCTCCAAAGTGGAAATTCAAACTAGGCCTAGTATACCTGACAATGTAGAAAATTGGCAAGTTTTTGATGATGATAATGATATCTTGAAGTTTATGAATTGTGAAGATCAGTATCATGGTCAAGAATTTGATTGTTTAGCCTTAGTGGAGACTGCAGAAGGGAAGGAGATTGTCTTTGGTAATGAAGTTATTCAACTTAAGACTAACAAGGTGCCTAAGGGAGTTGTTGTCCTAGAAACTGTATTTGACAACCAGGATAGAGTTCAGAAAGACAATAGAAAAGAGGGTCATGTGGGCCTAGAGGAGGTAAATCTTAGAACACAAGAGGCTCCCAAGAAGACATACATTGGCAGGGACTTATCTCATAAAATAAGAAAGCCTTTAATTGAGTTATTGAGAAAATATAGGCATGTCTTTGCATGGTCATATGATGACCTAAAGGTTTATAGAGAAGACTTATTTTAGCATACCATTCCTTTGAGGGAAGATGCTAGACCTTTTCGGCAAAAACAAAGGCCTATTAATCCCACTTTGGCACCCAAGATGCAGGAAGAATTGGTCAAAATGAGAGATGCTGGAATTATCAAGCCTATAAGGCATTCTTCCTGGGTATCAAACCTTGTCCCTATGAGAAAAAAGAATGGTGACATAAGACTTTGTGTAGATTTCATAAATTTGAGCATCAGCTCATTAAAAGATAATTATTGTTTTCCCAATATGGAAGCTATGTTGCAGAGAGTAACTGGATCAGAGTTAATGTCTATGATGGATGGTTTCTCTGGTTACAATCAATTAATTGTTAAAGAATCGGAACAATTCAAGACAGCTTTCACCACCCCTTGGGGGACATATGTTTATGTGAGAATGCCTTTTGGTCTCACAAATGCTGGTGCTACCTTTCAGAGGGCAATGGATCTTTCCTTTTCAAATTTTATTAATGACTTCCTTGTTGTTTATCAAGATGATTTGACTGCCTATTCCAAGAAGGAAGAAGATCATTGTATTCACCTAGAGAAAATATTTATCAGAGCTTTGGAATATGGCATTTCTTTAAATCCAAGGAAGTGTGCATTTGGTGTCACTGAAGGTAAGCTGCTTGGCCACTTAGTGGGGAAACAAGGAGTGAGAATTGATCCTGAGAGAGTAGCAGCTATTGATAAAATCCAGAGGCCAAAGAATGTTAAAGGGATCTAGTCTTTCTTTGGTTAGGTCAATTTCTTAAGGAGGTTTGTAACAAATTTTGCAGAGGTTACTAGACCTATATCTAAAATGTTGAAGAAAGGATTTGCAATCAATTGGGAGGGTGAGCCTAATGAAGATTTTGAAAACATCAAGAAGGCTATCAAAGATGCACCAGTGCTTAAGGCACCTGATTATAATATCCCAATGCACATGTTTTCTTTTACATCATTTCACACAATTGCTGCAGTTTTGTTACAGAAGAACAGAGATGGTTTTGAGTAGCCTATTGCATTTTTCAGTAAATCTTTACAGGCTGCTGAATTAAAATATGATATAAATGAAAAGCAGGCATATGCACTTGTAAAGGCAGTCAAGGCTTTTAGGTGCTATTTGATGGGAGCAGTTGTGATTGCTTTTGTGCCCAATGCAGCTGTGAAGGATATTTTCTCACAGCAGGAGGTGTCTGGAAGAAGGTGTAGATGGATCAACAGGATCCAAGAATTCAATATTGATCTTCAGGTCACCAAATTGATTAGAGGACAAGGACTGGCAAAATTGATGGCTCGGTCTAATCTTGATGCTAATCAGATAAATTATTCTGAAATTGATTATACATGTGATATGGATGATTGTATTTGGTATCAGAATATCATTTATTATTTGAGAAATATGAAATGTCCAGATAATATGGACGACAATGAGAAGAGGACACTGAAATTACAGGCCTTCAAGTATGTAATTGTAAAGTGTAAATTATATAGATAGAATTTAGATTGCATACTCTTGAAATGTGTAGATGAAGGTCTTACTAGCAACTTGTTGAAAGAAATGCATGAGGGAGTTTGTGGTGGACACTATATGGGAAAGACTACTACTCATAAGATTTTGAGAGCAGGATTCTGGTGGCCCACAATTTTCAAGGATGCAGAGCAGTTGGTAAGGAAGTGTGATGCATGCCAGAGGTTCTCTGGTAAGCTTAAATTTTCAGGAAATGTCCCATTAAGGCCAGTAGAAGTGCAAGCTCCTTTCCAACAGTGGGGAATTGATTTCATAGGGGAGATACCAAACAAGTCAAGTGGAGGACACTCATGGATCTTGGTTGCCACTGACTATTTTACAAAGTGGGTAGAGGCTATACCTACAAGGAATGCTACTAGTAAGGTGGTAACTGATTTTCTATTGAATAACATTGTTACAAGATTTGGGTGCCCAGAGAAGATAGTAAGTGATAATGCAATGTGTTTTAGGTTTGCTGAATATAAAAACTCTTGTAAAGGTTTTGGAATTCAGATTTCTAATTCCTCACCTTATCATCCGCAAGGAAATGGTCAGGCAGAATCTACTAATAAGAGTTTGATTAAGATCCTTAGGAGGATCCTTGAGAACAACAAAAGGGCATGGAATGCCAAGTTGCCATTATCTCTATGGGTTGATAGGGTGACTGTGAAGAAGGCAATTGGTTGTGCACCATTTGACCTTGTTTATGGGATACATGCAAGGATGCCTCAGAATAATTTGCTGGAGATGTACAAGTTTGTGCAGATATATGATGATGAAATTGAAGATGAGATGCAATTGAGAATTGAAGACCTTATTAGGTTGGATGAAGTAAGAAGGGAGTCAGCTACAAGAAATGCCAGACTACAGTTGAAAATCAAAAATCTATATGATAGGAAGGCAGTGGAGAGAAAATTTGAGCCTGATGACCTAGTTCTAATTTGGAATGCCAGATTGGATGATAAAGGGAAACATGGAAAGTTTGATCCCATCTGGTTAGGGCCATATCAAATTCATGAGAAATGGGGCCAAGATTCTTATATTGTGAAGGACTTAAGTGGTAACATTCAGGAATTGCCTGTTCATGGACAATTCTTGAAGAAATACTTCTCTTGAAGTATCATGTTTTCCATGAACAGTAGTTAGGTTGTATATGTGTACATGTCTCTAAATTTTGTAAAGTCCCCTGGTTTCTGGTCCTGTTTTTCCCTGTTCCTTGTTCCCCCTGTTTGTCCCTTTTTGTCTGCAAAGTTTTTGGTCTGTGGGTGGTCTACTTCAACCAATAATTTCTAAGTTCTTACTATGTCTGCAAGAGGCACACATCCCCAGACAGAGCCATTGTTAGCACATGTTAAAATTTCATGGCTCTAGCCCTTTTCCCCCAGTCTCTGTAGTATTTTTCAGGTCTCTGGCCTCAAACCCTTGGTTCAAAACCTTTGAAAATCTAGCCGTTGGTGAAAAATACCTTGGCCTTGTTATAATCTTTTGTTACCTTTTTTATGACTTAAAATCTCTAATCTGCATGTGCTTATTAAATTTCTCTTTACCTTGTCCGTGGTTAGGTTTTTATGTTTGACGGGGTCCCTTTCAGTTTCCCTAAGTCTAAGTGCCTTAATATTTCCTATGTTCTCGGCGTTAATATTCTCCTGGGCCCCGCGGTCTCTGATGGCATCTTCATCTGACGGCTGGCGCATAATCTCAAGCGATGTGTCAGAGGCTTGAGATCATGCGCCGTTCGTCCGATCTTCCACGGTCGCAGTGCTTCAAACAAGGTAGGTCCACTTCCATGTCAGCACATGGGGTAGTTTCAAGATTACATGTCCAGCAGGCCCAACATCTCTGTGTACAATCAATCCTACGGCTGGTGCATGATCTCATGGAATATTGCATCCCCTTGAGATCTTGCGCCAATCGTTGATTTGGTATCAAGCTGAACGAGGTGTTAGTGGGACCGTTGCCAGGTCAGGCCTTCATGGCGGTATTTGATTGGTCCACGAGGTGTTGCATTGGTGGTTGTCAGTGGGGCCTATCTTTCTCGTGGCTCAGTGGGTCCTGTGTTGTCAGAGAATCCACGACGGGTGTATGATCTCATGGGTTGTGTCAAAGGCTTGAGATCTCGCACCCGCCGTCTGATTCATGAGCTTAAGGCAGTGGGTCCTGTGTCAGGTGACTGGATAGTTTTAGCAAATGACGAGGTGACATGTGGCATAAGCAGGCCCAAGTGGGGTCAAGAGGTCTCGCTATTTGGATAAATGGTTTCGGCAGTGCCGATAAAGTTCAAAGGGTTCGCGTGTTCGTGTGATAAAATGGTGGCTCTCGAAATGGTTTGGTGATTCGGTGAATAAGGGTCGCGTAATCGTTAAAAATTTTAGCGGCAGTGCCACTGTTCCTACGAACTGGCGAAATGTCTTCAGTCGCCAGTTCGCCAAATGTAGCCAGGTGAGTTAAGTCCCTTTTAGTCGCCAGTTCACCAGGTTAATTGATGAGTCAGGATTTTATTTCATGAATAGGATTTGCCTTGTCGCACGTTCCCTGACTTAACCCGAGGTGCCTGGATGGGTTAGAAACATAAAGCCTGCAAAGACATGAGGATTGGACAGTCGTGTCTTAAAGTTGATCTCAGATTTAAATTTAGACCGCCGATTTACTGCTGGCACCATGAAGTGACCGTTAAGGTTCAAATTTGAATATTTGTAGGGTTTTCATGACAGAAAGGACCGGAATTCATTGTTTTATCAGCTGAGGTTGGTGGATGAAGACTTTCAGCCTATTACAGAGTTGTCCTAGGTGCCATAATCGACTGCAGTGATGTTCTTGTGTTGTGAAGGATGGGGTTTTATTGCTCGAGGCATGTTGTAGATAGATGTTTAGATTGATTGGCATTGGATATTTATGGTCCTCGATACATCTCTTAGCTATTTTCATGATTGGAGATCATCTTCAGATCTGATCAACTGGGTTTCGCCCCCTGCAATTAATTTTTGACTATTCCTGGTGGGTTCGGTTGGTGAAACCCTAACCCTAGCTGTCTGAAGCTTGTTGCATCTTCTTTGAAGATTCCAAGGTAGCTAGGGGTATAAGTAATAGTTTTTGTGACTTAGTGAGGGTTCCAAAATATCTTTGGTCCCTAGTTGTAAATGGTATGAACGATTTGAGGAAGGAGAAGATGGATTTTGAGCTAGCCTCCTTGATCTGAGTTATTTGGTAATGTATTGATCTTGATTATGTTAATGAGAGTGCTATTGAGTTCCAATCTTACATTTGTGTATGTCTTCTTGTCTTGCATGTGAGCTCATATATGTTTAATGTCACAAAGTGGGGCTAACATATGGTAAACAAAGAGTATTGTGGATGTCATCTTTGAGTTCCTAACAAAGTTGGGATTAAAGTCTCTTGGGTGTATTCAGTGGGTTCATATCTAGTTAAGAACTTGATGTCTAGATGTTTGAGTGAGAAGGGTGATAGGCAAAGCACTCGTCCTGAATTCTTTTGTGTTTGATTTAAGGTTCTCAGTTGATATATGTTGCTAAGTAACTTTTTGCCCTTGGATAAGGCACTAGTCCCTTCTCTGGATGCAGTTCATTGGTTTCCAACCACAAACACACACAAAATTTAAATAATTATACCTTCAGTTTGTTTGTAAAAGACCTTTTTGAATACCTATTTGGTGATTCTTTTAGAGAAGTGAATCAAGGGTACACCCACCCAAGCTTAAAGCTTAAAGTGAAGAAGGATCTCATTGTTGATCCTTGTCAGTTGGCCCTCTTCCTTGTAGACTTTGGAGTGGTGATAGAGTCAAGAGTTTTATTAAAATTATCCATCAAAGTGTCAAGCTACAAGTTGAAGATCAAAGGGAATAATCTACACCAACAGACTGATCCATGAGAGTCTAAGTCCTTGTGCTGTACCAGCAGTATTAGCACCAAAGAAGAATGGAGGATGTGTACAGGCTCTAGAGCAATAAATAAGATCACAATCAAGTATAAGTTTCCATTGCCATGAATGGATGACATTATGGACTGTTTGAGTGGAGCTATGTATTTCTCAAAGATAGATTTGAAGAGTGGATATCACCAGATTTGGATCAGAGAAGGAGATGAATAGAAGACTACCTTCAAAATGAAGGAAGGATTGTATGAGTGGTTATTTATGCCTTTTGGGCTAACCAATGCATCGAGAACTTTCATGCGGCTCATGAATGAGGTTCTAAAAGAATTTTTGGATATGTTTGCCATTGTTTACCTATATGATATTTTGATCTTTAGTAAGACATTGAAGGAGCATATGATGCATATTCGTAGGGTGTTTGAGAAGCTGAGAGAAGAGAAATTGCTAATTAATTTGAAAAAGTGTAGTTTTGTAAAGAAGGAGTTAGTGTATCTAGGATTTGTATTTTCAACAGAAGGTCTAAAAATGGACCCAGAGAAAGTGCAGGCTATCCTTGAATGGCCTACTTCATGGAGTGCTACTGAGGTAAGATCTTTTCATGGTTTGGCTAGCTTTTCCAGAAAGTTTATCAGAAATTTTAGGAGTATTTTTAGACCCTTGACTGAAACAATGAGAGGGGATAGAAAAGAGTTTAAGTGGACTAATGGGAAAAAAAAGAGTTTTCAATTGTTGAAACAAAAAGTTATAGAACAACCTATTTTAGCACTTCCAAATTTTAATAAGGTGTTTTAAGTAGACTGTGATGCTAGTGGTACTATAATAGGAGCTGTTATGAGCCAAGAAGGTAAACCTATTGCTTATTTTAGTGAGAAGTTGAATGATGCCAAGAGGAAATATTATGTTTGTGATCATGAATTTTATGCTATAGTTCAGGCATTGAAGAAGTGGAGACATTATCAGCTTCCTAAGGAGTTTGTTTTGTATACTGATCATCAAGCTTTGCAATATTTGAATAGTCAAGGAAAGTTGAATCAAAACATTTGAAATGGGTTGAATTTTTTTAGAGTTATACATTTATTTTGAAACAAAGGAGTGGAAAGTCTAACAAGGTTGTAGATGCACTTAGTAGAAGGAAAATTTTGTTGACAGAGATGCAGATTGAGATGGTTGGGTTCAAGGAACTCAAGAGTTTGTATCCAGAGGATCCTAATTTTGGTGAAGCTTGGAAAGCTTGTACATAACCTATTTCTCTAGATAGAACAAAGTGGCTAGATTTCATCATCCAGGATGGTATACTATTCAGAGGGAGTCAGTTGTGCATTCCATGAAGTTCTATGAGGGAGAATCTCATCAAGGAGAAGCATAGTGAAGGATTGGCTAGACATTTTGGTTGAGATAAAACCATTGCTATTGTTAGTGAGAACTATTATTGGCCACAGTTACAATAAGATGTGAAGAACTTTGTATAGAGTTGCAGAGTATGTCATATGGTGAAAGGAGTAAAGTAGAATACAAGATTGTATCAGCCATTACCTATACTAGAGAAACCTTGGGAGGATATCAGTATGGATTTTGTTCTTGGTTTGCCGAGGACATAGTAGGGACATGATTCAATTTTTGTGGTGGTTGATAGCTTTTCGAAGATGGCACATTTCATTCCCTGCAAGAAGAATAATGATGTTGTTCATATAGAAGAATTTTTTTTTAGAGAAGTGGTGAGGCTACATGGTTTGCTAAAGAGTATAGTTTAAGATCGGGACACTAAGTTTGTTGGATATTTCTAGTGCACATTATGGAAGAATTTGAAGACATATTTGAAGTTCAATTCATCACATCATCCACAGACTGATGGAGAGACATACGTGGTGAATAGGAGTTTGGGGAATTTGCTGAGATGTTTGGTTGGAGATAAGCCAATAGGATGGGATTTGATTTTACCACAAGCATAATTTTCATACAATAATTTTGTCAACAGGAGCATTGATAAATCACCATTCCAGATTGTATATGGAAGTAGTCCCATAAATGCATCTTAGTTGAGGAAGATAGATAAAAGAGAAATAAGTAGTGTTGAAGCTGAGGATTTTTTAGAACATTTGAAGAACATCCATGAGGAAGTAAGGAAGCACATTATCAATATGAATGTGCAGTATAAGGCTAAGGCAGATGAGAAAAGAAGGCATAAGGAATTTTAGGTTGGAGATGAAGTCATGGTTCATTTGCAAAAGGAGAGATTTCCAGTTGGTACATATAACAAGTTGAAAATGAATAAATTTGGGCCATGCAAGATACTGAAGAAGCATGATTTTGGAAATGCCTATGAGGTTGAGTTACCTACAGAGCTAAATATTTCACCAGTATTTAACATTTCAGATTTGACAAAGTATCATGAAGGAGGTGTTGAAGATGAGATCACATCAGCACGGTAGAGTATTCCAGCAACTATTTCAGCTACCAAGGAAATTGAGGACATACTAGATAGTTGTGTTGGTAGAAGCACAAGGAACGAGACATATGAAGAATATCTGGTCAAATGGAAAGGATGACATGTTGAAGATTCATCATGGCTGACAAGGGAGGAGGTTAACCACCTTGGTTTTCCTCTTCACACCTGAGTCATGACAGGGTCACTTCTCAAATTACCCAAGGTGTCTAATGCAGGAGCATCATGTGTGTAAGAGAAATCTTGCATCACCCTAAAATATTTCTTGTTTCTTTTCAATAAGGGTTATCTTGTGCAGAGTTGCTATTTTTGGAAAGTTACTATTTTTAGTAAGTTTTTCATTCATGCTCAGAATGGTCTATTTTCTTCCCTAGAGGTTCATTTCAATCATATCAGCCTCCCAGTAAAGTTTCATTAACAGATCAAGTCTAGCTTTGTAGATATTGAAGATTTTTGGTATTGGTGGCAGGATACAAAAACTTTGAACTCAATTTTAAAGGCTTTAGAGGCCCCGAATGAGGTCAAAACTTTGGCTGACTAGAGCTTGCATGAGTTAGATACTATAGAGCACTTTGTGCCCTTTCTAGAATGGGGTCATAATAGTCAATCAAGTCAACTAGTGATGACTTATGGTCTTCGGAAGTTGGGTCACCTAAAATGGCGGAAAAAGATTTTCTTTCAAAATTTTTGTTTGGGTTTCAAAAGTTATTTTGAGCTGACTTTGATGTATTAAATTGTAAAATAAAATAATTCTATGTTTGGTTGGCCTTATTGGCTAAAATTTTGGAACCTTCCCAAGCGATGGAAAATTGCCTATATAAGGAAGGCTGTAGTGTTGTCTTAGGAAGCTCGAAGCAGTTCTGAGAGATCTAAGTAATAATTTAATGCTTTGTCCTACATAATATTTTAAAGGAAAATGCCCATGTGGCTTTGCATATTGTAATTCTGAAATTTGTAATTCCACATTTGTGGAAATAATAAGAAGCCCATTTTCTATTCTTGCAAATTGTTGTTGTTTCTTTGTTTTTGTTATGTGTTTGTGATATTATGGGGAGTACCCTTCATATATATATATATATATAGATATATATATATATATATATATATATATATATATATATATATATATATATATATATATATATATATATATATATATATATATATATATATATATATATATATATATATATATATATATATATATATATATATATATATATATATATATATATATATATATATAATTTTCTATATCTAGTTTTCTCTATTTTTTATAGCTTTTGTAGATTAATTTACAAGTTTATTTGTATAGTCTTTCTTAATATTAACAGATATGGAAATTTGCAACTATATATAGATCTATAGCTATTTACCATTTAGAATATCTCTTTTAAGGATGAGATGATTTGAAGAAATCTTTTATGTGTTTTAGCTAAGGAAACTAGTTAATGGATATATAGGAAACAAATCAAGGTAAAGGACTAATGTATCCTTCTTCCTTCCTATGCTTTGATTGTCTTATGATCTTTTTGATTCAAATTTTTGTAGCTTTTTATGGGTATCTAAACACATATATAAGCCAAACTTTTGTATGGATAAATCTAGATAGCTAGAAGATAATATGGGTCAATAATTCCTTATCATATTTATTTTCTACAATAGGAAAGTGATCTACCAATATAAATCCTTTATTGTGTAATTCTTTGAGTGTGGATGAGTATTTTTACAGGGAATAATAAGGACAAGTATGCTCTCAAATTTTAGAGATATCATGTTGACTTGGCTAGCTAGCTTTATCAAGATTTTACTCACTCAAACTTTTTGTATGTATATATCATTTCCCTGTCTCTTTAGTTATTGTGGCCTTGATAATCTCTTAATTCAAAGAGATATTATAAGGCACCAATAACACATGGGTGGTCTAGGGGTAGTACTCTCAAGTTGCTTCTTTTTACATTATATATTTGGTTTAGTCTGTATGAGTATGTTTCCTGTTGGATGAAAAGGAAGACATTGTATTCTATGTTATAAGGAACTCAACAATAATGAAGGAAATTACTACTTCAAGGATCCTTTCTATTAAGAGAAGCTCAGATTATATATATATATGTGTGTGTGTGTGTGTGTGTAGATGCATTAGTCATTGGTTTATAGCAAGTATATCGAAACATAGACTCACATCTAGTAGCTTCTTGAAATAGTCTTTGTATAAGATCAAATGGGTTAGAGATTTGGTGGAGTTGTCATTTTATGCTTTTGAGGAGGTAAAATTATAAGATTAGATTACTTTGGTTTCTATATTTTATGTAACACATTAAATTTATGACTGGGGCATTAAACAAAATATAGAAATTTAAACAAAATAGTTATGGTTGAAATTTTTTTAAATGCATATGTAAGAAATTGTTATGTTATCTAACAATGCTCTTTGCCAAGGAAGTTGAGATTTTGTAGGTTGACCACTAAGGAAAACCTCTGTATCAAAAGACTTATAGAAGGTAGAGATTAAAGTTCTAAAGCTTCCATGCCCATAATATTATATGAATTAGACATAAAATGACAGGAACAAACTTGAATATCTTATGCATTGTAAATGAGGTTATGCCCTCAAATTTGTACTATAATTTTTTATTATATGGACATTTGTCCTGGGCTAGACTGGAGATTTTCTTCTCCATTCTTTCCTACCAATGCCCACACCAAACAGAGACATTTGTATTTCATTCTATTATTAATAAAATTCTTCATTATTCTTGGCCTTTTACCAAAAAAAACAAAAATAAAAAACAAAAAGGGAATGGGTATCAAAATCCAATTATACATAATTCTATATAAAAGAAAAAAATGATGCCATTGGTCTCAGTTAAATGTTTTACTTGCATCAATTTTTTTCAAGAGAGAGAACTTTTACTAAATATTTTTTCAGTGTGTATGGTTTAATCAGTCTTTCCCTATGTTTGTAAGATGGTTTTTTACCAACTGTGTTTAAGTTTTGTTATTTATTTTGAGGGGTCCCCCTTTTTTTTGTTTTTTCTATTTCCTTGTAATGTTTAAGCTTGACCAATAAAAAAATCTTCCTCAAAAGAGAACAAGCCATCTAACATAATTATTACCTTGGAAAGAACATACAATATTCTTGAGATCGGGACTCATTATCAAATCACAAAAAAAATCTATCTCGATAGAGTTATAATACATTGAATAGAATGAAGAAACTGATTAGAAAGAGGGGAGACCAATAAGAAAATATAAAAATAAATGTGTCACCACAGTGTTAGGATTTAATGATAGTAACTAAAGTGGTGGAGAAAGAATGTTGAAACTTCAACAAATCCTAGTGTTGTGTAGATATAATTAGTTTTGTATTTTAACTATATGTGTCTCCATCTCATGAATCATCTTAGCTCTCATGGTATGGATTTCTTCAAGACATAATATTTTACTTCTATGGGAATTCGATTGAAGTGGGAAGGAAAATTGTCTTATCTGACAATCTCCAATATTGAAAATGGATTGCACAATATTAAATTCATTGCAAAGATAGATCATTCAAAATTTTTAAGAATTTGAGCTAGGTAATGTAATTAATATGAAGTTATCATCTTAGACAACTTCACCCATACGCCGAGTTACTTCCCTTACTACAATTTGTATATTAAAAATCTCCCCTTATTAGTTATTAGGAAAAATTTAAATGTTTATCATATACGTAAAAGTTGCAACTTTTTTCCAAGTGTTATTGATGTTAATAAATTTTATTATTTGATAGTAAATATTATTATTATTTTTATAATATTAATTAATTTATATGTAAATTATAAGATTTTAAAAAAAAGTAGCATTTAAGCCAAATTAAGATAACATAACAATGAGATAGTTCTTTTAGTAATAATATGTTGTATCCTTTTATTTTCTCTTGTAAGTTCAGGGGAGGTTGCTTTATCTTTCCAAGTTGAATCAAGATATTTTGAGATCACTATAAAGAATGACAGACCATTGGATTCTCATGGAATTGATGTCACTAATTCCTACATCCTACAACTTATTCACATGAATTTCTCAATGTTTGAATTATGTAACAAAAAGCAATGGCACTTATAAACATGTTTAGGAATTTGTTTTGTCACAAGAATCAAGTTCTCAATTGTCAAGTACTTAAAAATTTCAGCTATATAGCTCTTAGTGAAGACTCAAAGATGTTAAAATAAAGTGTAATTCAACTAAAATGATGTTTTTTTAATACTTTGATTATGTAATAGGATTATTTATTCATTTTACTAATAAAAAATTAGATGTGTCTGATTGATTTTTAGATAATTTCAAATGAATGAAAAAATATCTTTAACTACACTCAATGATGGAGAAATGTGGGAAGCATGGGTTGATTACAATGGATTACAGATTCAAGTGTTTCTTTCACATGATAACAACTATTATAGTCCATCTGAACCATATAGTCTAGTGTTTTTATATGATATAGATTTGAGCTACTTCCTTCTGCCGAATGTCAAGGTTGGTTTTTCAGCTTCCACGAGGGTTGCAATTGACTCTCACAAATTACACGTTTGGAATTTTATGTGTTAATATCCATAATAAATTCTCATTACTCCACCCTCTTCCCCAAGAACTGCAAACCCTAAACCACCCTCTTCTCCACCTAATAAGGAGAAAAAAACACTCTCTAATTGGATCGATTATTGGCGCTATTTTTTTTCATTCTTATAGTAATATGGGTCTACAAATGTTGTTGCAACAGCACAAGAAGAAATGTGCCTCCCTCGCCGCAACGTCTGTCTCCTTGGTGTCGATGGTTGTTCAGCCTCAAAGTGTTGAAGCCGCGCCCCGTCGAGGTTGAGGTAACATCCAATGTCTATGTAAGGGGGATTTAATATCCTTTTCTATTGTTTTAGTATGTTATGTTTTATCGTTCTTGTGGTTTCTTTTAATTTTTAAAGGTGACGGGTTTGCAATAAACTTCCTTGAACTTTTATCTTTTCAACCTGGGAACAGTTATTTCTGAAATCTTTATGTTTTTTTAGAAATTGAGTTAAAATTTTTACAATTAAGCATGTGAGTTTATCTCTATACATATGATATAATATTTTTTTAAAAAGAAATATTTATAGTTTTAACAATTATATGTTATAGATATGATTCTATTTCTACATATATATGATATAAAGTTTTAAAATAGTCTTGTTTAGTTCAAATTAAAAGATGATTTAGTGGACAAAAGGATTGTGTTATAATGGATGTTTGTTATATATGTTTATTTTGGAGCATGATTACTTAACTTCTTTGAACTTATATCTTCTCAACCTTGGAATAATTGTTGTCTATTGAAATCTTTATGTATATTTTTGAAAAATTGATCTAGAATTTTAACAACTAAGCATACAAATCTATCTCTATACATATGATATAGTATTTTTACTTTAAAAAAAATTATAATTTTAACAATTATAAGTTATGGATGTGGTTATATCTCTACATATATGATATAAAATTTTATAAATGGTAAGTTCAATTCAAATCAAAAGATGACTTAGTGGACAAAAAGATCATGTTATAATGGATGTTCGTAATATATGTTTATTTTGGAGCATTCTTAAGTATAATTTTAGTAATTTACTATATGTATTTGAATAAATTTATGTATGTAATATTTTGGATTAAGGAAAAAATAGTTTTAACAGGGGCCTGAAACCCCTTACATCAAGATATGAAAAATTAGCAAAAGAGAACCAAAGTAAGAGTCATTGTTGGCCAAATAACATAGAATCATCGAACCAGCAACCAGTTTTAGAAAAAACCATCAAAACGGAGAAAAGGAAAAAACCAAATAGGAAACACAAGTAGAAAAGAAAATATAGAATTAATCAAGCTCCTTTGAGCTTTAGTAGTTTGGTTCCCAATGATGGTCACCTCTTCCATGGTGTATTCAAGATGATGGATGGCATCAGAAGAGGTAGAGGCTTTTTTATTCAAGCTAGCCCTGGTTCTTTTCCCTAGCCCATCTTTAGCAGCCTTGGTATCAACCATCCTCTAATTACCAAGGTCGACATCCATCATAATACCCTTCATGTCCATTCTTCCCATGAATTCCTTGATCTTATGAATGGAGGAGGAGATTTTTCCGTCACTGTCATGCAAAATTTTCTTTAACCCATCCTCATAGGGCTTCATATACTTCAGGAGTTTTCCATATTTTTCTTCCAAGATCTTCTTGGCTTTTATTTCTTCATCCATCTGAGCTTCTAGGCTACCAATATTACTCTGAAGCCCATGGACCTCATTATAAATCCATTGGTCCAGAGAAAGAGAGACATCATCTTTAGCTTTGACCTTGTGAAGGAACTCCAAAGTGGACAGGTTGGCATCAAAATGTTACAAATCACCCTTCTCGCTAGTATCCATATGGTTAGTCACTATATTTTCTAGGAGAGTCTTATCTAGGTTAGAAAGATCAACAATAGAATCAAAAGATAGATAATCAACCATATTTATGTCTAGATTCTTACCATGACCAGAGAAATGGGTTTTTTCCTTTTTCCATCAGTTCCCTTGACAAAATTCTTCTTCTTGGAAGAGATTCTATCATCTGCATTCACCAAAGGGGGAGGGTTGCTAATGCCTATCTCATGCTTCTTCAAGGAGACAGAGATGCATTTGGCCTCAAATTCATTAGTCTCCATCACCTTGGAGCCATCCTGCCAAAAATTCATCTTCTCCTCGCCCTCATTTATTTCCTCCAAGCTCTTGACAAAGTCATCCCCGGTCTCCATGCCATTATCACTATCATCTAGAGTAATCCTTCCCTTTTTACCTTTAGAACCCCAAGGAGATTTCTGCTTCATCCCAATAGACATTTTACCTTCCCCTTTTCTCTTATTCTTAATGGTAGGTTTGGGGGTATGGGATTTGCAGTATTAAGCGAACAACAACATTAGCCCTTCATGTAGAATGGGCTTAGTGGATTTCTTTTTGTGCTCAATCACACTATTATTCATATATCTAAAGATATAGAAGGGGAAAGAGATCCTGTCTCTAAATCGAAAGTGGTTTAGAAGAGAAAAGTTATAGTTGTGGACCTTGGAATACCTATTATCCAAGGTGAAATGCACCCTAAATTAAGTATGTAATGTTTCTAAAATGAAAATACTTAATTTTGAAAATTTTAATGGCTTATTAATGAAAGTTTAAAATGTCTATATAAATTAGAAAAAAAACATTTTTGGTATTGTGATCAAAGAAAACTATATACTATCGATAAAATTATAAATTATTAATTAGCATTGAGTTTAGATAAAGAAGTTTTCCATACTATGTTTTTCACGTATTTTGATATGTTATGTCTTATTCGATCTATATTTTCTTTTACTTTTAGAAGTTGGTGGGTTTGTTGTAAGATTCCTTTGGACATTTATATTCTAAACTTTGGGATAGTTATTCCTTAGGAATTATTTTATTTTATTTTATTTTTATTTTTAAAAAATGATTTAACAATTTTAAGTTGAGTGTGTAATTGTATCTAATTTAGATATATATGATATAAATTTTTAAAAATATTAAGTGAAATTAAAAATATGACCTAAAGGAATAGCAATATTAGTCAAGCTAAAAGTGATAAAGAAAAAAATACATAATGTGATGTCTTATTGATGCAAGATAATACCTTTAAATAGGCATTATAGAAGGATTGCTAATGGAGATGCACACCAACATATGCAATTTAAAACAAATAAATGAAATATGCCAACATTCCTCTATCATTATATTAATTTGAGCAAGAGTGGAATATTGCAAGGGTTTATTACCCAACCCTTTTAAAAACTCTAATGAAGCATGTTCACCAATCCTCCTCACTCATCTAGGAAACACCAAAATTACTACAATAGTGGATTTCATGACTATAGAATGTTCAACCATCAACAAAAATAAAGAGAAGATAAAAATTTTACCATCCTCCATGGACATTAAGACACATTTCCTCCAAAATTTCACATATCCTCCTAGTGTGTCTAGTGCATTCTCTAGTATTTCACATGAGATGTCATTCCTATGAAATTACACATCTCCTCTAATTATATCTAATGCCTCCTTAAGTGTTGTGAAAATGATCCCTCCTTTGCTACACAAATAGTTAGTCAAATGTCTACACATGAAACAAACTTTCCTCTAAAAGTCTATATCTCCTTCAAGTGAGACTAATGTCTGTTTGATTACAAAGAGGGGGACTGAATCAATAATCCTTTATTCTTTGTACCTTAAAAACTTTATCTGATTCCACTCAGTGTCAACTTGACCAGAAAAACTTCAACATTAACTTATAATAGTAAATTAACTTTATCAATCCTAAATAACATTCACAAGAATCATTCAACACATATAACACTAGTATGTAACGTTGAACCCCAATTTTGGAAAAACCACTGTGGGAATTATCACCCACTAAAGAAATACTCTTCTGAAGTATGCTCAGTTAAAAGCCAATCTGGTTAAAGACTACAATGCACATTGTTAAATATGACCCTACTAGGGGATTTTCCTTAGATCTATTAGGATCTTCACCCTATTAGGAGTGGCCTAGTTAAAGGTCTTCAAACACTCTTCAAGAATATTACCTCTTGCAAGGATTTACAATAAGACTATTAGGTCCATTCGGTTAAGATATTTTTCAGTTACAAATCTTAATAAGAAACAATGAATAAATTGATATGTAAATCTACAAATACCTTTTTCTTAATCAGATCCTTTGTGAACTCTTTATCTTTACTTCATTCATTCACTTTCCACTGCCTTCAACACTTAATCAGTCTTAGCTTTCTAACTTAGAATTCATCATTTTCTTTCTTCACTCCATCAGTCGGTGACTCAACAACCCTTCAATGTGCCAGCCATTTCTTCATACAATTTCATCCTTTATATAGACTTTGTTTTTCCTCTTAATCTCCTTTATTATGTTTTCCTTTGATTAATTTCAGTCGTCTGATCATCCTCATAAACTAATTTAATAAATTTAGACCTCAGTAAAACATTTTATCATCACCTCAGAACTTGAACTTTCTTGGAACTTGTACCTTGTCTTTTTGTTGCTTAGATCTATAGCATAGATCACCATCTTGAATTTTCTTGATCTTATATCTCTTCAACTAACTCTTCTTCATCATTAGAATCTTCCAAACTGTCATAGCTCATCATTAAATATCATTATGATCCTTGTATTTAATTTGTGTTCCTTGCTCATTAGCTAATGTCTTTTCTTCAACTGAATTTTGATTGACTTCACTCGGTAACTAAAACCTTCTACTCAATGTCTTGATTTCATGTCTCTTTACCCAAACTTACTTTCCTTTTATCGAATGACTTTTTCCTGCTTGATAACCAAATTGTTTTGTTTATTGACTTGACTAATCTTCTTTACCAACTTGATATAATCAAATATTTAGTAGAAAAAATTATATCAACATAACCTTATCATAGTTTGATCTGTATTAGCTTCCCAATTAAGTTCCTCACCTTCACAACATTTATCTTCCTCTCCTTCCTTAAGTTTACTCAACTTATATCATATTCCAAATCATATGGAAACTCAATATAAATCAGAAATCAATTGCTTGACATTAATGACAAGATAATAAATGATCTAATCTTTCTACTATCTTGTATACCTCTAATAATTATTGATCTTCATCATCACCATCAGTTATAGTAATAATCTCCCTCTTTGGCATTGATGGCAACACTCACTGTCAATTGTTATTGTCCAATTGATGATGACAACACTTATTGACTTTTCTTTGTCGTTTCCTCCCTCTGAACTTTATCTTTTGTAATCAATTAATCAATTTAATATTCTCCCTGCATCACTGTGATCATCAATAACAATCTTCTCATTGTCAATATCATATTCTTCCTTAATATCATATTCTTCCTCTTTGATAACAATGTTAAAGACATAAACTCTTGTAAACTTTTCTCGGGAAGTGAATCATACCTTAACATGTACAAATTTATCATTTCATACATGAACATCTTTCACAACTTCAAGCATCACCCAAAGAGTGATCACTGGCATCAAATCATAAAATAGATATTCTAATGAATCCTTGAATTGATACAGCATGCATCTTTCCTTAGTGAATATTGGATAGGGGAAGAACCCATAATTTACCTTTGAGATACTCAAAAGAATCATTTGATAGTGGCTTGGTAAATATCTACTATCTACTCCTTTTGATTTACATACTCCAATATCACATGCTTGTCTTGAACTTATTCTCTCAGGTAATGATGCTTGATATCAATGTGCTTTGTCTTTGAATGCATCACTGGATTCTTTGATATGTTGATAGCACTTGTATTATCATAGTAAATAGTAACCAGATCAGAAATCTCCTCTTTTCTTGTATGGTAGACTGAAATCTTCACTCCCTTTCGAATATCTAAATATTATTTTGACTACAGACATGTGTATTTTCTTTGGATTGCCAGAAAATCTAACAAAAATACCAATACCATAAAAAATATAAGGTTTATTATGCACAACATACTGTAGCTGACCAATCATTGATTGATAGAGTGTTTCATTTACTTCCTTTGTCTCATCTTGTTTTAGAAAAGCTGCAACCAATAACCATTGGAGTACCAACTAGTTTTGACTCTTCCATGCCAAATTTCTTTAGGATCTCTTTGATATATTTTGATTGTGTGATGTAGTTCCCATCTCTGACTTGTTCAATTTATAGTCCAATAAAGAATTTTATCTCTCCTAGCATGGACATCTCAAATTCCTTATCTCCTCGGCAAATGATTTACACATTGACTCATTTCCTCCAAATATAATATCATCAACAAATATTTAAGTAATCAAAATCTTATCATACTATCACATTTCAGATACAAATTGTTGTTTTCACTTGTTCTTTGAGATCCAATCTTGATTAAATATGAATGTAATCTTTCATACCATGCTCTAGTGCTTGCTTCAAACCATATAGTGCCTTGCGTGGTTTGCATACTATGTCCTTGTCAGAATTAACAACAAATCCTTTAGGCCATTCAATCCAAACTTCTTCTTCAATAGACTTAACATCCATTTGATAAACTTTGAAACCTTTATAAGAAGCATATTCAAGTAAAATTCTCACACCTTCTAATCTAGCAACATGGGAAAATGTCTCACCATAGTCAATACCTTTTTCTTGTGCACACCCTTTGAAAACAAGTCTTGATTTATTCCTTATCACATCTCCATTTTCATTTAGTTTATTCTTGAAAATCCACTTTGTACAAATAACATTCTTCTCCTTAGGTCTCGGTACTAGTGACCAAATATTATTCTCCTTAATCTGATCAATCTCTTCTTTCATTGCATTGATCCAGTCTTCATTTTCAAGTGCATCCTTAGCTAGTCTAGGCTCAACTTCAGAAATCAAACATGTGTTATCTCCTAACTTACTTCTTTTCATGACTCCTACATTCTTGGCTCCAATTATTTTTCTTGTTGAGTGGTCTATTCTCATATATTTTTCTAGCACTGGCTTGGTTCTTTGTTCTTCATCATTCTCTTCTCTCAGTGGGGGATCAAATAGTTCCTTAGTTTCTTCTTGCAGCTCAAGTAGAGTACCAAAAACTCCTTGTACATAAGCAAATCTTTGATAATCTTCTGGTTCCATTTTTCTATCTTCTTCATTTCTTTTAGCAAACTCATCAATTCTCACATCTTCACTTTCCACAATTCTATTAGTAGCCTTATTAAGACATTTATAAGCTTTTATCTTTGTGGAGTATCCTAGGAATATAACTTTATCTCCTTTAGAATCAAACTTTTCATTCCTAGTATCTTTCAGAACACCTACTTCCAAAGATTCTAAAGTAGCTAACATTCGGTGCATGCCCATACCAAAGTTCAAAGGGATTTTTGTGAGTACCTTTTTTCAATTATACTCGGTTGAAAGTGTAGATATAAATACTAATGGCTTCTCTCCAAAATATTTGTGCACCCTCATTTTTAATCAACATTGTTCTAGCACAATCAAGTATTGATTTGTTCCTTCTTTCTTCTATGTCATTTTGTTGTGGAGTTCTCGATGTAGAGACTTGGCTTTTGATTACATTTTCATTGCAAAGGATAGTAAATTTATCAGAGATATACTCACATCCTCTATTTGATCTTAAACATTTCATTTTCTGACCTATTTCCTTCTCAACTCTTTTCTTATTCCATTTAAACATTTGGAATGCATCAGACTTTTCTTTTAGAAATATTATCAACATCATTCTTGAGTAGTTAGCAATAAAAAAATGAAATATCGATCACCATAATATCTTTGTATTCTCATAGGGCCACAGAGATCAGTATGAACTAATTCCAATATACTATTATATGAGTAAGAATTTCTTTAGAAACTTGATTTGTTCATCTTACTGACCTGACATTCCTTACACATAATTTTATCAGGATTTCTCAATTTTGGTAGACCTCTAACTCTATTTTTCTTACTCACTTTGATCATGTTATCAAAATTTACATGACATATTCTTTTATGACATAACCATACATCCTCAACTTTAACAAACAAGCAACTTTTTGTAGTAGTATCAAGGTAAAATAAGTTACCTTTTGATTGTTCACCAATTCCAATCAAATCTCCAATAGTATCATAGATCTTCATGTTTCTATTCAAAAATTCCAATCGGTGGCCAGTATTATTGAATTGTGAAACACTCAACAAATTGTACTTTAGTGCTTGAACTCAATAAGCATTGTGACATTTGATCTTTTCATTCAGCATAATAGATCATTTTCCTCTTATAGAACATGGAGAATCATTTCCAAATCTAAGAAATCCTCCATCCTATTCTTCTAAGTTCTCAAACATATCAATATCACCAGTCATATGATGTGAACAACCACAGTAAATTATCCATGGGTCAGGTTTACTAACTTGAGAAATAAGGGATTTTTTATTTTCATACCTTTATTCTTCTGAATAATCCTTCAGAGAAACATAGACCACTTCCTCACTTTCTTCTATGTCTTCAGATTCATCATCGGTTATTCCTTCCTCAACTAGGTAGCATGATTTCTTTCCTTTATCCTTGTAATCTCTAAGCCTTTGGTATCTATTCTCCCTCTTATCACTTTTATCATTCTTGTCATCATCAGGAAACCTAGATGCAATATGAGAAATCTTGTTATATTAAAAACATTTTAGAGGCAGTTTACCTTTATACTTTCCTTTTCCTCTCGGTAGCCTCTTTTCCAGCAGTGTTTCCAATTCTTATTTTTCTTTTTCTTTGGTTAGGATACTGTCATAGTCACTTCCACCTAAACTAAAATGATTATCTCTTTCTCTTCTTGATCTTCCAATGGTTACATATGACTTAAAAGTTGTTTCAATCTTCAGTAAACTATTGTCAAAATTACTAAGCTCAAATGCACTCAACTTACCAATCAAGGCATCAAGAGTAACAATATTATTACGAATGGATCTTAGTTCTTGAATAGCAAAGACCCAAATAACATATTTTGGTAAGAGAGTTCTTAGAATTTTTCTTACCTTTTCTTCTCCATTTATTGTTCCACCAACACATTTGATAGCACTTACCACTTCCTTGATTCTGAAACTATATTGTGCAATGTTCTCTTCTTCTTTAATTCTCATCTCATCAAAATTTCCTTTGAGACTATCAACCTTTTCTTTTTGTACATGCAAATCACCTCTATATACTAGTGCAAGTTTGTCTCACATCTCTTTTGCAGTATCACAATCCTTTATATCATTAAACTTGGCATTGGTTAAGGAGGAAGAAATTTCAATCATTACTAAGTTGTGTTCCTTCTTTTCTCTCATCTCATCAAGTGTCATAGGTTAGTCATTTTCCAAATAGTAGATTGCACAACCTCCAATTCTTGATAGATGTAATTTTATCCTACTTTTCCATGTAGGGAAACTCTCCTTGTTCAACTTTGGTACTTCTATGGACTATACATTTTTGGATCTTTTACTCAAGTCTTTCAAACTTATCCCTTTAGAGTACTTAGCTCTGATACTAATTATTGGATTATGTAGAGGTGGGGGGGGGGGGGGGGGTGAATCAGTAATTCTTGATTCTTTGTACCTTAAAAACTTTCTTTGATTCCACTCAGTATCAACTTGGTTAGACAAAGTTCAACATTAATCAATAACAGTAAATTAACTTTATCAATCAAAAATAACATTCACAATAATCATTCAACACATATAACACTAGTATTTAACATGGAAACCAAATTTGGGAAAAAACACTCTGGGAATTGTCACCCACTAAAGAAATACTCTTCTGAAGTATGCTTGGTTAAAAGCCAATATGGTTAAAGCTTACAATTGTTAAATGTGACCCTATTAGGGGATTTTCCTTAGATCTATTAGGATATTCACCATGTTAAGAGTGACCTAGTTAAAGGTCTTCAAACACTCTTCTAGAATGAACATTACCTATTGCAATGATTTACAATGAGATTGTTAGATCCACTTGGTTAAGAGATTTTTATGTTACAAATGTTAGTAAGAAACAATGAATAAATTGATCTGTAAATCAGAAACTACCTTTTTCTTAATCAAATCCTATGTGCGCTCTTTTTCTTCATGTCATTCCTTCACTTTCCACTGGCTTCAACACTTCATCAACCTCATCTTTTTGACTCGTAATTCAGCCTTTTCTTTCTTCACTTCATCAGTGGGTGACTCAACAACCCTTCAACTTGCTAGCCATTTCCTCATACAACTTCATCCTTTATATATACTTTGTTTTGTCTCTTAATCTCCTTTATTACATTTTCCTTTGATTAATTTCAATCGTTCGATCATCCTCATAAACTAATTTAATGAATTTAGAGCTTGGTAAAACATTTGATCATCACCTCAGAACTTGAACTTTCTTGAAACTTGTACCTTCTCCTTTTACCACTTATATATATCATAGATCATTGTCCTAAATTTTTATGATCGTAGATCTCTTCAACTAACTCTTCTTCATCATTAGAATCTTCCAACTCATCATAGCTCATCATTAAATATTATTATGATCCTTGTATTTAATTTTTGTTCATTGCTCGATGGCTAACTTCTTTTATTCAACTAAATTTTGGTTGACTTCACTTGGTAACTAAAACCTTCTACTCAGTGTCTTGATTTCCTTTCTCTTTACTAAAACTTACTTTCCTTTTACCGAATGAATTTCTCATGTTCGGTAACCAAACTATTTTTTTTACTAACTTGAATAATCTTCTTTACCAACTTGATATAATCAAATGTTTAGTAGAAAACAATTATATCAATATAACATTATCATAGTCTGATATGTATTAGCTTCCCAATTAAGTTCTTCACCTTCATAACATTTTTCTTCCTCTTCTTCCTTAACTTTAATTAACTTATATCATACTTTGATTGATATAGAAACTCAATATAAATTTGAAATCAATTGCTTGGCATCAATGACAAGATAATAATTGATCTAATGCTTCTACTATCTTGTATACCTTTGATAATTATCCATCTTCATCATCACCATCAGTTATAGTAACAATATCTCACCAAGTGCTCAACAATTCATCAACCAAATTTGAATACAACAAATTTCACTACAAGAATCTTTCCCCTTGAAGGGACGCAACTATGCCAAGCCCCCTATTTCCTTCAAGAGCACAAATAGGGAACTTCTCAAGAAATAAATCATCCAAGTAAGAAATAAGCTAGCTCAAGATGGTAAAAATACTCTTGCCTCCAACCTCTGATTATATCTCTTTTATTCTCTAAAGTACAAATATTTCACAATATTTTCATTGCAAGGAGAGTTCTCATCATTAGATGAGTCATTAGTATGCAATGCAAAATCACAAATGTGTATTTCACCTTTAGTCTCACTGAAAGCTATATTTTTCATCAACTTTTCATTGATAAGATATTTTTCCTATAGAATGCAATTCATGTACACATGTCCGATTTTCTAACACTAATAATATTGGAATTCTTTTCTTGTTAAAATGTTATATTTTTTGTTAGTGATAAAAGAACATTCCTCAAATTAAATGAGTCTTATTAACTCTACTTCCTTCATCAATTAGAGAATAAATTATAGTTTCCAAACTCGGATCAATGTAAAAATAATATGATTAAAACTTGAAGACATGCTACTTAATAACAACACCTTGGTTGTAGAACATAGTGAATGCTCTAGAAAATGCTATCCCTGACACTATTTCTACTAATGAGTTCAATTCTGCTATCACCTCTCTATGTAGTATTATGGAAAGTGTTATGAGGAAAGTGGTATTTGGTATGGTCATGGGAAAAAGAAGACTAGAGATGAGGGATGAGAAGAGGAAACTAGAAAGAAGAGTTGAAGATCAAAGGATTAAGGATGAGATTTAGGACTGGAGGAAAGGGATTAATCACCTTACTAGGAATTGGGAGGCTATAGCTAAGGATAAATGAGTTTTCTCTTGTATGGTGTTTACAACTTTCTTTCTATTTTTCTTCTTGTTTAAGGATAAAATATATGTGGTTTGTTTATACTATTATGTTAAGAACTTATCGTACTCCCCTCGCTATTGTTAGGAAGAATAGGTTAGCTAATTTAAAGTTATGTTATGTTGTTAATTGGGGGGATACCTGTAGGTTAGTTAGAATTGATACCGGAAAAAGAACTTTTCATATGGTTTTTTATTATTTTGTTAAGTGATGGTTTTGGTTGCTTCTGATTGTAATGGCCTAAAGTTATGGTCTTTGGTTGTTGATGTTATGTGATTGTTATACCTATGTTCAAGGCCCCCTCTCTAACATCTTAATCAAAAACATCACCTTTGCATCATCATCAACTTTGGAGTTTATGCATGTAGGTTGATCAAAAAGAGAATGAGATACACTTATATATTGAAAAATATTATCTCCCTCTTTCATTTTCAACCCAAATATATTCTACTTTATGGATATTTTTGGAGATGAAGCCTACGAACAAAGAAAATTGTTAAGCACATCCTATATTTCCTTTGATGTCTAAGTTATTAGATCAATGTGATGAAAATATGCATTTGATAAGACAAGACTAATTAATGTCATTTCCCTATTATCTTTAGCCATTCATTTTGTTGCTTCATATAAATCTTTTGGTTTTCTAACAATTCCGCTCACAGTGTACCACAAATCTTTTTTAATTAAAAGTAATTGCCTTCCATTTTTCCATGTGTGAAGGGTATGTGTAGGATCATGGTATGCCAAAAAGTGGGGATGTGAAAAAGAAGTCCTGATTGATAGAATATTTGAAAAACAACTATAAATTTCAAACAATATAACATTTTTTAAATCTAAAATATACATCACATTCTATGCTTCACCTAATACAATAATAATAAACAATTCTTTCAATTTGATGAAGTTTAGAATAAGTTAAGGTGGCCAGACACGAGAGTTTTTATATTCAAGAAAATTTATAGAAAAAAACTCATAATTAATTATTTACTTGGAAAAAAATACAAAAAAAATATACATCACATCCGAACATGAGTCTACTAATTTTATCTAGAATCTTATAAAAAAATATTATCATTTGATTTTGTTTAATGTGGTCAAACATACACCTACTTGTTATCTTTCTAGTCCTAATTGATAGACTTATTGAAAAATAGCTATAACTTTCAAAATGTATAACATTTTTGAAATCCAAAACATGTGTCACATTCTATGCTTTTCCTACTACAAGAAAAATAAAAAAAGTTTTCAATTTGATAAAGTTTAGACTAAGTTAATGTGGTCATACACGAGAGTTTTTGCATTCTGGAAAAGTTGTAGAAGAAATATCATAACTAATTATTTACTTGGAAAAAAATTACAAAAAAATATGTATCACATCTGTACATGAGTCTACTACTTATATATAGAATGTTGTAAAAAAAATTATCATTTGATTGTGTTTAAGGTGGTCAGACATACGCCTACTTCTTATTTCTTTCCTAAAATTTTTGTACTACTACATTGAAATTTGAAATTTTCAACATATAGAATAATTGTTTAAATAAAAAAAGGCCTAGTATCTTAGAAATTAAATTCAATTTTATACAGATTCTCTTCTTACATATTTTTTATATAATATTTATAACTTGTTCAAATTTTAATGTCAATTTGCCTAAACCCAATTTTTTGAATTTTCATTGTCACTTAAGGGCCTAGTTTGGCATACCATGATCCTGCACATACCCTGAAATTCACACCCTTCTAATTTGGCAATAATATTTAAATTATCCATTTTTATATCCTTGGTAGTAAAAAAGATCTAAGATACTTCAAATGATTGTACCATGATTTTGGAAAGGTTCCTACAAAATCAATAAACTATCACATGCCTATAAAATCACACCTCCCATCTATCATTTAGCAATATCGACATATTCCAACAAACCCCATATTTAATGCTGACACAATGTGACACACATGATATTTTCATAAAATAGTTGTATAGCCTCCTAGAATTCACACATACCTCAAGCACACCATAAATTTAACTTGTGAGCATTTAATATTATGATATTTTTCCCTCTCATGATAATTTCTCCTCTTTCAAATATCTGCTTTAATTAAATTAGAATCATTGAATGACAATAACATATCTTTTCTAAATAAAATTTGTCCTTGTAAACCACACTCTTTACACACAAAACCTTCTCTCAACAAATATTCACCCTTTTGACCTTTCCACTTCCAATTTATTTTTTCAATTTGACATAGCAATGGCTATAGAGGATAGCATGAGGTTGACACTGGTTTCCAAGAAAAAATAAGAATAGGAAAGAGACAAAAATAATACCAAACTATGATTGCACTCAAGGTCATTCCCTTGTATCATATTACTTCACTTTCAAGTATTAAAGTCTCATAGGTTTAAACTTAGGCTAGAGTGAGCAAGGGGATAATAATATGACAATTTGATCATATATTTACATTCTCCATGTCATACATGTAAGTTGAAACATATTTTTTAGATTAATGCATGTATCATTTTTTATTTACACACTCTCCATGTGAGCATGAGATGGCTAGTGCATGCTATGCTTGAAGACAAAATTTCAACTAGAATTTTTGACTAAATAATTAATAGAACTAGAGAACCAATAGAAAGCTACAAATCCAAAGAACCAACAAGAAGAGTGCAAAAGATATACTCATTGTATTCTTAGCATCTTACACTAAGTGTATTCATCAAACAAATACAAAATCTATTTTTTGTAATAATATATAAAATTAATGAAGAGAAAACTACATAATATGATGTCCTATTGATGTAAGATAATTCCTTTAAATAGGCATTATAGAACGATGACCAATATAGATGACCATCAACATATGTAGTTTTAAGCCTAAAAAACAAACATATTATTTAAATACGCCAACACAAGCATGTTCCAATAGTTGTGCACTACATTTCATAAATTAAAAACCCACTAGAAAATCATTTATGAGCCAATAGACACCCATTTGTTTGGAAAAACATTAGAAATTAGGCTTTTTGTGCAAACTTTTTGGTTGTCTAGAAGTGAATTGGTAGTGACTCAAAAGGGGATAGATGTTGGGAGACAATTTGAAATAGTCACATTTTAACCCTTCGGCATTTAAACAATTATATAGGGAGCATCGTTATTGGCCAGAAAATCATCTATGAGCCAATAGCCACCAATTTCTTTGGATAAAAGTTATCAATTAGATTAGTTGTAAAAACTTATTGATTATCTAAGAGAATGAGTAATGGCTCAAAAGGGGCTAGGTATTGGGAGACACTTTGAAATGGACACATTTTAACCCTTCGGCATTTAAATAATTATATAGGGAGCATCGTTACTACCCATAAGCCAAACAATATTGTTTAATTAATTAAGTTGCATACTAAGACAACCAAAAAATAATTGTTAAAAATCCAATGTATAGTTTAGGCTCTATAGGTGCATAAAGTTTTCTATAACAGCTACTATTACGCTTCCCCTAGGGGATAAAATGACAACTCTAATAGTATGATACTAGACTAAAATAGAATCTATCATATATATTTATTTTGGAGCATGGTTAAGTATGTAATTTACTATATGTATTTAAATGAATTAATGTATTTGAAATTTTGTAAATGAAAACACTTAATTTTGTAAAGTTTAATAACTTATCCTCATTCAATCTTATAAACCTTCTCCCTTTTTATTGTGCTTTATTTTTATATTAATATGTTCCCCTTCTATTTCTCACCTACGTATTACCTTTTATTTTTAAAAAATCAATTAAGAGATCATATTTCCTAGGTTACATATATAATCACCTTGTTCTACCCATTAAATCATATTCCCATAAGATTATATCAAGGAGATATGTTACCCTGAAATTGAACCTGTCATCCCTAATATTTCATAACAAATCATAATTTCTTAGGATCAAGGATGAAACCTCAACCAAGGGTGTTATATAGTTGAGCTAGTGTTTTCTATCAAAAAAAATATTTTTTAAATGAAAAATAAATTATGAAGTCTATGGAAATATTATTTTCCTCTCTATATTTCCTATTGAAATGCATGAAATAGGGAAATGTGTTTTATTTTCACATTAAAGATACCAAGTTTACAATTATGAGGAATTATTATGATGTATTAACTTGAAAACCAAAATTAACAATTATTTTGAACACTGAAAAAATTAATAGATCTAAACCTAGAAATTGCGTCCGCAAAGGTAGGATGGCCTTGGGTGGGAAACTGTATTCAAAATTCTCAAAGATTCTAGCAGAATGCGGGTTTTAGAGGTTAGGATAGGCCTTGCAGACCGCATTCAGAGATACGTAATAAGAAATTTTAATCGAATGGGTATGGAGAATAGGGAAGTTATACAAGAAAATCACATTTTTCATTTCCGAGCAATATTCCTCTTCCCACACCTAGTTTCCCAGATAACATCTATCTTGTGAAAAGGAAGATTGGGAAGAATATTTGGAAGTCTCGAGAGACCTTCAATCGAAAACATAATTTTCATTTCTAGTAAGGTTTTAGGAAAAATGGTCTTTCCTACAATTCTTATCTATAGCATGAGATTTTTCAAAAAGAATGACATCAAGATTTGGGCTCGTAAACTTCCTCATCATGACAAAATCAAGGGTGAGAAGTGACCTCATTTTTCAAATTTTGGTAAAGGTTTTAATCAAGATTGTTTCAAAATTACATTTATAGAATCGGATCTTGAAGATCAAATTTCTCATTTACGAGATAGACCCCTAATTGGTAAGTGTTGGAACTCTTCCTGTTCGGCTCCTTTTATAGAGGATTGGATGTGCATAAATTGGAAGGGAGTTAACAAAGTTTTGTTAGATTGCTAATGGGAATGGATTTTTTATTGTCATATTGGGATATTCTTCCAAGATTATTCCTTTACGGGATAATATTAGCCCTTTTAATGCACTCAAAAGATTTTGTATGCATTTCCAGTTCATAATTAGTAAAGATGATGTTGGTGGAGATGGACTCGCTTTCTTCCTCCATAATTGGAATTTCAATCTACTAAAGTTGACACATGCAAATGGCTTGCCTTGGCTAAACGGCTGATAAATGGAACCTCATTAAATCATATTATTGTTGTGGAGTTTGACACTTTCAAGAATGAGTTTTATAATGATGCTAATCATGTGTTAATTGATCTCAACAACATTAGATTATATTTGTGTCATTATTAACAACCTTTCCTATGAAGACATATTTGGGCTCTACAGAGGTGGTGATTGGGGGATTACTTCAAGCTTCTCCTTGTTGTGATTACTCGAGTAAGGGTTTGTATTTCATTCTTATCTCCTTTTGGTTCTCCCCTTCTCTGGTGATCCTATAGAGGTGGGATCCTCTCATATTGAGGTGGAGAGGAGTTGCGTTGGATATTTGTGGATGTTTTAGCAAGGTGCTCTAGCTTATAGTATTTTCATTTTGGGATCCAAGTCAAAGCCCACCTTGTAGGTTTGGGGAGCCTTGCTGAACCCCACATTAGTTTTGGGTTCCATATTTAAACCCAGCGATCTTTAAGCTATTTTTTTGCTTTGTAATATTATGTGGTATCTTGTGAAGGTTTGGAGAGCCTTTCAAAACCCTATTATGGTTTTGGGAGCCATGTCAAAACCCATTAGTTCCTCAAAAATTCTTTAATGTGTAACCTATTCAGGTTTATTATCAAGGTTAGCGGAGCCTGTCAAAACCCCAAATTGACTAGAAGGATCATTGGTATTCACTATTAGGTTATGGGACCTTGCGAAAATGCCTCTTTTAATTTTAATATTTAGGGAGCCATGAAAACATTGTATTATGAAGTGTAGGCTTCATGTGCTATGTTTATTTGGAAAGTTGGTTCATTATATGAGTTGTGTCTCAAGGTTGTTTACTATTTACTAGATGATGGTTATTGTTTTGTATTTCTTCTTATTTTGCAGCTGAATACTTGTATGGGGTTCTAAATCCTCCTTATAATCTACTTGTAAAGGGTTTTAGGTCTCTTTAATACCTATTTTTACCTTAATCAAAAACTTTATCAGCATAGCCTACTTATTGATAAGCTTGTTGATGGAAACCCTAAACCTAAAAATCTTTTATCATAGTGTAAAAGTGACTATAGCATACAAGTTACTCGTTCAACTATATTAGCACCACCAAACGTCACAAAATTATATCTACTAGTGGATCTTCTACTATCAATTTCACCTACCCAATCTACATCTACATAACCATGAATACAAGCTAAATACAAAGGTATAGTAGGATAACCATGAAATTATAAAAATTCTCGAAAGTATCCCTCAAATACTCGAGAAATATCTAAACCATGTCCCAATGCACTCTCCCAAGATTAGCCATAAGTCAAATTAGGACTCCAATTTTGAGGGAAATGTTTGGGGTAATATTGACTATAGAATACATCAATGTCCCAAAAAAGCTTACATAAGGTACTTTAGATATGTCCTCCATCTTAGTAGGATATTTTAGAAAATACTCTACAAAAATTTTCATCCCTTGTACCACTAGAAATACTAATTGTATTTAATATATCATGATGAATCTTTCCAAAATATAATTCACATACTTTATCTCATCCAAAGATTTCTGTTAGATCTATCTTTGATGATCTCAAACCCCTAAATATATCTCATTGAACCTAGATCTTTCATCTCAAACTATGCCACTAATTGAGCATTCAAATCTAAAATCATTATTTCACTGAATTCCCAATAAATAACATGTCATCTATGTACAAGACTATCGTGAGAATGTGACCACATTCAAATTTTTAATATGCACAATGGCCGGATTTAGATCTCATAAAACTCAAAGAAAATACATAAGTGTCAAATATGTGATACCATGTTCTACGAGATTATTTCAAATGATTGTACAAAGATTTATCCATCTTGTACGTAAGGTTCTCTCTATGTTTCTCAATGAAATTTTCTATCTATGAAAAGTGAATTTTCTCCTCCAAATCACCATCAAGGAATTTTGTCTTCACAAATCCCTTTTCTCAACTTCTAATTCATAAGCTACTACAAGTGATAGCTTGAATTGAATGAATGCTAGTTAAGCTAGATGAGAATATTCCATGATAATTGATTCCCCTCCACTTGAGGATACCCTTTAAATGGTTTTTTTATCCTCCGATAAAAGGTAGTAGATACAATTTAGCATTCTTCTGCAATATATGCATTTCTTTAGTCACGACTTCCATCCAAGAATTTTTCATATTGAATAACCATAACCTCTCTAGCAGCCCTAGGCTCATCAATGTTAGCAATCAAAGAAAATATGAAACTAGAATCCAATAAAGAATATCCAAACCTTTCTAATAAATAACCAAATATTTCATGTTTATGGTTTCTATCATGTATTTCTTCTTGGACATCTACTTTTTGTAAATAGGGTTTTGGGTCCCTTCAAAAACTTGGTTTTTATAATAAAAAAACTAAATATATCAGGTTGTCACCTATCATGTGTAGACTTCCTCAATTGTCAAGGTTGACGTTCTTATTATTCTTTATAATTTTTAGAGATACTTCATCTCTCCTCATTATCATGTCCAAAAAGAGTGGGTAGTTCATCTTTAATAAAATTAATTGGTACCTGAACTAGTTTCTTTTTCTATTTTCTTCTTGTTGTAGCTACAAATAAACAATGGAAGATTTCAACTAATAAAATATTAAAATTCTACTATAGAGAACCTTCTTTACAATTAGATCACAAAACTTTTAACTTTTCACACCAACACCATAGGTGATGAAGATATACTTAACTACCTTGTTCTCAAATTTTTATTTTTTCTCACTTGGTACATTTGTGTCTTCCTTGCAATCAAAGGATTTGAGATGTATCATTAAGGGCTTCTTACCAGAACACACCTCCATGAAATCCTTTTTAACAAGCACCAAAATAGTAGATCTATTAATTATATAGCATGCAATGCCTACATCTTTAGAAGAAAAATCATATTCAACCACACCACCACTTAGTTTTCTCCTAGACCTATCCATCATTATTTTTCTCATCCTCTCTAGAACCCTATTTTTTTAGGGTTCTATGGATTCTTATTGTCTCTCTGAATCCCATGGTCATTATACAATCTTTTGAATTATTATAAACAATACTCATCACAATTACCAATCCCCAAACACTTATTTTCTTTATTAGACTATTTTTAAACTAAGGATTCTCAAGTTTCTTTTAAATCAATAAAAACATCATATTTAATTCTAATGAAATACATAAATTTCCCTCTACTATAGTCATCCACTAAATAAACAAAATACACAAATCTAGATATTGAAGGAATTCACAAGGCCAATCATAGGTGCATCCATGAAAGAGAAAGAGATATTCTTTATGCCCAAACCTTTGACAAAATTACAAAGTAAATATAAGGGGATCACCCCCTTTGACAACATAGTCAATAAAGATCATGTTATAATAAAGAAATTATACAAAAATATGACAATCTACTAAAGGATATGTATGCCCTTTGGGGGTGTTGTTCCCTTATTTTTGTGTTTTTTTGTTAGTTTTTGTTTAGTAGATGGTTACTGTCTAGATCTTTTGGCTGATCTTTTATTTTGTGATAGGGATTTTGGTCCCTTCAAAACTAGGTTATCTTTAATAAAAAACAATTTAAAAACCCATCTAATGACATATAATCCAAAACCCCAAAAGATTTATTAGCATTTGAATAAAAAAGAAACGTAGTGTTGTTTACAGTAAACACAACTTTAAATTTTCTAGTTCGTGTGTATATAAGGAAAGACCTTTAAATTTGTAGAATTAAAATTTGAAGTTAATCACTTTTAAAAACTATGAATCAAAAAGAAAATAATTTGATTTACTGATTTAATTTTTTTTTCAATTTAATAATCACTTTTAAAAACTATGAATCAAAATGAAAATAATTTGATTTACTGATTTAGATTTTTTTTAATTTATTAATTATAACTAACAAATTGAATGAAACAGTAACTTTTAAATAATTTCTAACATAAAATAAAACAATTCTGAAAAAATAAACTAGCCAAATTGGTATCTATCCGCAATTCTTAAGTAAATGTACTTACGAATAATTTATATAATAACAATTCAACAAAAATTATAAGACCTAATATTTTAACAGTATATACTAAATCCAAAATGGATAAGCTCCCACTAACCATCCTTGACTGAAAATGTTTGCCACGTGGTTGCCATCCGGATTGTAATTGTCATTATTGAAAGTATCGAACTCCACAGCAACAATCTGATTCGATGAGTTCCCATCTGTTTGAGACACCTGGAGCGAGGAAGAATGCGAGTCCGACTCCACTGCTCATGGTAAGCTGTATAACGTCCTGAAAAATGGAAGCATCTCCAGACAGCTGGATATCCAAGTAATAAACACGTAATAGACAAGCAGAAAAGGAATCAGGATTTAACTCTGACGTTCACGAAACCAAAAAACTGAAAACAAGAGATTTATCAATGGCTGAATGATAACCGCTGCTCGGATGAATGCTTGCAAATCATGGATGAATGATAAGAATTTATGCATGCAGGAAGACATGTCGGGCTCACAATGTAGCAACAAACTAGGCATTGTTGATATTTCCTATGACATAGGCAACCGGCCTGAAGCGATTATAACGTTACACAGTCTGTGTCCCATTACGGAGATCATCGCAGAAGACAATTTGCTTACATCGATATTTCCTATGACATGTCGCAACAAACTAGGCATTGTTGATATTTCCTAAGAAAAGGGTAACCGGCCTGAAGCGATTATAATGTTATGAAGAGATTATCACAGAGGACAATTTTCTTACATCGATATTTCCTATGACAATTTGCTTACTTCTATTCTCTTTCTGCAACGAATTTAATATTATGCAGTCTATTTCCCATTTTTGAATTTGACACACAAAACAATATTCTTACTCTTTCAACCAAATTCAACAAATAACGAAGATTGCTTAGAGTTGAAGCCATTGGTTACCTGCAAAATTTCTCCTTCCACGAAACTTCATTTGACTATCGTCCAGGTCGGCTTCTTTTCTTTTCATGAAACATATGAAGTCTGAAGAATAAAAATGAAAGGAGATTTTTCACTACTCCATCATCTTTAAGATAAAATTAAGAATTTAGCAATCCCCAAATAAATCATGTAAGGAAGATCGAGCTAAATCTTTATCAAAAATATTTGATTTTTTTAATGTTCTATGCACCCCCAAAAAAAGGGTTAAAATTGGATTAATAAATAGAAATTATATCAAGATACAAATTTTAGATTTCCTAATAGCCACAGTTATTAGCTAGCAAAAAGAAGGCAAAAATAAAGCATGAAAGAAAAGCCAAAAAACACTTCTTATACAGTCATCTTCTCAAAGCAAAAAACTAGCTTGAGATGGAAGAAATTCTATATTGTGCAATACCTCTAGCTTCCTAATATCGTTCTGTTATACTTTATTCTCCAAAAATAGCACCCAAGGAATGAATACTACCCCTAAGAGCCCCAAAAAAACTATTCATTGGACACTTGTGAGCTAGTTCTTATGTAGGATTATCCTAAACAACCTTAGTAACAATAAATTTGGTCCCATGATAAAAAAATTGATTCCAACCCTAGTTACAATTATTTTCAATCCTTTTATCTCTATACTCATTGATTATTTCAATGCAACCTGGAAAAGCTCACTTCATCTTTTACAAAATATAGATGTGTTGATAAGAATAATGTGCAATCCAAGATTCATATTTGATGTCAACATCAACAAATGATGAAACCCTATAAAAAGCTTAATCCTAGCAAACATTGAAGAGAATTTTAACAAAACTGAATACAAAGAGGGGATGCTTCTTTTATTAAAGATGACTTGTCCTTAACAATCTTATCACCAAATCAAACTACCAAACTGACTGAAAAAAAATCAATAAGAAACTGCTCACAAAACTTCACCGATGACTGATTCTTGTGATTAACCTGATTACTCCAATGCTTTTAGTTACATGGCAAAAACCTATCACACTCCTTATGAGACTAACCAAAATTTCCTCTATTTTTTAATAGACTCCAATTACACATTTCAATTACAAAACAAACATCTTATGCAAAAAACACCACATTTATAATTTGTTTCTAGAGTTTCTTATAATAAGCTTCTAAATGTTTTAAACATATTCCCACATTTTATCTACAAGAAAAAAAATGAACTTAAATTTATCATGAAGACCTCAGTATTGCATTCTCCAATATTATAAAAAATTTACTCAACCAAATACATAAGTTACTACCACATCAATTCTCTTCTTCTATATAGAAGGAAAATTCCAACTAGTTGACCACCAAGTATAATATTAAAAATAAACACAATTTTAATCTCTTTTAGCATTATCATAAACAATTAAAAAAATGTGTACCTTAGGCAATCAGAAATCCCTTTGAACTATAATCACACCTTGCATTTGAGCATTTATGAAGCCCATACATAGTTATAAAATGCATATTATTTCAAAATACATGCTTCCTTTCCATATGTGGATCAACTTTTACAATCTTCACATGACTAGACCAAATAACTACCATTTTCAAGAGTAATTAAACATTCTTGAGTTTCCTTAAAATTATCTATTCAAGACAACGGGATCCATGTTGCGGGGCCACTAGAATGTTTCAACCAATGTATATTCATAGTGCAAGGAGAAAACCATAGAAACCATAGACACAAGAGTGAGAAAGTTAGTATATTTAAACTTATTTCCAGATCTCCAAAGGATGAAAATGTGCTTGTTCCCCCAATTAAAAAAAAATCATAATTTTTATTCTCTATTTACATGCAATATAACCAAAAATTGCATCTCCATGGAAATGATACTTCTATAACCTATATCTTCTACATAATAATCTTTCATCAATCTCTAGATTTTTTAAAAAACACAAGCATGTGGTTTTCTCATGCCATCGCATCTCTATGTCATGCCTCCTTGTCATCCTGCTCTGATATCATATGATAACAATCAAACTTGATTATAAACTTGATTATTTGTATTGATGATAGCAATGACATTTATAGGGATATATGTGCATAAGTTGTTGATGAAACTCCATAACCAACTTGACCAAATAAAGCTAAATAATATAATATGCCGTATATGTTCTACTCTAGCACACGCCAACATTGCCCACTTTGTTGATCTTTTATTGAATTCACTAAAGCTTCTCAATCACCAAAATAATTTCAATGGAAATACGAACTTCTTTTTTGTTTCACCATTTTAGCTATTTACTAATATGGTTGGTGAGAATTTGTTAATACCTTCCACTTGACAAAACTTTTTAAAAAGGGTAGGTTGCATAGAATACTTGAGCAACCTATCAATAAAGTGAGAAAGTGTATAAAGGTTGATCATTTTGATATATGCTCCATCATATCTAAATTAAATTTTCCTAATCCAAATTATGTAAGAGCTAATCTAAAGCAATGAACATTCCTTTGCAATCGACAATTGTTGAGTAAAAAATGTAGCTCAAATGATGAGTTTGGTTGATGCTACATGATATGAAAGGTACTAGAATATTGGAGACAATTATATCCCTATATAATAGGGAGGGCTATGCTAGAACAAATTGATACTCATTTGTAATGGAACAATGCATAGCCACCTAATTGTTGTGCCTCTATTGCTTGTTCTAGATTAAAATAAGTTTTATTGGTGTTTGGGATGTTTCCATGGATAAGATACAAATAACCTTTTCATTTAATGTCTTCTTATAAATGAAGTGTGAATATGGTGCATAAAAGGAAAACATGTTATGGAAAATATTTTTGTTATCTCTTATGTTTATATTCATATATATCATTACAAAACTATGTAAAATAAATAAATAAGGTATATAAATTTATTTTTAGTGGAAAAGTGAAAAACTTGACCTATAACTATCTAAATTTTTTTAATGCTCCCCATAAGATGGAAAAGAGTCTTCTAGTTGGTTTTCATATAATCTAAAAAGGGCTATATAGGTCAGTTGGAAGGATATGATTTTGTCCAATAATTTTTGTGTTGTACTTTGTTTTTACAGTGCCATTTTGTGGGGGGTTTTGTGTAGAATGTCAAATATTTCAGCTTTCATTTTTACCCTTCTCCCGTATAGGAGATTGAATAAGTATGTATAATTTCTTAATCATTCTTTGTTTTAGATGATCAGTTATCTTATTTTATGTAATCTTTATATTTTAGTTTAATATATATTTAGACTTAATGCCTTTTATGAGGAAAAAAAATATCACACTTGAATTCCTCAAAAATAAGATGTGGATAAGTTTCATTATTCTTTGAGATTTGGTTATCAGAATGAAATTGGCCATGAGCCCACTTCTCACAATGTGACCATAAACTTGCTTCCTAGATCAAATCTCCCTCAAACAATTACATGCCTTAAAAATGTTGAAAAAAACATCATTGTCCATCTCATCCAGTTTGAGTAATCTAAAATTATGTTGTCTCCTCACAACCTTGTCAAGCATATTCTTCAAGCAATGTGTGCTACAACACTGAACTTTCTTAAGATAATTTGTCATATTCTTTTAGCAATGTGTATGTAACCACTGAACTTTCTTAAGACAATTTGTCAAACACTTAGTTCTTCATCATCTAAACTCCCACACTGAGAAACAAATAGTAATTTGATGAAATGGAATGTATATATTCTCAAAAAAAAACTTGGAAAATAAATGTCAATAAACTTAACTTAATATTGTGCATGCAAAATCTATCAATCCGTCAACTATGTCAAAGATGAAAAACAAACAAAATTTGTATGAAATTTTTTACAAAATCATAGATCACGGCATATTATAAAATGAGATGAACCAAAACCAATCTCCCTATATTTTTGCTTCAATTGATTCACGATAAATGAATTGATCCAAAAATATAATTATTTTCTCCATATGAAATAAATTTTGAAAGTACCATGCCTTGATTTAATGAAAATGAGTTACCAATTTTGCAAGTGATTATGAGATGGATAAATAAACAAAAATGTGATTTCTTCTATTACTAAATGACTTGTGACTTACCTCAAGATGACGGTTTTTTTTAGTAGATTACTAAAATAATGTGCTCAACTTTTGAGAATTTAAACTCTTAGGCTATTACAATAAAAAGCGAAACATATTTTCCTTCAAACAAGAAATTTTTAATACTCTTACACAAATTATCACCAAATAGCTAGATATAATAAAAGTAAATCTAAATCAATCAATCTATCTAACCAAGTTTCTTTTGATCAAAGGAAATAAAAGTGTACTCTAATACGCTAGCACCCTACATGTGAAACATTTATTTTGCCTTTTAAACCATTGTTGAATGCAATACCTTTGAAATATGTTATGTTCATTGCAAAAGAAATAACCTACCTCTTTGCCCACTTCAAAATCAGATAAACAAATTGCACATAAAATAAAACAATTCTCAAAAATTAAACTAGCCAAATTTATATCTATCTTCAATTCTTAAGTAAATTATTTAAAATATATATAACAATCATTTAATAACAATTCAACAAAATTATAAAACCCAATGTTTTAACAATTTATACTAAATCCAAAATTGAAAATTCTATTCGTAACAAATACACTAAATGGGTACCTGCTAGCCTGCCAATAAATGAAGTGCTACAGTGCATGTGAAGAAGATGAGGAAAACCTCGCGGAGGTCGCGTCGGAAGTCTCTCTCGACCGTAAGTCGTCTCCAAATGGAAGAGGATAACCAAACGGAGCTTGAGGAAGAGAAGGCAATTCAGCTGTCATTACCAACATGTCCACCACTTGTTCCATCTTCAGTCGCTGTATCGGATCGGGTAGGCAACATGACAAACCCTCCAAGATCAGCCTCTCCATTTCCTCAACATTGAAATTTCCATTAAGTTTATTATCTGCCGCATCTATTATTCTGTTCTCTGTCTTCAAGTGCCAAACCCATCTCACCAAACTGAAATCATGTTGAGTTAAGCTCTTGTCAAGCGGCGACCTTCCACAGGAAATTGCAAGAGCGAGTGCTCCAAAGCTGTATACGTCGGATTCTCGACTGGCCTTGAACCTTCTGAGTGTCTCGGGCTCCATATATCCCGGAGTGCCACCTGAACAAGTGATATACTCTTCCTTTCCAGGTCTCAGCTCTCTCGCTAGACCGAAATCGCCCACCTTGGATGTGAAATTTGAATCTAACGTCACGTTGCTCGCCTTGATGTCTGGGCATTCCCGGTGAAGATAATGGAGAGCAGAGGCTATCTCACGGGCGATTCTGTATCTTTGGTCCCATTCTAGACTAGACTGCGGGTTCCCAAAAATATATTTCTCGAGACTTCTATTGTGGAGAAACTCAAAGACGAGAAACATATCGTTCTTCTGATGGAACCATCCCAAAAGCTTGACGACATTACGGTGTGAAAGCTTACCATTTACTGTCACTTCTGCCTCGTACTCTTTCTTGCCTTGCTGGGAATTTGCATTTATCCTTTTCACAGCTACATCTTGATTTGTGCCACGCAGAGTTCCTCTATACACTCTCCCGAAGCCGCCTTCTCCAATCACTCCATCTTCGCTGAAGTTGTTAGTGGCGGCGCTGAGCTCATCATATGAAAACTTGCGCGCAGACTGAACAGCCCTGGCAAGTCGTTTGTCCAGCTCCTCATCGGTCTCTTCTTCTTTAGTACTAGCGCTTCTATACCGCTTGCGTACTAAGACAATGATGATAATAATAATAACCATAAAACAAATGCTACCAATAACAATACAAATAATTATCACCAAAGAAAGTCCAGAGCTTGTGGCTGAGCTTGGGGGTGAGTGCTGAGATGAAAAATTCCAAACATGCAGAGCGTGAGTCTCAACCAAATCCCCAGTGGACGCCGAAATACCAACTTTGACTTTTGGGGGAAGAAATTCTCTGAGGTCTATATGATACTGCAACACCGGACTCTCCGGTTTAGATGGAGTAGTATCGTCGGGGTTCTGTGAAAGGAACACTTGAAGCTCTGTCACTGGACCATTGTAATCCACCCATGCGTCCCATCTTTTTCCGTTATTGAGAGCAGCTTGTTTGACTGGATATGTCATCTTGGATACAACGCTGTTGACATCGATTCCCACATGGTTACTATCATGATCGTATGGTACATTCTTGTGATCATCGAACTCCACAGCAACAATCTGGTTATTTGCGTTCCCGTCTGTTTCAGGATTGAACAAGCCGAGCCATTCGCCGTTGTGAGCATCGGAGGATTGAAACTCCAATGGTGCGAGGAAGAACGCGACCCCGTCTCCACTGGAGTTACTGAATTTGGTAATTGTGAATTGGAAATGCGTAGAAAAACTTGCGAGTGCTTGAGAAGGGTTACGATTATCCCATAGAGGAATAACCACGGAAGAATATGCCCAGCCGAGGCTGCCATTCATTCTTCTGGTTAGCTGTATATCGTCCATAACAATGGAAGCATCTGCGGGACTGCTTGATATCTGTTTGTGGAGGAAAATAAAAACTAACGGCTTCTCCATCCAACAAGTAACAGATAGCAGAACAAGTAATAGACAGACAGAAAAGGAATCGTGTCACCTGTAACGTGTGGATGGTGGCCATCAGGATTTAACTCTGACAGGAATGAACGTCAAACAATCTATGAGATCAAAGGATCATATCGCATTTTCGCTCCAAAACCGTGGAAAATGTTTGGAGACTATGGCTTTGAAATCATGAATTTATCCATGTAGGAAGACATGTCCGGCTAACAATTTAGCAACAAACTAAGCTTAGTAAATATTTCCTGTGACGTAATCAACCGGCCCGTCGAATACAATGTTACGCTGTCTCGATCCCCTTTTGGAGATAATAGCCACACAATTTGCTTCTTGTGTTCAACGAAAAACTAAATATATCTAGAAAACTGTGAACAATGTCCAATGACGATATTTCCTATCGCCTACGCAATCCCCATGTCGTCTTCAAATTTTCTCGTGGGTCTACATATTCTCCTTCTACGAAACTTCTTCCGACTTTCTACACCCACCATGTTACTTTGAAGGAAACTAATGAGAAAAATAAATGAATAGAACCACCACCCAATGCTATGAGTACCTCAATTGTCATGTGAAGAATCGTCGGTATTAATTTTGAAAAATTCTAATGGGTGAGGAGACCATTTATATTCACCTTCGTATCCATGTTCAACCTAGTAGAAGTTTTCATCGTAGAGTTGGAATGGATTGAGGAGGTAGTTAAATTATAAAATATAATCATTTAGATTGAGAAGCTAGCTAAATTATAAAAATTGTCATTTTAAGAAAAATTATACATTTCGGATTGAAAACGTACATAATTTTTATACTTTCTTTAAAATTTAGTTCAAAATCTTTTATCCAAAATATTTGATAACCCTATAACTAGTAATTGCATTTTGGTATGCAATAGGTACCCCGAATTAATAATTTGGGTAGTAATTTATTACAATAAATGTTTAATTATTATTGTGAATAAGATTAATTGATTGTGAATAATTTATCATTAAAATGAAATATTAATAATATTATATAAATTTAAAATAAAAATAAAATTATAGACTATACATGATTAGAAATATTTTTATTTTTTATTATATATTTTTCAATATAAATATTATGATATTATATATAATTTAACACTATTTTAATTAACTTTTTTATTTTATATTTTTCAATATAAATAGTATGATATTATATATAATTTAATTAATTTTTTAATTGATTTCTAACGCTAACACTAAAGGAAATAGAACCCTAACATGAAATTAAATTAAACCTAACACTAAAATAAATGAAATAAGAATCCTAAAGCTAATTGATGAATTTACCAAGTTGCATCCTATAGCTAATCCAAATGGAACCCTAACAATAAGGCTAATTGGACATTAAACCCAATTGAACGCTAACCCTATATTCTCTAAACTATATTGAACCTTAACCCTAGACCTAACTAGACAATAAACCATATTCAAATTTTCTTGCTTTAAATGTGTTTCCATATGTATAGTTTACATAAATTTAACTTTTTAAAACACAAGATTAATTGTGTTTTTGAGCTTTTGCAGGCAGCTCCTAATTGCTCAACACAGAGAAGGCATGAATATATTTTCTCCCTACTTCATAACTTGTCCTACTTTTGTTTTTTGTTCACAAAAAAAACTTAACACAGCGACAAAAGAATTAATTGTGGTTTATGTTCGGTGATGTAAAATTACTTTTGACTATAAATATGTATACAATGATATAAATATGTACTAAGACTTTTATTTATTTTTCTTTGCTAAAGTCGAGTTTTCAAAAAAGTGCCTCACTAGATACATTTCCAAAACTATGTACTTCATCGTTATCTATTCCTAAAGAGAAGTTGACTTATCTTTTCCTTGGAAGATGATCTTTTTTTGAAAAAAAAAATTCAGTTCTCCTTCTCTGAGGTCGGAGTTTCAGAAAAGTACCTCACTAGCTACTTTCCCGAAAACTCTGCACTCTATCTTCCTTTTCTAAAAGATATCAATTTTCCTTCTTTGAAGTTGGAAATTCGAAAAAGTACCTTACTGACTACTTTCCCCTTCACTGTAAGAAAGTGCTCCATTAAACTCCATCTCTCTATCACTTAATATCATAACTCAGAAGCACTTATTTCAGTGCCCAAACAAGGATTTATAATTAGTGGGTGAGTAGGGATAGTGAGAAATCATAATTTTATAAGACCGACATAGTAGCTCTTTATGATGTTCATTAATAATGCCGCGGCCTTCAATGCGCATGCCAGCTTCTTTTTTTGGCCTTTACTTGTTGGCTTCACTGCTGAAATGGGTTAGAACAACATACGAATTTAAATAAAGAATAGTTTAGAGAACCCATTTCTTGTTGGACTGTGTGACCACTCTTATGATGCGCTGCAGGCCTGCCGTTACAAGAATCTTCAAAACGCGTTTAGTGCGATATTTTTGTATGTCTTTTTGACCTTTAAAGAAGATTTGCAATACATAGTCTATTAAATTAATGAACACGCTTCTGTGTTGAATGACATTCAAGGGCATAAAGACTCTTGGGCTCAATGACACTTCATTGAATATGGGCAAGTAGGAGCTTTTTTGAAAACCCGATTTCAGCAGAGAAAAAAACTAAAAGTCTCAATAGGAGCTTTTTTGGCTACCTCATATTTAAAATGTGGGCAAGTCCGGTCTTCTCTCACCTTTTATCGTAATCACTTAGAAATCTTCTCGTCATCCTGCGAGTCAAGCATCCATTCATTCGTTCATTGTTCACCTCTTTCTCTATCTTCATTAATCGTCGTACTTAAGCAACGCACTTTTCCTTACCCATTTTCACATGCCGTGTTTCTATGTATGTTGTCGCTGAAAATAATCCTTAACTCTCGTTTCATCAGCATGGATCGATTTGCGGAGGGTTTGTTCATTATGTGGCCACCTAGGGTTTGATCGAGCTAAGAAAATGAAAATAGAGGAACGACACAAGTTGGCATCGAGTTTTGAAGAGGTGATCTAGTGGTAGTTTACGATTTAAATAGTCTGTCAGTTGCCTCATTCTGGGTGGCATGTAGAATAATTAAATACAAACATCGTAGACAGATATTCATCAGCGCCTGTCACTTCTGATGAATTCGTCATCTGCATAAAGAAAAATGGATGGAAAAGAAGAATGAATGAACGCGTCTCATAAACTGCAAACCTAACTCTGGTTGATTGCGGGTTAATTAAAAGCTTTGTAGTCACATTCACACTCGTTAAATTTTACAATGTCATGTTTTTGCAAGTGCTCTAGATGATTTTAATCAATTCAATCGTCTTGCATGCATACGACATGCTAGATAGTCATCGATCAGGTTAACCTAGGTGAATGCCTTTCATATAGGAACCCCTTCAGAGTAATAACATTAGAAATGATTTAGTGGCAAGCAAATTTTCAAAAGGATTAAAAAAGGGACCAATATCCTAGTCCACTATGAAGAAATAAGCAAGAGAATGAAGATGTCTCAAGCTAGCCTAAAAAATATTACTCGAAAAGTAGCATGGACAAGGGGTCAGCGCAAATTTGCCACTACTACCTCCAAAAGCTCACATAAAACTAACATTAAAGAAATGATAAGTCACAATCCTCATTAGCACTATAAAGAATGTATTTTTCATGGAATTTGAAAGCCTCTTTTTCTTATGTTATTCTACGTAAAAAACTTATTCTACAAAAGCAATCAAATAAAGAAAATACACTTAGACCTACAAAATTTACTTTAAATTTCCTAAAGGAGAATTGAACTCTTTTTGAAAGATTTTTATAGTACATAATTATAGAAATATATATATTAGTAGAGTCTACACAATATATTTTTAAAGGGTAAGACCACCAAAAAGTAAACCATCAAAAAATCTTCTAATTAAGTCATATTTTTAATTTACTAAGAATGCACATCCACTAATATCTTTTATGAATGCAAAGTGGTAAGGGATTACCAAGGCATTGTCCACAATAATTCTTATTAGATGGTCAAAATAGTACTAAAAAAATTGACTTGTCTTCATAAATTTATTCATTATGTTCATAAAACCAGTATCCTCCCTAAATTTTACAAACCACAACATGTAGTACCAACTACAAATTAAAGAGTGTAAAGAGGATTTGGTTGATGGGTATTTTGACATAGCCAATTCAAGTAGAACGAAAAATAATCAACTTCTCAAAATTTGATGAGCTTAAGGGGCTTTCTAATGAATGGTTCATAAGACTAAAAACTTGTTGAAGGCTTTGCAAACAAGACGGCTAGCAAAGTGGGTTTTACCTTGGAGGAATCTTTGTGACTAAGTACACTTGATTTAGACTAGTACTATGATGGGTGACCACCTAGGATGTCTTAGTGCTTCACCTCTGTGAGCATCACCTAGATACAATGAGTGCTACTTGTATTTCATTCATTTTCATGAGAGATGGGGTTCTTGTGATCCACTACTCATGAAGCATGGGTCAATGAGATTGACAAAAAAACTACACATTGGAATCTTGACAGTAATATCACAATTTGACTCTTTTTGTAAAGTATATATATCCTACTTACCAATTGATGAGATTAAAGGGATTTATAATGAATGGTTCATAAGGCACAAAACTTGCTAAAAGTTTCACAAATGGGATTGTAAGCAAAGCAGTTTTAACCTTTGATGAAACTTTGTGGTTAAGTGTTCTTGAGATGGGGTAGTGTTGGGATGAGTGACCTCCGAGGAAGTCTCAGCTCTTCACCTATACAAGCACCACCTAGGTTTAATGAGTACCAAGTGTTCCATCCATTCTCATGAGAGATGGGTTCTTGTGAACCAATACTCATGAAACATGGGTCAATGAGTTTGACTCAAAAACCTACATAGTTGAATCCTGATAGCAATATCACAATTTGAATTGTTTTGAAAATCTCCTACATATCAATTGATGAGATCCAAGGGATTTATAATGAATGGTTCATAAGGCACAACACTTGCTAAAGGTTTTACAAATGGAGTTGCAAGAAAAGTGGTCTTAACCTTGGAGGAAACTCTATGGTTAAGTGTGCTTGATTTTGAGTAGTACTGGGATGGGTGACCTTTTGGGAAGTCTCGATGCTTTGCATATGTGAGAATCACCTAGATGCACTGAATACTAAGTGTTCCATTCATTCTCATGAGAGATGGGTTCTTGCAAACCACTACCCATGAAATATGGGTCAATGAGTTTGACTCAAAAAGAAACAAAATTTAATCTTGATAGCAATGTCATAACTCTAAAAAATTGATCAATCTTTATAGTTAGTCAACTTCAAGTTCCCTTTTATGTCATATCTTACCAATGTTGAGTGGTTTTGTTGTTTATGTTATTTGATTATAAAGGGCCTACGCTGGTCATTATAAAGCGAGATAAAAAATATATATAGGGAGAAAAAATTCTTGACTATGATAATAAGTAATTCATTGACATATTATATCAAATACATTAAAATAATAAATAAGTCCTTGTTTCTCAAGTAGAATTATTGAAGATCAACTTTTAATATATTTGTATTTACTCTAGATCTATCTCTAATCTAATCCATATTTATTAAAAAAATAAAAATATATAAGACTTTTTTAAAAGATAAATACAAAAATGAACAAACAATGATATACTAAGTCTTATCTATAATTATTGTGTATTTTAAGATTGAACCTATTGTAAACTCCTAAATTTCCCAACTAGAACTATAAGATCTACAATAAAATCAAAAATACTATTAGAGCTCTAAATCAAGTACATGCTCATATTTAATAAACCAATATACCTTCACACACATGATAAACTTGACTCCACTATTTTCCTATTGTTCAAGATCTTGTAGTTATTAGCAACTTTGTTAAGCATTAAACACTAGGACAAGATGACATAAAGGACAGTAACTCCTAAACGATGATGACTTGTGTAGAAAAGTGTCAAATGATCATGGATAACTAATTAGGCTTAATAATCCTAAGTGTAAATAAATTAAATATATGTACACTAACATTTATAATCATGAAACCTTCTTAACAAAGTCTTGCAATATTTTAATCATTACAATTGATCAACTTGAAGTGTTAGCATAAATGATGCAGTGATTCTAAGTGGTGCATTGATGAATATTGGTATAGATTTAGAATAAGGTGAATCAATTATTTGGTTGTCATTGATGTCAACTGATTGACTTATTATTTATAGTATGTTACAAGATATATTGAGTGAGTAAATCATAAGTTGCAGTATGAATCTGAAGTTTCTATTATAATGGAAGATTATGTTGTGTTGTGATGTTAAGTTTGTAACCTTGAATTTTGATATGAAGAATTGAGTTGGTTATGTTTGAATGTAATCAAGAAGGGTAATAGCTAAAACAGTTAGTGACAGACAGTAAGTGATTTGAATGTTGTTTCAAATCGGTAAATTTTTGGATTGAGTGATCATAGGAGATGATAGATAACAATGTCCAAATACTTTTTTGAGGATTGTGACTTATAATGTTGATAGGTGAAGATGGTTTAATTTATGAGCACAATAGTATTGACAGAATGAATAGGGAAACAAGACATAGTTATTGAACATGTGATAAGGATTTGTGAAGCGGTGACCAATTCCGAAGTGGCAATGGTCCATCGGTGATGTTTGTAGTGAATTAGAAAGGAAGATCTTTTATTTTTGGAAAGTATTTGACATCACATTTCCTGAAGTATGTGTTTGAGCTAGATTCTTCAAGAAGTTTCTTTTTGTCAAATAAGTTTTTGAAGGTAGTTCAATTTCCTAGGTAGAATCCAAGTGGAAGTCAACGTGGTTAGAGTAAAACATTTCATGAGTTGTTAGATACATTGTATCTTACATAATATGATCTAGATGATTTGTATCTCAAATATAGAGTTTATTTCAAGTTGGTGGAAGAAATCTATATATTGAAAAGTTGAAAAAGGAATTGGCTGCTAATTACGAATTGAAGAAGTGTGCGGTGGTAGAGAAAGTGAACGAATCAAGTGTGATCAAGCCAGGAAAGAGTATAGTGTGTGGTGAAGGTTTTTGGAGCTTAATAGGATCTGATTATGCAAAGGTAGTATAATTTCACAGACCATTTTATATTTATCTTTCTAATCATTATAACAGTGAAATACCTTAACAAGGTAGATCCTAATAGATTTTAGTTGTAAATACTCTAACAAGGTGGAAATGGTATTGAATGTTTAAATTCTTCTAACAAGGCTTATTCTTATAGGGAAAAGATCCTAATAGGTTTATAGGAAAATCCCTTAATCGGGTAGCACCTAGCTATTCTTTTGTAAACCCTTAACCATGCAAGCTCTTGACATGGAATATTCTAGAAGAGTAGAGATTTAGTTGGTACCAATCCCCACACATAGTTTTTCCCATTTTTGGTTTCCATGAGAAAAATATCGTATCTTCATTGCGTGACTGATTATTTGTAGATGCATGTTTTGAAAGTTTATATCTATGCTAGTTGATGTTGAATGTTTTGGTGCATAAAGTTTTTAGATTCTGAAATATAAGAATTTGTAGATTACTAATTCACCCCTCCCCTCTTAGTAATCAGACTACACTAAAAATTTGTATCAGATCCTTGGTCCTCTTGGTGATAATCTTAACAACTTAAGGGAAAATATCTAAATATATATAGGAAGCAAGCACCTAACTTATCCAAGGACAATTTCTCTACACGGGTAAGAAGGATGAAGCTGCATCTTTCAGAAATTGGAGATCAAGCATTGGTTCATCTCACAACCAAGTATAATCAAAGGTCCTAGAACTCTAATTGATGAATAAATAAAGAGAAATTTGGAGCATAAATATGTAATGATAGAAATAGAAAGTTCTCTATCTGATCTATCATTTTTGTAGATATCAAGGATATGGATAATGCTAAAGAAATTTGGGACAAGTTGATAAAAATTTATGGTGGTGATATCCATGTTCATAAAGAAAAGGTGGATAGCCTCATAGGTAAATATGATGAAATGAGAATGCATGAAGGTGAAAACATTGCCCAATAAAACTATAGGATAATGGAAATTATAGTTGCAATCAAAGGAGCCAGTGGACAACTTGATGAAGATGATGTGGTAAGTAAAATATTGAGTACCCTACTACCATAGTATGCTATTAGAGTCTCTTCTTTACATGAATTTAGATCAATTAATCCTACAAATATGACTGTAGATTCATTGGTGGGAAAGCTTACTTCTTTTGAGTTAAAATTTGATAACAATATGCCTATAGTAGAATCTGCATTCAAATCTTCCCTAACCATTGGTTCATCAAGGAAACGAAAAAAAATCTCTAACAATTCTAGAGGAAATCAAGATTTTGATACTATCTTGTCTGAGGAAAGAGATCAAGATGAGTTGGAGGCACTACTAGCAAGGAGATTACCTAGAGGAAAAGAAAAATACAAAGGTAAACTTCCCTTAAAATGCTTTACATGTAACAAAATTGGTCATATAGCATCTAGATGTCCTAAAAATGATAGGAAATATAAGATAATCACAACAAATTTAGGAACTTCAAAGACAAAAGAAATAAGGTATGTTACCTGTTAGAAGAAAGAGTGACTGATCTAAAGAATCAATTGGAAGAGATGAGGAGGAAGAGTTTGAGATAGTCTTTGTTGCAGTCAAACAAGAAACCTCAACCAGTGTAGATGGAGATAATGAGGAAAAAGAATTTATTTCAAGCATGAGTTACAATAATGACTATATAATAGATGGTGGGTGTACACATCATATGATCAATGACAAAATAAAATTCATTTATAAGGAAGAATGTGATGGTGAAATAGTTAAATTTGGTAATGGCTCTCTATGTGTGGTAAGAGGTAAAGGTTCAATAGAACTTAATGAAAACACTAATTTTGATGATGTTTACTAGGTCAATGGGTTAAAGTATAACTTGTTAAGTGTTGCATAACTAAATAAAAAAGGTTTTAAATTGGAATTTATTAATGGTTTTTGCAAGATCAATAGAGACTCTAGAGATTTAATTTCTTTTGGTAAACAAACTAGAGGTAACCTATTCTAATTGAACTCTACTAATAAACACTTCTTATTTTCTAAAGTTGAATATTGTTGGCTGGGGCATAAAATATTTTGTCATGTTAACTTTGATAATCTAGTAAAGGTCTACAAGAGAATATGTGTTATAGGTATGCCTACTTTAGCTAAGCCTGATAATGCTACGTGTAAAGAGTCTTAGTTGGGAAAGTTGACTAGGTCCAGTTTTACCAATAAGGTCTATCCATCACATAATATCTTGACCTTGTACACACTGATTTGTGTGGACCAATGAGAACTCAGAGCTACTATTGAGATAAGTACTTTATCTTGTTTATTGATGATTACTCAAGAATGATGGCTATTATGTTTCTAAAGGATAAAGATCAGATGTATTTTATATGTTTAATGTGTATAAAGAAAGAGTTGAAAAAGAAACAGTTAAGGAACTTAAGTGTCTCGGATCTGACAACAGAGGTGAATTCATCTCACAAGAGTTCACAATATTTTGTGGAGAACATGGGATAAGGAGACAAATGTCAGCACCAAAAAGACCCCACAAAAGTGGAAATGTTGAGAGAAGAAATAGATCCATAATTGACTGTGAAAGAAAACTTTTGATACAAAAGGGAGTGGCTCAAATATTTTGGAGAGAAATGGTAAGTACTGTTGTCTATACTTTGAACTGGGTACAACTTAAGAAAGGTACAAATAAAATACCTTATGAGTTATGGTATGGTCATACTCCTAGTGTGAGTTATTTTAAAATCTTTGGAAGCAAGTGTTATATAAAAATAGATGAGAAAAATGATAAATTTGACTCTAAGAGTGATGAAGGGATATCTCTAGGATATTCTACTAGAAGTAAAGCTTGTAAATGTCTAAACAATAGTACTATCAAGATGATTGAAAGTTATAATGACATAATTGATGAATTTTTGGAGTGAACTGAAGAAGATAGAGAGAAAAGACATAAAATTTATGACAAGTTTTTTTATGTTCAACCAGTGAATGATTTGCAACCAGTGAATGATTCGGAACTAGTGAATGAAGGTACTCACAAGGTATATGAAACTCGATCACTCTCAAGATCATATTATTGGAGATAAAAATGTTGGAGTGATGAAAAGGAGTAAGTTAAGGGAAAGTACTTGTTTACTATCTAAATTAGAACCTAAAAATGTTAAAGATGCTTTGGAAGATAATGATTGGGTTAAGGCTATGAAAGAGGAATTAGAGAAGATAGAGAAAATTAATACATGGACTTTAGCACCTAGGCGTACTAAAAATAATGTTATAGGTACTAAATGGATCTTTCGGAATAAACTGAATGAGAAGGAGAAGTAATCAAATACAAGGCAATACTATTTTGTAAAGGGTATGCACAAGAAGAAGGAATGGGCTATGGTGAGACCTCTACATCTATTTCTAGACTTGAAGGTGTAAGGATATTTTTGGCATATGCTACTTATAAATATTTTAAAATCTATCAAATGGATGTAAAATATTTTTTTCTAAATGGTGTGTTGGAAGATGAAGTATGTACATTGAACAACTTGAAGGCTTTTCTACAAAAAAAAGGTGAAGACATGGTATGTAGATTGCATAAAGCATCCTATGGATTGAAACAAACTCCAAGAGCATGGTATGAAAGGCTACATGTTTATCTTATTCAGATTGGTTTCATAAGAACTAGTGATAATAACATTGTATATCTAAAATCTAAAAGTGAAGAGGAAATTTTGAGTGGTGAAAGTTTTGCTGATGATACAATATTGGGTGGAAATGAAGCATTGAGGAGATCATTTGTAGAAGAAATGAGGAAGGAATTTGAAATGTCAATGATTTGAAAGATTATATTCTTTATTAGTCTTCAAGTTCAATAGATGAAGAAAGGGATATACATTAGTCAATCCAAGTATGTGAAGGAGATTCTGAAAACTTTTGGCATGGATGACTTAAAACCAGTGGGAACACCTATGGTCACATGTTGTAGACTATATAAAGAGGATGAATCCAAATAGGTAAATGAAACTCTATACAAATCAATGATTGGTAAGTTGCAATATATAGTTCACAATAGGTTGGATATTACACATGTTGTTGAAATTGTTGCAAGAATTTCTTCAAGTCCAAAGGACTCACATATGGTTGTAGTGAAGATAATCTTTAGATATCTCAAGAGAACTGAAATTTATGGCCTATGGTATGGTAAGGATGGAGAATTTTATTTGAATGTGTTTACTGATCCAGACTAGGCAGGTAATATTAATGATACAAAAAGAACAAGTGGTGGAGCATTCTTTCTTGATGAAAGATTAGTCTCCTAGACTAGTAAAAAGAAGAATTGTATTTCACAATATACTACAAAGGTAGAGTATGCTGCTTCTACTATTAATTTTCAGAAAGTGATATGGGTGAAATAGATTCTTAAGGGAATTTATGAGAAGGTCACAGAACCGATTATTATCTATTGTGATAACACTAGTGCAATAAACATTTCCAAGAATCTAGTGATGCACTCAAAGATAAAGAAGATTGCAATAAAATATCATTTTCCTAGAGAGAAGGTACAGGAGAAAGAGGTAAGGCTTGACTATGTGTCTACTAAAGAACAAGTTGCTAATATATTCGCCAAACCATTACCAAAGGATACCTTTGACTATCTAAGAGGTAGAGTAGGGGTTATTGCCCTATCTGAAGTTAATTAGATGATTCTTATTGCATCAATTCATATGTTTTTATTAGAATATCATAAGTATGAATTGATGTAGAGGTAGACTACTCCATAGGGGGAGAAGTCAAGTAGTATGATGATGTGATAAAATAGTGAGGAAAGAACAAATAAAGAAAAGTTCATAATAATTAATGATGACTTTTTGTTTGGCTAACTTTGGCATTGTTGTCAAAGGGGGAGAAGTATGAAGAAAGGGGGAGAATATATACACAAGAGAAGAACCCATAGGTATAGACAGAAGTGGAAAAACTTTCAATAAGAGTGTTACCATCATAAGAGAGATAGAGTGATCAAGAAGAATTCGGAAGTAGAGAGAGAAGCTAAGGGGAGAAGTTAAGAGTGTTTCCATCAATGCCAAAGGGGGAGATTATTAGCATAACCGATGCAATGATGCTAAGTGTTGCATTGATGAAGATTGGTAAAGATTTAGAATAAGGTGAATCAATTATTTGGTGACAATTGATGTCAACCAATTGACTTATTGTTTTGAGTATGTTACTCGATATTGAGTGAATAAATCATGAGTTGTAGTATGAATCTAAAGTTTCTATTCTAATGGGAGATTATGTTATGTATGGTAATTTTAAGTTTGTAACTTTGAATTTTGATATGAAGAATTGAGTTGGTTATGTTTGAATCGAATCAAACAAGGTAACTGCTAAAACAACTAGTGACAAACAATAAGTAATTTAAATATTGTTTCAAATCAATAAATTTTTTGATACAACAGTCATAGGAGATGATTGATAATAATGTCCAAATACTATGTTGAGGATTGCAACTTATAATGTTGACATGTGAAGATGGTTTAATTGACTAGAAGTAGTATTGACAGAATGAACAAGGAAAAAAGACAAAGTTCTTGAACAGGTGATGAAGATTTTTGAAGCAGTGAAGAATTATGAAGTGGCAATGGGATTGAAAATGTTTGTAGTGAACTAGTAAGTTAGACCTGTGATTTGTGGAAAGTATTAGACATCACATTTCTCAAGGTATGTGTTAGACATGGATTCTTCAAGAAGTTTCTTTTGGTAAAATAAGATTTTGAAGGTGGTTCAATTTCCTAGGTAGAATCGAAGTGGAAGTCGATGCGGCCAGAGAAAAACATTTTATGAGTTGTTAGATACATTTTGTCTTACCTAATATGATCTAGATTGTTCGTATCTCAGATCTAGGGTTTATTTCAAATCAGTGGAAGAAAGATATATACATTGAAAAGTTTAAAAAGGAGCTGCTTGTTGATTGTGAATTGCAGAAGTGTACGATGACAAAGAAGGTAAAGGAATCAAGTGTGATCAATCTAGGAAAGAGTATAGTGTGTGGTGAAGAGTTTCAGAGCTTAATAGGATCTAATTATGCAGAGGTAGTGCAATTTCACAGATCATCTTATCTTTTTTTCTTTTTAATCATTGCAATAGTGAAATCGCTTAACCAAGTAGATCTTAGCATATCTTAGTTGTAAATCCTCTAACAAGGTGGAATTTTTATTTAATGTTTAAAGTCCTCTAACAAGGCTTCTTCTAATAGGGAAAAGATCCTAAAAGGTCTATAGGAAAATCCCTTAATCGGGTAGCACCTAACAGTGCTTTTGTAAACCCTTAACTAGGCAAGCTCTTCACAAGTCGTACTCCAAAAGAGTAGAGATTCAGTGGGTACCAATTCATAAATCTGGCTTCTACCATTTTGGGTTTCTATGAGAAAAATATGGTTTCTTTATTGTGTAACTAATTATTTGTGGATGCATGTTTTTAAATTTTATATCTATGCTGGTTGATGTTGAATATTTTGGTGCATAAAGTTTTTAGAGTTTGAAATATGAGAATTTGTAGATTATTGATTCACCCATCCCCTCTCAGTATCCAAACTTGTATTAACATTGAAGGGGCCATACCAGATAAATAATTAATAATATTTAGGGAATCACTTTTATTCCATACTCTTTTCCTAAGCTATACTATAGATATTACTAATATTATAATTAAAATATAATAATGATCAAAACATTTCTTATGGGTAAGTCATTTTTCTTTGAGCTATGAACTAGTGAGGTCACATAAGAGGACTCCATCCTCATTATGATTGCCAAGGCATCATATATATATATATATATATATATATATATATATATATATATATCTTCTAAAATTGTTTGAGAGCACCAACTATCTATTTCCTAGCCACCGAACAGAGGGACAAGCCATCAAGTAACATTGTTGACCTCTTCTACCACCAACATTCAAACATTTGTGTTGTGCCTTCCTCGCAGTGTATTCTACAGTCTCAATTATCGACAATATCAAGAGGCCTACATGATGCAACAAAGTTTATGGATTTTAGCTTGAAACCCCTTGCCTCTCATGTATTGTCATCTATCTTGGCCTAAATGCAAAACTGCTTGTCCACCAAGTCATTGGTCCACCTCTACGCTGACCGCACTGCCTAGACTCTTGGTTGCACCTCCATCTTGTGCTTGTGATAACACTAATGGCACCCTTGTGAATGTATAGTTGTGGTTGGCTTGGGAAGGGATTTGTACCTAGTTTATGGTATCCACATGGCCTTTGCAATGGCAATATTGTCATTGCACTAAGGGGTCAACCCCAATGATGAAAAAATATTATTACGATAAAAATTAATTAAAAAACCAAAAATATTAAGAATATGCACAATAATTATTCCACAAAATTGGTCAACATTTCCACTTGCTCATCAATACATATCTTAGCTTGGTGTTATGCATTGCTATTGTTGCTTCTTGTTTCTTGTTACATGCTCTTTAACATACATATCTTAACTTGTTGTTTCTTTCTATTGGGTTTGCCTTGGATTCCTCCTCACTTCCTCATCCCTAGTTAGAGTTGGGTACTATGACCTTGACTTGAGGGCATGAATGTTTCAGATCTGGTGGTGTTATTTTTTCTTGAGCGGTCTTAGCTTCTACTTTCAGTTTTGTTGTCCCATCTTCCTCTAGGGTTCCTGCAATTTCTAGAGACTCCTTTTTTGGGTAGGAATCTCCATCGTCCTTTGTAGACAGTGTGCTAGGTTCCAAATTGCTTTTGAAGAAATCTAGTGTAGAGAAGGTAGGGTATGACAAATCTTGTAACATCAATGGCATGATTGTTTAGGTTCCTGATAATGTTTTGAAAGATATTGTTAACGGGTTGGAAGTTTCTTTGGTTGGTAAGTTCTTGTCATTTAGACACTCTATTGATCAGTTGCAAAAATTGGTAGCTTCCTATTGGTCTCTTAAGGTAAGTGTGGAAATCAATGTTATGGCTCACACCATCTTCTTGTTTAGCTTTCTAAATAAAGAGGATCTATTATTTGTTCTTACCAATGGCCATGGACCTATAGGAGTAACTAGAGGAATATTTTGGCCCTTTGTAAGTGGAAACCTATGATGGACCCCTAGAGTGACCTTGGTGCTCTAGCCTCAACTTGGGTTTGTCTTCCTAGTCTCCCGTTGGAATTTTGGAATGCAAACATCTTTAGAGGTATTGTTGAATTCTTCGGTTCTCTTCTGGAAGTTGATCAGGTGACCCAAGAGAGATCCAAACTTTTTTTTTCTAGAATTTGTATAAAAGTAGCTATAAATACGGAGTTACCCACCTACATAACACTCAAATCTAATTATGGAACCTGGGTCCAATATCTAGAATATGAAAATGCCTTGGTGTATTGTCAGATCTGTAACAAACATGGCCATCTAAGTAATGTGTAGTAAAAGCACAGAAGAACATAAGCTATAATAGATTTGTATTGGATGATTTTACAAAACCGTGTAATGGATAAGGACGACAAGAATTGAAGTTGCACCCACAAATCATATATTGTCTTTGTGATACACAAAGATGACTTTGATATAAATAATTCTCCGGACTTTTAAAATCTACGATAGATTAATTGTGGATAAAATAATCTCTCTGCCTTCATAAATTTATTGGATGTGATGGGCTAATTACCACCTAGACTCAAGTGCGATCCAAGGATCTGTTCCTTTTGCATGCGATTCATATTGCACTAGACCCACTATACTTTATATCTTTGATGTTGTCTCCTAGAGAAAAGGTTGCATTTATCACTCTCAGCTTGACGACAAGAGACCACCGGTTAAGCCGAACGCACAGCACCCACTAGAAAATTGTCAAAAGAGAGACAAAAGAGACATGAGGCCGAGACAGGTATTCTCCATATTTAATATTTCAACTGCAATGTTTGATCGAACACTGAACGAAACTAGAGAGCCAACAAGAAATTGACAGAGGCTACAGGAACCCATGTCATCACCAGTGAAAATTTGCAGCACCAAACAATGCCGAAGTTGCTTCAACGACTACGCATCCTCTTCAAATCTTTACATCGCATATGAACCGCTTCAATGACTATGCATCTTTTGCAAACTTTACATCACATATGAACCTTTAATAGGCAGCTCTGATACCAAAATAAAAGCATAGAAGAGAATAAGCTATAATATATTTGTATTCGATATCAATTGAATGACCTTTCCATTATATTCATGAGGCTTATAAAGCCTTTCATTCCTATTACCAACTACCTACGAGAATGTAAATTCTCGGAAACTAGCTTTTATTTTATTATTTTATTTTGTATTATTTAAACTAAAATAACCTAAAACTAATATAATTAATGAAATACTCCAACATGTAGATATCAGAAGAAGGGGATGGAGAATCATACCACCTGGTGATTCTATAATGGAAGATGTTAATCCTGTTGGGAAAGGGGAGATGGAGCTTCCTGTGAATCTGGGTGATCCTTCTTACAAGGTTAATGAAAATCTTGCTTCTGATGCTCCCTCGTTTGTTGTGGAATAGAGTGACCCTGCTATTGGGAGTCTTCCACTCTCTAGGAGTCTTATTGAGTCGGGTTCTTTCACTCTTGATCCTGTGGTGCAATCCAGTGTTAAGAGTGGAGTGAGTGTTCCTACCTCAAAGGAAATGGTTAAAGAAAACAATGTTGTTGGCTTGAGTTCTGAGGATAACACTTTTAGTGGTGTTGGGCCCTATAAGACCAGTTATAAGCAAGTTATTTATTGATAATGTATTTTTCTTGAATGATTAAAAAATAAAGAAATAAATAATAGTTGAAGGATTTTTTTTATGACTTCTCTTGCTCTTATTTATTATATCAAATTGAAGTCACAATCTTCATTTTCTTGATTTGAATTAGTACAAAATAAATAGCTAAATTTAGAGGCAATGAGAAATGGGCTTTCCAATCAATTTTTTGTTGCAATTTTTATTTCTTTATAAATAAAGTAGGCAATTGTCAAAAAATTTGTATGATAAATCTTTTCAGTTTATATTCATCTATTTGTTGTAGAATTTATTAATTAACTTTTAAAAGAATTGATCTTCATTTTATGGAACTTATTCTTTCTAATTCAATTAGATATATGGACAAAATTTTCTACTTAAATTAAACTTTTAGCATCTAAAATAGAGAATACAAATAAGGTAAAATAAATTCATGTATAACACAAGATAGAGCATGAGTGTTGCACATAGTAGATGTCATAGCACAACCATAAATACAAGCATAATAGATAGTCAACGAAAGGAACAAGTTTTCAAGGGGTCTTGGAAACCTTTATGAAAGAATGTGTTACACTAATAGTAGTCGATACAAACAAGATAAGTAGGAATAGTTACAACCAATTATCCAAAATAACTATTTTTTGTGAATTTTTACTATGTGCTAATGGAACATGGCACATGAATTTCTTGTAACTAAAAGTTGATTTCATTTGTGAAATCAACCTTATCAATTCAACAATGGTAATTTTTAACCCTGTTTCATTGTTATATGTTTCCACATTGTTTGATAGGGTGAAGAGAAAGTGATTGTATTGTAGTTGTCTAATAACCTCCTCAGAACTTGCATCTACATATTGATTGAATTGTAGCATATATAGATCTTTTGCATGCATGCCAACAAGTTTATTTATAGCTTTGTCCAAATAAATCACCCATATAGTACCTGTGGAGTCTTCAAGATTGGCTTCAAGAACATGTCTATAGTCACAATCTAGAAAAGTAGCTACACACTTTGAACAAAACCATTGTCCTTCATTGTCTTGTTCGACTCATTTTTTACACTATTTTCCCTCAATATCCATGGGACAAGCTAGATAAATAATAATAATAATAATAATAATCCTAAAAAAAACTAAGGTTTCATTAACAATGCACTATAGGGGCTTTTCAAAGTTGAAGGGTCCTTTGCAATATTGGAGATTGTCTTTGTGTTAAAAGTGTAGGTGCATCTAGAAGGTATGTGGATGGAATGAGAAAATTATTTTCATTCTCTACAAACAAAGACTTTAGTTTTTTTTTATTTATTTGATGTCAAGGTTGATAAAAAACTGGGAAGTGCCTAGTGTACTTACAACTTTACCAGTATATTCTACAACCTGACCATTTTTTATTGCAAGCATAGTAACATTTATCAAATGGTACATCTCCTACAGTTGTGTGCCTTCCTTTTGAGCTCCTTTTCCCCACAAAATAACATTTATAGTAGGGGAGAACATATCATTTTGAGACTCCTCCTATGGACCTCAATTGCATCACTTTTTATTTTTATTGTAGAGGAAGGATCCAGACATATGAAAATTCAAACCAAATCAATAGAAGAATTAATAGGCCAAGTTTGGATATCTCTAATGGGTGTGACTGATAATTGAGGCATTGGAATTAAGAGGTTATCATCAAAAAGTTTTAGCCTTGAATCATCCATTAAAGTGATTTCTATACCAGTATTAAGCTTATTGTAAAAAAAAATGTTATTTTGATGGTACCATGAGATAATGTATATATACTCTTAGCTTGAATTTTTTGAAAATGGAGGTCTGCAATTGCATTGAAGTGAGTAACATGAACTTCAGTTCACTCACTATTGAAACCAAATCAAAACTAAACATGTGCCTATCACCATTTTTGTTATTTAAGTGGTGGATTTATTTCTTCATATTCATACTTCCTTTTATCATCCACTGTGTTTGAAATGGATTCAAGCTCTTGAAAGGAGTAATATTAGTAGGGGAGGTTTCTTTTGCAAATATGCATGCAAGTGAAAAACCATTTTTTTAGGATTGGGTTGTTCATATGCAATGTAATCTCCCACATCTGTGAATGTATCCAATGAAGTTCCTACATGATATTGTGCAAGTTCTATGGTTCTTTGAAGAAGAAGGTGGGGTCACCTATGATATCATGATCCAAGAAATAAACCTTTAATTTGGAGACTACAATCCACCTATGAATTCATTAGATATGTGCAATTAGTAGTGTGCTATACTTGCACAAGAAAATGAAAACAGTTCGTTGTAATAAATACCCAGTAGCTACTAGCTCACCTTGAGTTATAAATAGTAGGAATAGTGAATCCTTTAAGTTGTAAGAGATAGACCCTATTTAGAGTTTCCTTATTGTTATGAGGCTGTTAAAATTACTAGGAAGGGTTTCGTTTTTAAAGTTTAACCCATCAGAGAGCTCTAACTTGTATCTAATTGTTGACCCAATTCCTTGATCAAATATTGTAATGGAATAAAATTGAAGAAGAGGATGTACATCTAAGTTGGCATTATTGATAAGATTTTTCACATTGTTCTTCAAAGAGTGAGACATATCTTAAAGGAGGGACAATTGACCTATAAATTTGAATAGTTGTTAAACATTATGTGAAATAGAAGTAAAACCAACTTTTAAAATGATTAAGGCTAATGAAAATTAAGATCATAAACAAATGACATGTAATTCTAAAGTGAGATCGAAATGGATGAAGTACCATGACTAATGTAAAGGCATGTGTAACAACATTTTGAAATAGTAATCATAGACCATGACTTTTTTTCCATGCATGATGTATCAAATATGTTTGGAAAAAAATAAATGTTCTAGGAATTTATGATTACAAACTGTATTGGCTGAAGGTAAGTTGCAATGTAAATAAGATAGAAAGATAAGAATACATACCTCCACCCAACAAATAGAGAGTATTTCTTCATATAACTTGTTAAGTTGAGATAGGTTTATTACTAAAAATGGGAAAAAAACATAATACATAGACAATCTTAGAGTGCACATAAGATATATTTCACACAAGCATAGTAAAATATAACTATTACAAGTATAGATCATGAAACTTGGCGCAAGGGTGTACAAATTTGTGGAAGTGTACTGTTGAAGTGAGTTGTAATAAATGATGCACCTCTAATTTAAACCATCCCAAAATAATTAATAACTTAAGTGTACATTTATAGTGAATGCAAGAAAGGGGTGAAGCGAGGACTCAAATGTGAAGGTGTGAACAAGATACAACTTTATTTTTTTTTAAATGACAACAAAGTTTTATAGAAATTTGTTTTAGAAATCACATGTAGATTGGGAGTGAAATTTAAATAATTCATAGTGTAAAAATAAATATAATGTCTAATTTCAATACACACAATAGAAAAGGTTGAATCAAGCATATAAATGCAAAAGTGTTGGAAATATGAAACATGCATTTGTATTGCTAGTGGAATCAAATTTGTACAGATTTCATTTATAGTAGTATTTGGTGGAACTAAGAGGAAGGAGTGGAAGATTATGCTAATTAGAAGAGGCCAAAAACTTCAACTTCTCCCTTTTTTGTAATAAGTTCATCATATGTCCAAACAAAGGTAAACTACAAATGGAAACTTCAATATACAATGTGTTATGGGCGGTTTAAGTAGAATTGAAATTCACATCAAATATCGGGAGCATATCCTTGTCTGTAATATTCATCATAATACATTTCTCATAGGAAAGTACAAAAACTAGAATGTTTCATGCAGTATGCATGTATCTCATGTAGAGTTTCTTCCATGGCCATGATCTCAAATTATTTGACATCATAAGTATGAGCACTCACAACTTTTAACTATTCAATATGATGGAAACAAAGGCAAATACTACTTGCAACATTCTAGAGTTCTATTTCATGAAACTTGTTCCAATTGATAGACGCATTTGAATGAGAGGGTGGTTTTGAAATACTAATTTCTTAGGAACTACTTGAAGTATCAATAATTTTTTTTGGTTGTTGAGGATTTTCCATGACCTAAAAAAGAGATGAAAATGTTAAATCTATGAAAGAAACTTACAAATAGTAGTTACATTTTTTGTTTCTTGGGAAAAAGACAGTTTATTTAATATAAATTCTTATAATTGTTGATGTTTTTGTTATCCAAACAATGCAAATGACAACGTCGTAAAAGAGGCACTTTGACTTAAGCAAATATTTAGCCTGGGGAAAATATTAATAGTTAACCAACTAACCAGATAAGGCCTCACACAAACTTTGTTATAAGTGTATTGTTTGGATTCATTCAGTTAAAACCAACAAGTTTTAAGTTATTGATTAATTTTACTGAAATGGATATTGTGTGAGGACATAAAAAGAATAAAAAGTCAATTAACACTGAAAATATGAAATTATATCAATTTTAGAATATTTCAAAATTCAAAAATGTAAAAAAATAATAATCTTGAAATATTGCCAAGCTCGTATTAGCTATCATGGACTAGAAATTTCATATTTCTATTTATTACTTAAATTTTAGACCTAAGAAAATTTAGTAATTTTACTCAAGAGTATTCAGGGGGTAAACTATATCATTGCATAGGTAGTGTGAAAAAGCTTAGACAATAAAACCACCAAAAGTTTAAAAATAAATTAGATCAACTTATCCATTCAAAGTTGTACTGATAGTAACATATACTATGTGTATGGATAATTAGGAGTTTGTAATATTATTTGGTGTACACAAGGAACAAGAAAGAAAAGAACAAAGCGTACAATAGAATTGTGACAATGAAGATCTTGAAGCATAGTAAGATATCAAGGGTACTAAAAGGAAAGGAAAAAAGAAAAGGAATTTGGTGAGTCCATAGTGGGTCAATGCCCTTCTGCAAGCTCACATTCAAAAGAGAATGTGAGTAGATTAGAATGATGGGGTATTGTTTGTAAGAACTTGCAGCATTTGGAACACTTGTTTTTGTTTTCAAACGTGCTACAAACAACAAAAATGTTGGAGGAAAATGAAAATAATATAAAGCAAAGAACTTTATGTCCACATTTAAGAAGAATATCAAAATATGAACATATAAATAACTATCAATGTTGCAGTACCTTGACATTCTTTTTTTTATTTTGTGAGATGATGAGTTAATGTGCTTTGATGAGGTACTGGCAAGGGTCTCTAGCTTATCCTACAACAAAGGATGGAAACTTTTTAAACCACATTTTTAACAACCAATTTCTGTTATAAATCAAAATCTATACAACCACTTATTGTTATAACATAGAACAATCTAAACTTGCAATGGATAAACTAAAGAAGGCTTAATATGGGTTACAAAGACTTAAACCTATTGATACCTACAAAATGTAATAAATTGAGTAGAACCTAAAAAGGTTACCCATACATCGTAACAAGCCCCCCCAAAAATTAATTAATTGACTTAAGGTTGATTTGTTGTACTAAAAATTTGTGCATTAGATTGTGTAGAAAAATTTATGAATTTGTTTAATGGACACATTAAATCAACACACCAAAATAGAGAAAAAATAAAAATATATCTATAGAAGAATAAACCACCTTGAGAAATTACTTATAGAATGAATTTTCAATCAAAGAGTTATGCCTTGTCCTAATATTTTTTAATAAGCATAAATCACAAAGTTTTATGTCCATGGCTGAACCATAATATTGATTTGACCTCTCCACAATAGTGCCAAAAAAATGTTGGATGCGTTACGGGAAATTTCCCAAGCCTAGACTTACGAGGGATATGAACAATCAGAATCAAAGTTCTACCTAGAATTTTGCCTATCAAATCTTCAGTTGATAATGAGAAAGGGACAATCTTGAATTTCTTGTAACTCAAAATGCACTTATGTTTTCTATTTTTATATGGATTTGGCTCCTCTAAGTAGTCATTTTGCATAAATTATTGGTCATCAGATGAAAAAAAATTGAGACATCTTAGAAAGGTTAAAAATGAGGGAATGAGATTTGAAGAAAGAATGTCCCACCCTTACCAAATCTGCAAGATAATCTTATTGTAAAATTCTCAACCTCGCCAAATTGGTCAAAGGTATTTAAATACTTCCTCTTTTGACTATATGAGGCCTAAATATCCCTTCCAAAAAGAGGTTTTTGAAAAAATAAATCAAGTTTACAATTTGAATTTGGTTTTTATAAAATAATCTAAATATTGTAAGAAAAACTTGCGACAAATAGTTTGGAGAATTTAAGATTACTAAAGGGATTTTGGTGATTTATTCTTATATAGCTAGCCCAACACATTAGTTGCAGAGCTAAGAATCCTATAAAGGAACATTAAAAACTGATTTAGAATTTTAAAAAAATAAATTGACAAATGATACCAAGGACCTCTGATAAACATTAATAGACATGTATACAACTATTCATGTAGAAGGTAATAGTGTAATGAAGACCTCATTGTTATGATATAAAAAATAAGGTATGAGTAGAGTGTTCTGGGCAGCCATTAAATAGTATTTTAAAATTTGAAAAGAAAGGAAAACTATAGAAGTAATCCCTTGGATAAGGAGCTCAATGAGTGAATTTTTACCTACTAAAATAAGAGGGCTAAAGACTTTACAAGACATCTCCTAGATACCTAGCTCTCTAAGTCTACATAAACTTAGCCACATAAACTAAGGTTGTTTAGAGACTGGATCAGAACGTATAAAAAGGGACGCATCCTTTATAGGCCTGAGATATAGATTTATTGATAAGAGTAGGAAAAAAATTGTAAATCTAGCATTCCTAACCCTAGGTGTCAGTCTAGAAGATAATACAAACAATATGCTTGGAGGGAGAAACCCCTAGAAATTGATAATATACCTCTGTATGGGTAAAAAATGTTATATAGCTACAACTACCTTGAAAGAGACATTGGAAAATAAAAATGCACAAAAATAAGATAAATAAATAGGGGAATAGGGGTATTGAGAAATCCAATAAAATTGCAGAAAACAAATTGCAGGCTATGGGGAAGGGAAAAGAAAATTCAAATATTGACCTGGATAAGAAGTTTGCACACCAGAAAGCCCCAATTTCTATGTTTCTTGTGTTCTCTTCTAGTAAACTAGAATATCCTATGGTGTTCCCCCATTTTATGGGCTTTCATATTTATAAACCTTGGATGTAGGCAAGCAGTGAATTCTCCATGATGTGAAACATGAAACCTTAGATGTAGGGGAACAATAAATTTTTGGTGATGTGAAATATGAGACCATGACAAAGATGTATACTAATGGAACTCATCAAATCTATGCCAACTATTTTTACGAATTCACAACAATCATGAAAATATGAGGCCCTTGTCTATGGATTGTAGAGGACTTTAATCTTGGATGTAGAGGTAAACCCGAACATGGTTTAGGAATAAGAACACCCACTTTTGTAGTTCAATATTGGAGATTTGGTGGTTTTATCATCAGATAGGTTTTACAGTGTCTTCATGTGCGAAACCTTGCAAGAAAAGCCTATCGGCTAATTATGCGGTCTATTTCCCATTTTTTGAATTGACACATAAAAGAATATTCTTACTCTTTTTAACTAAATTCAATGAATAAATAAGATTGCTTAGAGTTGAAGCCATTGATTACCTGAAAATTTTCTTCATCCATGAAACTTCATTTGACTTTCTATATCCACCTTGTTACTTTAAGCATATCTCAATGATGTGTGAACGTATTTAGTTTGTGGTTTTTCCTACTGTCTAGACCATATTTTTTTTCTTCTAATGAAACATATAAAGTCTGATGAATAAAAATGTAAGGATATTTTTCACAACTCCACCATCTTTAAGATAAAATGGAGGATCAAACTAAATCTTGATAAATAAATAAAAAATATTGTGTTCTAGGTGAAACATTAATAAAAAGAAATTATAAAAATATACAAATTTTAGATTTCTTAATAGTCATAGATATTAGCTATCAAAAATATAAAAAAGAAGAAAATTTGAAGAGGATATATAAAATACCAACAATCTCCTAAGTCATCCTAAAGCCAACTTATAATCCAAACAAGAAACACAAAAGGGAAATTACGAACACTTACTAGTATAAAAGGATTTTAGTTACATAAAATTTAAGTTGTGATTAACACTAGGGAACTATTTGGCTAGGCCCTTCCCCCACTTCTCTTAATCGAGCAATTTACTTTCAAAAATTTAAAATTATAATTATAGTATTAGCAATTATTTGAATAGTTGATGTTGTAGTGAGATAAATTGCATTTCTTCACAATTTCTTGCTCTGTTTAAAACCTACTTTTATTTATTTTCCCTTATATCATTTTAAGCCTATTTGGTATCTATTCTACTCTAAAACTTCATTATTAATCTTACAATGTATTTATCATCAAATGCTAAAATTAGGACCAAATATAACATCACAAACCATTTAATTTGTGATTCATTTTTAGAGATCCTATTTTCATGTGACTAGTGCACTTGGCTCCATAGTCTTGCTAAAATCTCACAAAATTATTGTCATTAGAGTCAGTGACCTTATTTTTTCAAATTTGGTATTGATTTATGTAATTAGCCATTTTATATTATCTTTTTTCTAAAAACATCTTGTGATCTCTATAAAAACAATTTTTATGATTAAAAGGGTCTGAGAAATTCTCATTGATTACAAAAGCATTCACGCACTTTATATCTCAATGTTCAACACATTGAGAAGTATATTAAAATATTCAACACTCCAATATATGATTTCATGTTTGGTTATCATGTTATTGTATTAACATTTACACAACTTGGCTAAAGAATTTTGCATAACCATCTTAATAAACACTTCAAATCAAGGATCCTGACACCTCATTCTAGCACTATTAGCACTAGTTTGTGGATCCAAGTGTTGGAGAGATTAGGATCTCGGCATGAAGCTAGCTACACTTCAAGGTATCAAAAAAAGAAACTATCCAACCATGAGAAAAGTTTTCAACTTGAGAAGTGAAGAATAACAAGATCAAACTGAAATAGTTGACAATAACTTGCTATGAATTGATATAAATTAATTATGATACAATATACAAGAGATCTTTCCTATATAGAAAAGTGAGGTTGGAGTAGTTTTTGATTAAACAAAAGCTAATTTTTAAGGGACCAAAATCCCTTAAAAAACAAAAGGAGAAACTTAAAAAACCAGCATCTAACCATTAGCAGACCAATACTAGATCAAAAGAAAAAAAAATAGGGGAGCCATGCCCTAACCAAGCTACAGAATATCATTGTTTTTCAAAATCTTATCATTAATGCTATAGACTTTTGTGATGGTATTATCAATAAGGGTAAGCCCCTTGTCTTTTCATCTCAATCTGGTTGCAAGTCCAAGCATTGTAGTCATCTCTTTCTCCTTTTCAATCAAGACTTTGTTCTTACTAGGGCTTTGACCTTCTTCACCACACCTTTGTCCATGACTTGCACTCTTTTAGAAAATTTTAAACCAGTAGTCAAAGAAGTGGAGTTACTTTTGAATATAATCGGAAGGGATTTCTCATATTCATTTAACTTTTTAAGCCCCCCAGTAATGTTATCCATGGTGGCCTTGCTAACAACAACAAAAATAGTTAATTTCTCCCGAAGCCCCATTTTTATAATTCTCAAGCTTTTCAATATGCTTCTCATGATCTTCATTAAGATATTTAATGAAGTAGTTATATCTATCTTGATATAAATATTAAATGCATGATATAATCTAATAAATGATCACACCTAGGATAACTAATATTAAAAGATTGTGTCATATGACAACTATGCTATCATAAGTAAATTTAATTAGAGTAAATATAATAAATCCTACTTCACTCCAACACCTCCCCTTGAGTGAAACTTAGGGAGTGAAATTATTATGCAAATGATGTGAAACTAATGTGAAAATTCAAGCTATGGGTCCTAAAAACTAAGCCATGTTAGGTACCCATGAAACACTAAACATTTAACTAATTTATCACAAATGGAGAAAAGGAGAAAAACTCGTGAGATAAAAAGCCTCTCCAAAAAATAGATATGTAAAAAAAAAAGTAATGGATGGAGGCCTCAAATCATTATTCCCTTTATGTACATCCAACATAAGAATAAAATACAATCACCCTTCCTAATGAAGATAAAGGTAGAGACACTATAATATAAGGAGAAGGAATAAGTCTCCATAATGAAAGCTCATAAGTAGAGTAAAGTGACTCCACAAATGTGTGGTAAAGGCTAGAAAAATCCTCATTTAAAGTAATAAAAAATGTATGGAGGAGACTCAAGATCATCACTCATTGTAAAATCTAAAAATATAATGGATACCTCCTTAAGCATGTCCTCCAAATTTGGCATAGATAAATGAGAGGCCAACTCAAAAAGGCCTATAATGAAACCATCCTAAACCACAAATTTTAGGAACTAAATAACTCTTGTTGTATCAAAGTCCTAGAATCCATGTCCAATATCAAATCTGATGAATGAGGGAAGGAATCATGATAACATCAACAAAGAAATTAGGAGAAAATCTATTACTCCCCACAATAGATGGACGATTCAAATGAATATAATATTTGAATCATCAACAGTAATAAAGTCAAAAGTAAACATCCTAGATAGAAAACAAAATCAAACTACTTAAGCACCAAGTATAATTTTTAAAATAAATACACTTTTATTCTCTTTTGGGATCATAATAAATAATTAACAAAATTTGTACCTTAAAAACAGTCCAAAATCCCTTTGAAATACAATCACACCTTGCATTTGAACATTTAAACCCATATGTAGTTAGAAAACACATATTATTTCAAAATGCATACTTCCTTTCCATAAGTCGATCTACTTTGATAGTCTTCACATGACCAAACAAAATAATGACCATTTTCAAGAGTAACTAAACATCCTTGAGTATCCTAAAAACTATCAATTCAAGAATAATGAATCCATGTCGCATTCCATATAGCCAAATATCGTATCTCCATGGAGATTAAACTTCTATAACCTATAACTTCTACATAACAATCATTTGTCAATATCTAGAATTTAAAGAAATACATGCAAATGGTTTTCTCATGTCATCACATCTCTATGCCATCCCTCCTTGTCATCCTACTCTAATACTGGTCATATGATAATCGTCAAACAATGATTATATATTTGAATATTTTTATTGATGATAGAAATGCCATTTATAGGGATACATGTGCATAATTATTTGATAAAACTACATAACTAACTTAACTAGATAATGCTAAATAATGTAATATCTAGCACATTCTACTCTAGCATGTGTAAACATTGATCACATTGTTGAGTTCTTATTGAATTCACTAAAACTTCTCAATCACCAAAATGATTTAAATACAAAAACTAACTTCTTTTTCCTTCAATTTTTTTATCTTTTTTTCTAATATATTTAGTGAGAATTTGCTAATACCTTACACTTAATAAAACTTTTTAAAAATGATAAGTTACATAGAATAAGAGTGGAGTATCAATAAAGTAAAAAAATTTAGAATTACTAATCATTTTAATATATGTACCATCATATTGAAATAAAATTCCCCAATACAAATCATGTAATAGTTAAGTTCAAGAAATAAACATTCTTTTGTACTAGACAGTTTGTTGAGAAATAAAGGTAACTCAAATGATTAGTTTTGTTGATGCTACATGTGAAGCAAAAATGAAGATATAAAAGGTAATATAATATTGGATACAATTGTATGCCTATATAGTAGGTGTAAGAATTTGCCTATGACAAAGAATAAAATGCCAAGATATAGAAGCTCAAGAGATAGCACAAGAGAGACAAGATGATCAAATAGAATTCATAATAGATGAATACAAAGTACTTGAGTACCTGAATATATAGGCAATTCGATAAGACTACATGATAAGGATATGATAAGATATCAAACACACTAGGTGTAATCACATTTCCACAAAAGTTGGATCATCCTCCATCAAAGTATGTGCAACATGTACAATAATGAGAGGATGATAATTTGATAAGAACACTAAAGGTGGATCTCACACACAAAGAGGTATGAGATGAAAACTATCACCATGTAAAGTGGAATTTCTCCTAACCATGTGCTAAAATTAAATGAAAACTCCTAGATGTCTCAATGACAACTAATATGTAAATGCCTATCATAAGTAAACTTAAGTAAAATATAATGTTAGTAATATTTAATTACACCAACACCCCCCACCCCCCCCTTAAGTGAAAATTAGGGGAATGCACTTAAGCTCACAATGCTAGATGACAATGCAAGATGGGTCCCAGCTACTAGGCCATGTTAGGTACCCATGTACAATATGCAAGTGCAATATAATCTCTCATAAAGTGGAGAAAGAGGAAAAACCTCATGGGAAAAACCCTCCCCCAAAAAGAAAGATAAAAATCAAGATGCATGGATGGATGGATTAATAAAGAACCCCCCATGATGACATACATCATGTATATACAAATTAGAAGTATGAGAAGGAAAAAACCCCATATGAGGAAAAAGTCCCCACCATAAGAGAGAAGTAGTAGAAGAAGAGAGACAAGGTAGCCCCCCCTCAATGTAGAATTCTCATCAATGATAGCTTCTCCAAGATTATTGTAGAAGTTGGTCCATGAATGTCAAACAACGTTTCTCCCCTTAGGAAGAAACAAAGTCATAGGTTTATATGAGATGTTTCCCCAATTTGTTGGAAGAAACCTCAAGATGAATGATGTCTCTAAAAAATTCTCAACTATCCATGTGTCAATACTAAAGGTTTTCCCTTCCAAAACTATTAAAAAGAACAAGTTAGGATCAAACAAGGATGGATATAGAACATGTCCCAAAGAACCAAGTGTCTTCTCTAATGATGAAGAGACCTCCTACAAATGTTGTACATAAGGATCCATAATCACATCAACCTTGAAAGACTGATCATGTAGAGAATGGACATGAGGGTCAGAGTGTTCCCTCGCAACAACTAAAGAAGGATCTTCCCCATCAAAGAGAAGATGTATTTCATCAATGATGTCTCCCATATTGGCAATGTAGGATTCCACAAACAAACTTGCAATGTTTTTCAAGTACTCATCCCTTGCTACTATAATTGGAAGACAAGATGTACCATGGTGTGTTGAATCATATGGACCTATCACTATAGCAATGTATGCATGTGGAATATGTTGATGTTGTGAACTTGTCCTGTGATTGTCTCAAGGATCCCTCACAATTGAACCTATTGAATCAAGAGTCTTTCTAACCCAACGAGGTCTAGTGAAAGATGATGAAGGAGTATCTCAACCTTAAGTTTACCATGCAAAGTTGTAATCCTACATATAGACGTTAAGGTAGATAAACCATCTGAATCACTGCCACTGTTGTCACTATCAGTTTCCATAATTTCTAAAGTATGGAGAGGAGTAGAGGATAAGCTATGTGAACTTTCCTCAAAGTGAACATTCCTCCCTATGAGAATCTCATGAGTCTCAAGATCCATAAGTCTATATTCCTTAACACTTTCTTCATATCCAATGAATGTAAAAGGCCTTGGTGGAGGTTCCTTGCATTTCTATGAAGATATGTTTTCCCATGCTGGACAACCAAATACTCTGAAGTGTTTCACAACTAGTTTTCTTCTACACCATACCTCAAAGGAGTCATTCCATCTAAGGCATTATGAGGAGATCTATTAAGGATGTGACTGGCACAACTTATAACTTCTACCACAAGTGATGGACCAAGAGACTTGGCTCCAATCATGAAACTTTCCATTTCCTTAAGAGTTCTAATCTTCATTTCTCCAACTCTTGTCTAATATGGACTAAATGAAACTCAATTCTGAAGATCAATACCCTCAAGTTTAGAAAAGTCTCTAAGTCTTGAGTTCACATATCCTCTTTCATTGTCTACATGAAGAACCTTGATAGCTTTACTTTATTGATTCTCAACTTGACTCTTGAATGTTATAAACTTATCAAACGCTTCAATCTTGTGAATAATAAAGTAGACCCATGTGTAGCAGAAAAAGTCATCAATAAAAGTGAGGACATAGCAACCCTTGAACTGAGTGATGTTGTTGGAAAGGGGCCTACTAGTGCACTATAAACCAACTCAAGAACAACTAATTTTCTCTCCAAGACTTTAATTTTTCAAACTTCTCTTCAAGATGCATATCCATTGAACAAATTCAACATTCACCCTTGGAAAATTTGATTTTAGGTAGACCTTTTACCATATTCTTTGAGCTAAGCTACTAAAGATAGCAGAAATCAAGATGTCCAAACCACTCATATCATAATTTACTTTGTGATGAAGTATGTGTCAACAAGGAATTTGAAGGAAACTTAGACATAAAATGGGAGAAAGTATAAATCCTTATGTCATGATTGGCTTTCCCCACTACAACCAATGAATCATCCTTAAGATTTCACACCATGACTAAATCAAAAAGGAACTCAACTTTATTTCTACCTCCATAGTTAGTGATTTGGTAAATTGCAAGGAGATTGGTGATAAGGTTAGGAACATAGAGAACATCCTTGAACTCTCCATTTTCCATCTTAATTGGTCCTTTCCCTTCAACTTTTACTTGTGTATCATTCCCTACAAAGATGTGAGGTACCTTACATAGCTCCAATGAAGAGAATTGTCCCTTTGAAGCACCCATATGATGTGTGGCACCCAAGTCAAGAATCTAATCCTCTAAAGAACTTGAACTTTCCATAAATGCTTTCCCTTTTCTCTTTGAAGTGGATGGAGATGGATCCTTGGAAGCATTTGGCACATTGATTTTATTCTTGTTGAGTAATTTTTCCAACTAATCAATTCTCTTAGTCTTGCAATGATGCTCATCATGATTTTGTTTCTTGCAATATCCACAAAATTGTTTATCCTTCTTCTTGTTGTTTCCATTCTTGTTTGAAGAAGAATTTCCTTGTTGTGAGGAGGAAGATTATTGTGTCTCTTCTCGTTATTTTTGCTTCCACTTCTTGTTATTGTTGAAACTTTTTTCTCCTTGACTTCTTTGGTTCTCATTATTAGACACCACTTCCCAAGACTTTGAAGACTTGAGAATTCCTATATCCATCAATTTTGACTTTCCAACATCAACATTTCTGCAAATGCATCAAATGAAGGCTTAGTGAAGGCATTTCCCATGGTCAACTTGTGACTATTCTAACTTGATCAAAAGTTGCATATTTTAAAGGTATCCTCTTCAAGATGTGATGAATCAACCTCTCATCCTTCATGGGATTACCACAATCCTTTTAAGTAGTGTTCTCAACTCATTGGCTTTGTTGACATATTCTTGAATTGTGTCAAACTTCCTAGGATCCAAGACAAGTAGATCATCATCAACTGTGAATACATTTTCCTCATCCACCTTAGCATACAAGTCTTCGTGTTTTTTCCAAGAACCCTTGGAATCATTAAAGCTAGAAATGTGGAAGAAGAGATCTCCATGAATGCAATGCCTTATAATTCCTAAAGCCATATTGTCTTTGATTTCCCAATCACGTTTTCCATTATCATCCACATTAGGACTAGTAGGTCTTTAATTTTATCAATGAAATAAATATTTAACCCATTTTCCATTAGTTTACTCTGGATACTTTATATTTCCATGTAGAATAGTTGTGTGAAGTTAATAATGGACATTTAGGTGAACCCATGATGCAAAACTAAAAGACAACACGCGTGCAAGAGAGAGAGAGAGAGAGAGAGAGAGAGAGAGAGAGAGAGAGAGAGAGAGAGAGAGAGAGAGAGAGAGAGAGAGAGAGAGAGAGAGAGAGAGAGAGAGAGAGAGAGAGAGAGAGAGAGAGAGAGAGAGAGAGAGAGAGAGAGAGAGAGAGACCCCTCCAAATTCACTCAATCAAAGAACCCCCACCCCCCCAAAAAAAAAGAATTATGCTTTTCACACTTTATATGTAGTGCATGTACAATTGCCACTTGCCAAAATGGGCCAAAGTAGACTTCTAATTTTGTTGTTTACAACCACCTCAATGAGGCCAAATAAGACTCAAATCAATATTGCTCAAAATCAAATCAAATCCTAAGCATTACAATGTACAAGGCCAAAAAGGACCTAGATCTTAAAGTGGTATTTTTTTCCAAGCAAGGCTACAATCTGATAGAAAATGTCAAAATTACTCAAAAAATTATACACTTCTAGAAAAATGGCACCTAAAAATATGTTTGTATGAGCCTAAATAGAGCCTCTAAAGTTACAAAAATAGGGATCAAACATGTACAGTCACCAAAAGCTATAATTTTTGTCAAAGTTGTGCACCAAAACTAGAAAATAAAACCACCACTAGAAAGTTTAGGAAATTTTTGCCAAAATAAAAAAAAAATCACTCAACTTGGAGTCTGGATGACCAAGTTATGGCCTCCCAAAGTTGGACTACAAAATCAAAACTGCAAATGGTGAGGGCTACAAATTTTTCAAACTTGACGAAGTCAGGAAACCACTATCTTAAATTTGATGATCCAACGACCATCACTATAGTGTGAAATTGCCCAGGTATGATGGTCAAAAGACTATCAAATTTAATGTCAAATAAAAGAAAAAATCCCTAATGACATCCAAATGGGCATCAAATTTAATACATTGAAAATGTTGCAAAAATTTAAAAAACTACCAAATTTTTGTGTCGCCCTGTGAATTAAGTGCTTCCATGTGGTAGGTGGTGATTAGATGCTTGTCTGCTAGCAAGGCAGAAGGGCTATGCATGTGGCACTACTCATGAGGACGGTGCCCCGGGTGGCCCTACGTGGAGAGAGAGAAATGTGGGATATTAATCCCACATTCCCAAGGGGGGAAGGTTGGATTGTTCAAATACCCCAATTCCCACTATTATATGCAAAGAAGTCGGCTCAAATCCTAATTGTCACCACTCTGCTCACTGTGCTCTGAGCTCAGCTCTAGTGTGCTTGTCGAGGTCTTGAGCTCATCTAGGTGAGCTAAGTTGTTTTTGTTTAGTGTGTAGCAGTTGTTGGCTCGGGTCAATTTTTTATTTTCTTTCCAAGTTAGCTCAAGTCGGCAACTTGAGTTGGAAGTGTATCAGCTTGGGAAGGGGATATGCTCAGTTTGAGCTCAAGTTATTGATCTATAGTGCCCAACTTAACTCGACGATTTGCAGTGGATGAATAAGCTTGGTGACATTTTGCAATACCCGTCTCAGAGTTACCTTAAGCTTTGTCTCGACTCAGTTGCGAGCTTGAGTAGACGTGAGGTCAGCTCGTCGAGGTTGGTTTCTGATGTCGAGGTCTGCTCAGTTGGCCGAATCAGGCTGCTGGGCTTATACTTTAAAAAAACCAAAGGGATTTGTCCCACATTTATGAGGTGGGCACAGCTTTAGGTTTTTTATCTATGGAAAACCCGTAAATATGAAACAAAGAAGCCTACACAGGGTATTTATGGATGGTTAGAATACCCGAGATCTGATACCTATAGATGAAGCTCTGACAAGTTGGAGCACCCAAGATCTAATACCTATAAATGAAGTTATAACAATCACAAGGGGTGGGGACCCCAAAAAATTTCTAAAAATACAAAAAATGCCAAGAAAAATTAAAAAATTAAAAAAAATTCTTAAGATCTGTACCATACCATAGATTGTACTTCCTAATTTTGATTTGCAAAAAAAATTTGCCTCAAATTTGACTTTTGTCCAAGGTAGGCAAGTTTATAGTCAAAATTTATGGAAATGACAACCTGAATGCAATTATGAGGTTACATCTTTCTCTAGATGCTCCCACAAACTATTAATCCTTTGGATCTAAATCATGGTCCTCCAAAATCTGAAGCAAAGAGTCCTCTAATGGCTATGCAATGATATCATCTATGGCTCTAATACCATGTAAGGATTTTCCTAAAGAAAAGAATAAAATGCCAAGATCTAGAAGCTCAAGAGATAGCACAAGAGAGATAAGATGATCAAATGAATAGATTCAATAAAGATTGAATAGAATACATAATGGATAAATACAAAGTAGGAGTGACTGAATATATAGGCAATGTGATAAGACTACATGATAAGGAGATGATAAGCTATGAACCACACTAGGTGGAATCACATGTCCACCAAAGGTGGATCATCCTCCATCAAAGTATGTGAAACATGTGCAACAATGAGAGGTGATAATGTGATAAGAGCACCAAAGGTGGATCTCACACACAAAGAGGTATGAGATGGAAACTATCACCATTTAAAGTAGAATTTCTCCTAAACATGTGCTAAAATTAAATGCAAACTCCTAGGTGTCTCAATGAAAACTAATATGCAAATGCATTATCTTAAGTAAACTTAAGTAAAGTATAATTAGTAATATTTAATTACACCAATAATAGTGAATCCTATGCTAGAACAAACTAGAACTCATTTTTAATGGAACAATGAGTAGCCACAACAATTGTCATGTCTCTAGTGCTTGATCTGAATGTGGATGAGTTTCATTGTTGTTTGGGATGTTTCCATGGATAAGATACGACTAATTTTTGCATTTGATCTTTTTATACACATGAAGTGTGAATCTAGTGCATAAAAGATAAATGTGTTATGGAAAATATGTTTTTTATCACTTCTATTTATATCCATGATATATATTGTTACAAATATATGTAAAAAAAATAAAGAATATAAAATTATTTTTGGTTAAAAAATAAAATTTATGGACTATAAGTATATCCTATTTATTTTGACTCCTGGTGAAATGGAAAAGAGTCTTTTGGTTGTTTTTCATATAATCTATTAAGGGATAAATAGGTATTTTGGAAGGATGAGATTTTGTCCAATATATTTTGTCTTGCACTCAATTTTCTACACTATTATTTTGTAGGGGATTTGTTGTAGAATGTTAGATATTTCATCCTCCGTTTGGCCCTTCTATTCAATCGCAAGGTTGAGTCAATATGTATAGTTTCTTATTCATTATTTTTTAGGGTGATAAGTTAACTCATTTTATGTAATCTATATATTTGAGTTTAATATATATTTAAGCTTAATGTTTTTTACCAAAAACATATCACACTTAGAATTCTTCAAAAATAAGAAATGGATAAGTTTCATTTTCTTTGACATTTTTTTATCAACAAGAAATTGGACATGATCACACTTCTCACAATGTGACCATGAACTTTCTTTCCAAATCAAATCTCCCTCAAACAAGTACATGATTTTAAAATGTTGACAAAAATATCATTTTCCATCCCATCCAATTTGAGTAATCTTAAATTATGTTTCCTCCTCACAACCTTGTCCATCATATTCTTCGAGAAATGTGTGCTACAACATTAAATTTTATCATGACAATTTTTCATATTCTTTTAGCAATGTGTGCTACACAACTAAACATGCTTAAGCTAATGTGTAAAATGCTTAGTTGTTCATTCTCTAAACTCCCACAGTTAGAAAAATAAATAGTGAGTTGATGAATTGGCGTATACATATTCTCAAAAAAAAATTAAATAATGTCAAGATACTTAACTTAATATTGTACATATAAAAAAAATTCATCCTATCAACTATACCAAAGATGAAAAATAAACAAAATTTATAAGAGTTTTCTAACAAAATCATGCCAAGGAAAAACTATTATAAAAATGAGATAAACCAAAACAAATCTCCCTATTTTGTTTCCTTCAAATGATTGACAATAAATGAATTGATCTAAAAATATAATTATTTTCTCCATATGAAATAACTTTTGCGAGAACCATGCCTTCATGTAATAAAAGTGGCTTACCAATTTCACAAGTGATTATGACATACATAAATAAACAATTATGTGATTTTATTCTATTCCTAAATGACATACTCCTAGGCTATCACAAGAAAAAGGAAACCTACTTTCGTTCAAATAAGAAATTTTTAATACTTCTACATAAATTATACCCAAACAACCAAACATAATCAACAAAATATAAAAATACAAAGAGATTATAGAAATATACAAAAAAATATTACAGTTAGAAATATAAAAATTGAAAGAGATTTGATACATATTTCGTATGTTTCTCGAAATAAGATAATCATTTAATACTATATTTATTAATAATGTTAGAATGTGCCCAAGATTAACACAACAATCTGAAAACTCAAGAAAACTACCTTACCATCATAAAGAAACTCTATTATTTCATTGTTGCAAGCATTATAGATGATTGTTGCAAAAATTTCACCATGGAATACACTATAAATTGTATGGATAGATCAACATCTCTCATTTGGAATGACCTGTGATACAATTTCTTTTTTTTAGTTATCTCTAAGTTGATTCCTAAGTGAGCCCAAACTTCCATGCCTTTTTTGTTGGTAATTTTATTTCTAGTTCCTTACGAGCTCCAAATGATGCCAAGCATATGCATAAATTATGACATGGAGTCAATGATGTTGATGAGAAAAGTGGATAAAATTTGTAGGAAAACTTTTAAAAACCAAAGCACGCAAATAACAGAAATCAAAACCAATCTCATTACAATGGTTGCTTCAATTTGTGCACTGATTGTAATTAATTAGATTTGATTAAGAGAAATGAATATTGAATATAAGTCCAAAATTTCTTAGGCATAAGGCAAGACAACCACCATATTATAGTAAACAAGACTGAAATTAGTTTTGATGGAAACATGTTTCCCATGCTAGACATGTCTCAAGTGAAAACTTGATGTAATATACCCTATCAACTAATTATTTTTTTACCTGATGTAATATAGTCTATCAGCTAATTACTTTTTTCAACTATTTTTCTTAATACCCTTGTATTATAGCCTATCGATTTCTTTGTTATTTTAAGGAGATATAGAAAACTTTTCCATTGGAAAATGTTCATGTTCTTTGTCAAAAGATATCAAGCCATCATGATTCTAGAGATGGAGGCAATTTTGGCTACAACTTATGCAACTCCATCTACTTACATGCTAGCTTCTCACCACACTTGGCAATCTATAACCTGAATGAATATCATTGGTCTCATGGATGGTATTCATAGCATGCATTATTGTATTCCATGTAAATTCTAATGGCTAGTATCCATCCGCTACAAGTGACAACTTTCCATCTTTTCTTGTCTACTCTTGTTCCTCTTTTTGGTACATTTTAGATGAAAAAAATATTATTTTTAATTTTCATCTCCAAATGCATATCTTTCTTTCATGAAATTCTTCAATTTTTAAGAATGTGATATAGCTTACCAAGAGTCAAGGGATCCTCAAGTGGGTAACATATCCCAACATTATCTTTTCTTAAGTTCTAGTAACATCTTATGTCCATGTCTAATTCACTATCCATAAAATTAATCGAAAGAGGTGGATGGAAATGGAATAGGTATTGTTTACTAGAAAATACCATAAAATAAATAATAGAGAGAATAGATCATAAATAATATACTGAAACAATTATCAAATCTTCTACTGCAAAATTATCTTTATTGATCACACTACAAATACATTGATAGAGGGAACTCTCTAAAGTTCTATTATCTCAAGTACATATATGTAAAGATATCTCAAATATGCATTTTAGATAATAGGAGAACTTTGCAAAGTTCCCTACATCAATGTATTTGTAATGTGATCAATAAAGATGATTTTATAGTAGTAGATTTGATACTTGGTTTAGTTATTTATAATATTTTATTTATTTATTAGTTGGTGTATATTAGTAAAAAATATCTATTCCATTTCAATCCACCTCCTTCAAATTGGTAGCAAAGAAAGAAAATTGTGGGAGAGAAGATTGTTTGTTGATTTTGTCAGAAATGTAGATGAAATATAATGACATAGAAAGATGTGTATTTTTACTATGCATCACTAATCTCTTATTTACTTTAATACAATATAAATATATTGACTCCCTTTTTTATTTTTATTTTTCACAAGTTCATAAAAATGCACTATGAATTATTCTTCATGCATACTTTTATTATGTCATCTCAATAGAGGATTCTTCTTGTCATATAATATAGATAGAGCTCCAATCAATGTAGAAAATATGGATTTTTTCTTATTATATTTCAAAAATAAAGAATAAAAAAATATATTATAGATGAAAAACATTGGCATTGGATTCCTTTCTTAATCTAACTTCCAAATTTGATTGATTTTGGAAATAACTTTTATCCAATGGTAAAGAATTAAATTTTGTGTTCCCATTTTTAATTGGTTGCTCATTTCCACTTTACTTATTTTTAGAAGAAGCTCTCCTTGGTGTTTGTTTGCATCTTTTTCTTTCCTTTCAAGTCATAAAATTTCATAATATTCATAATGATTTTCTTATGATAAATTGCATGCAAACCAATTCAAGGGTATATATATAATTTTAATGCAATTGAAAAATTTAGTAATAGATTGTGTTGTTCTCAAAGAAAATATTTTCACCATTTGAATGGAGTTCAAGCTCATATTTATTAATTTCATAGGGTAGTTATAACTAAAATCCAAAGATTCCATAGAATGTCTTGTGCCCAAATAATGCATTTCCATCATGTGAATAGAGCTCAAACTCATCTTTATTTATTTGTTCTTCTAATTCCTCTATCCTATTATAGAAAACATGTGTCTCTTATCTAGGAATGAAAATTGAGATGAAGAGTCAATTTATGTCTTTAGATTAAATCAATGTTATATTGTACTTCATAAACACCTTTCACTCCTCCATGAATCGACAATCGGGCTAACATTGAACCCAAGAATAACCAAGACCTCTATCCATCTTAGTAAAAGAAACAACTACTTATTAACAATTTAATTTTTAATAATAGATTATAAGTTATGCTTCATAAAGAACCCTTGCTAATAGTTATATAAATATAACTCTTCAATTTTGAGATATTATCTAAAACTAGCATTAGAATGGACATTCTTAATGATCTTATATAGTTTTTTTGAATTCTCTATTGACCCAATGCTACTTTCAAATTTGTAAGACATTCTATATAAATTACATTTTATGTATCTATTGCACCTCTATCACAATCTTGATGTAAAATTACCAAGTTGTTTACCAAAACAAATAGACCACTAAAAGCATGAAGCAAAATTCACAGAGGGAAATGTAGCTTGAAGATAAATTATCAAACTGAGGTCAAAATTATATACAAAAGAATAGCATTATCTTAAGAAGATATTGTGAATTTCATTAATGTATCTTTTATGCATATATAAAATTCTACTCTATATCATATTAACCTATATATAGTTTTCTATGGACACAATGCTTGCACTTCCCCCTATGAAAGTGCTAGTTTATTTCAATAAGAGAATTATGTGTAATGTTAGGAAATTGTATGGTCATGTCATTTAATGTCATTTAACAAAATTAGGTCTCTACAAAATATTTTTGCCAATATTTTACCATTTCTAGATTCAATTGTGTGAGTCTTTTACATCAACTTTTTTGGAACACACTCCCATTGTTGATGCAAAAGATCACATATTCAAATCCCAATCATAACATTGATGTAAAAATCTCTCTTATAATTAGATTCAGAAACAACAAAACATTGGCCATGTCATTGTTTTATGTGTTCAAGGCATTGAGTGGCATTTTAAATTTACTAATTATTGTATAGATAGTATATTTACATACTTTTTATTGATTTTGTGTTTTGTTCTTAAAATTTATTGTTTTTAATATTTTCAAGGTGTTCATTAGCATCTTAAATTTATTAATTAGTTTATAAATAATATATTTACATATTTTTATTGATTTTGTGTTTTATTCTTAAAATTGACTCTTTTATATCTTGGATGAGATTTGTAATTGTGGAATTCAAATGTATTATTTTTGCATCTTTAGATTTTCATATTCCTTCACTTTTAATATTGAAATTAAATTTTTTTCTTGGCTAAATATTTTACTACCACTCCTTAATCAAAGATTATTTTACTACCACTCCTTAGTCAAAAACTATTTTACTACCACTCCTTAGTCAAAAACTTTTTTACTACCACTTATAAAAGGATACAACACATATTTTTATTTATAAGTGTACATTGTTATCATAGATAAATGCATTTAGTCATTCATTTGAAATTGTAAAGAAAATTGCACACATCTAATCTCTGATTTGTATTTAATGAATTAAAAAGCTTATTAAACAAAACTAATTTTACTTAATTCTAAATAATAACAAATTTATTACTAAACACTGAAAAATAAATATTAAAAGATATACAAATAAAAATATAAAATATTAATAATAATAGAATTTGTGATATAAACCAAATACACACGTACAAATATACTAATAAAATAATTATTTCATCAACACAAAATAAAAAACAAAAAAGGAATGGGTATCGAATTCCAGTTACACATAATTCTATATAAAAAAAGAAAATGACGCCATTGGTCTTAGTTAAAAATTTTACTTACCTCAAATTTTTTTTTCAAGAGAGAACTTTAACTGAACATTTTTCTGCGTGTACGTTTTAATCAGTCTTGCCCTATGTTTGTATGCTGGTTGTTGTCCAGCTGTGTTTAAGTTTTGCTATTTATTCTTACCGGCCCCTCCCTCTATTTTTTTCTTTCTATTTCCTTGTAATGTTTAAGCTTGACCAATAAATAAAAAAATCTTCCTTAAAAGAGATCAAGCCATCCAACACAATTATTACCTCGAAAAGCACTTAAAATCTTCTTGAGATTGGGCTCAAATAAACAAAACACAAAAAAAATCTGTCTGGATAGAGTTAGAATACGTTGAATAGAATGGGGTGGGTGAAGAAACCGATTAGAAAGAGGGGAGACAGATAAGAAAAACACAAAAATAAATGTATCAGCGCAATGTTAGGATTTGATGATAGTAACAAAAGTGGTGGAGAAAGAGAGCTGAAACTTCAGTGAATCCTAGTGCTGTGCAGATATAATTAGTTTTGTATTTTACCTATGTCTCCATCTCATGAATCCTCTTAGCTCTTATGGTATGGATTTCTTGAAGACAAAATATTTCTCTTTTATTGGAATTCGATTGAGAGGGAAGGAAAATTGTCTTGTCTGAAAATCTCCAATATTGGAAATGGACTGCATAATATTAAATTCATTCTGAAGATAGGTAGGTCAGTAACCTAATTAATAGGAAGTTATCAGCTTAGACAGTTCCGCCTGTACGCCTAGCTACTTCCCTTACAACAATTTTTAAATTAAACATCTCTAGGATGAATTTTAATAGTTATCATATAGGTAAAAGTTGCGATTTCTTTGTAAGATTAACCCATTGCCTATTTTTGGATATGGTAATAATTGAGATATTTCAAGTGTTATTGATGTTAATAAACTTTATTATTCGATAGTAAATATTATTATAATTTTTATAGTATTAATTTATTTATATGTAAATGATAAGATTTCAAAAAAAAAGTTAGGATTCAAATCAAATTAAGCTAACATAATAATGAGATAGTTGTGATATTGCTATTAGGATTTAACTGTGTAGTTTTTGAGTCAAACTCATTGATCCATGTTTCATGAGTAGTGGTTCACACGAACCAATCTCTCATGAGAATGAATGGAACACTTAGCACTCATTGGATCTAGGTGATGCTCACAGAGGTGAAGCACCGAGACTGACATCCTAGTAAGTCTTGGTGCTTCACCTCTGTGAGCATCACCTAGATCCAATGAGTGCTAAGTGTTCCATTCATTCTCATGAGAGATGGGTTCGTGTGAACCACTACTCATGAAACATGGGTCAATGAGTTTGACTCAAAAACTACACAGTTAAATCTTGATAGCAATATCACAATTTGACTTGCTGTGGAAAATATCTCCTACTTATCAATGACATAGTTCTTTTAGTAATAATATGTTGTATCCTTTCATTTTTTCTTGTTACTTCAGGGGAGGTTGCTTTTTCTTTCTAAGTTGAATTGAGTTATTTTGAATTCACTAAAAAGAATGACAGACCATTGGATTCTCATGGAATTAACCTCATTAATTCTTATAGCCTATAACATATTTACATGATATTTGTTATGTTTGAATTTTGTAATCAAGAGCAATGCTTATAAACATGTTTAGGAATTCATTTTGTCACAAGAATCAAGTTCTCAATTGACAAGTACTTAAAAATTTCATCTTGATAACCCTTAGTGAAGACTCAAGGATGTTAAAATGAAGTGTAATTTAACTAAGATGATATTTTTTAAATACTTTGATTATATAATAAGTTTATTTATTCATTTTACTAATCAAAGATTAGATGTGCCTAATTTATTCTTAGCCAATTTCAAATGAATGAAAAAATGTCTTTAACTACAATAACATTGTTCATTTACGAAAAAATATATTGTATTATCTTATGAATTAACCAAGTAAGAAATTTGAATTTTAAATATTAAAAAAAATTCTAACCCTGTTGAATTTCAGTCATAAATCTCATCCAAAATATAAAATATAAAATATAATTAAAAAAAAATACTAAACTAATAAAAATGTGTAATTATTAAGTTGAGGATGCCCAATGAGCCGTCCAAAAAGATACGGAAAAATGACATGGCCCTACAATTTCCTTACAATTCTCATATTGATATGAATTCCATATTTAAATTTCTCTGTTATTTCTCCGAAGGTACAGAAGACTTCCCCATTGGACAATGTTCATGTTATTTAAACATTTATGTTTCCTCGTCGAAAGAACCCGGGCCCGCGAGACTTTGGATATGGGGACAGTTTTGGATACATCTTGCGCAGCTCCATCTATATACATGTTAGTTTCTCGCCTTGTTTGACAGTATGTAAACTGAATACCAATCCTCTGCTCTCGCACGGATGTTATTCATAGCCAGCATTCCTAGGTAAATCTTCATGGCAAATTTCCTATTCTGCTTGTCCATTACTTGGTGCGTTTTTTGGTACGTTTGTGATGCAGGAACTATTACTTTTGATTTTCCTCCCCAATCGGATATCCTCCTTTCTGCAGATGCTTCCATTTTCAAGGACGTTGTACAGCTTACAAAGACCACAGGCGGGCTCGGGTGGGCAACTTATCCCGACATAATTCCTTCTCAAGCTCTCTCAACGTTTTCTTCCCATTTCCGATTCAAAATGGTTGCAGTTAACGGCAGTGGAGATGGACTCACTTTGTTCTTCGCTCCATTCGACTATAATTCCTCTGCTGCTGATTCGGGCGAATGGCTCGGCCTCTTCAATTCTCAAACTGATGGCAACTCATCCAACCGGATAGTTGCTGTGGAGTTTGACACATACAAGAACGAATTCGATCCGGACGATAACCATGTGGGAATCGATGTGAACAGCGTGAAATCAGTGATAAATTTTTCAGTGAGTGATCTCTACGCAGACGCTACACTCAACAGTGGAGAAATGTGGGAAGCATGGGTGGATTACAACGGCTCACAGAGTCAAGTGTTTCTTTCACATGAGACTCACTATTATAGTCCGTCTAAACCGTACAGTCCGATGTTTGTGTATGATATAGACTTAATTTCCTTTTTTCCGCCCCACGTCAAGGTTGGTTTTTCCGCTTCCACGGGGGTTGCAATTGAGACTCACGGATTGCATATTTGGAATTTTACGTGTGAATATTCACCAGAAATCCCCATTACCCCACCCTCTTCCCCAAACCCTAGTCCACCTCTTCCCCAAGAACCCCAAACCATGATGACTTAGTGGACAAACGGATTGGATGTTTGTAATATATGTTTATTTGAAACATGGTTAAGTATACTTAATTTTGAAAAGTTTAATGGTTTATTAAAATCAATATTTAAAATATCTAAAGAAAATAGGAAAAGTCATTTTTGGTATTGCCAACAATGACAACTATATATTATCAATTAAATTATTAATTAATAATTAACATTGAGTTTAGATAAATAAGTTTTTCATACTATGTTTTCACATATTTTGGTATGTTATTTCTTATTGGATCTCTAATTTCTCTTAATTTTGGAAGATGGTGGATTTGTTGTAAGCTTCCTTTGGACTTTTATAATCTAAAATTTGGGATAGATATTCCTTAGAAATTATTTTATTTGATTTTCATTTTTTTTAAATGATCATAACTTTAACAATTATAAGTTGAGCATGTCATTCTATCTAATTTAGATATATGATATAAATCTTTAAAAATAGTAAGTGAAATTCAAAATATGACTTAGAGGAATAGCACCAATAGCCAAGATGAAAGTGACGAAAAGAAAAATACATAATGTTCAATGTCTTATTGATTCAAGATAATGTCTTTAAATAGGCACTATAGAAGGATTGTTAATGGAGATGATCGTCAACATCTGTAGTTTAAAAACTAACAAATAAATGAAATACACCAACATTCCTCCGTTATTACATTAATTTGAACAAGAGTGGAACTTTGAAAGGGTTTTTTACCCAACCCTTCTAGAGACTATATTGAAGCACCTTCAACAATCCTCCTCACTTACCTAGGAAACACCAAACTAACTACAATAGTGGATCTCTTGACTATAGAATATGCAACCATGTGCAAAAAAAAAGAGAGAGAACATAAAAACATTACCACCCTCCATGCACATTGAGACATATTTCCTCCAAAATTTAATATCTTCTCCAAGTATGTCTAGTGCATCCTCTAATCTTTCACATAAGATACCATTCCTATAAAATTCTACATCTCCTCTAATTATATCTTATGTCTCCTCAAGATATTTGGAAATAATACCTCCTTTGTTGTACAAATTGTCAATCAAATATCTTCACATGAGACAAAATTTTCTCAAAAAGTTGACATCTCCTTCAAGTGTGACTAATGTCTCATCAAGTGCTCAACGAATCATCAACCAAATGCAAATACAAAAAATTTCACTCCAAGAGTCTTTCCCTCTTTATCTTTGAAGGGACACAAACATGCCAAGCCCTGTACAATTTCCTTCAAGGACACAAATAAGGCACTCCTGTTAACCCCAAATGATGATGATAATGATGAAGATCAAGATTAGAGGTATACAAGATTGTAGAAAGATTAGATCAGTTGTTGTTTGGTCAATGATGTCAATCAATTAATTTTTGGTTTATATCAAGTTGTCATATCATTAGGAGTATGATATAAGTTGAGTGAGTTAAAGAAAGAGGAAGTGAAAAGTTGTAGAGTTAGTGAAGTTAAAGAACTTAATTTTGCACCTAATACAAATCATAAAATAATAAGGTAATAATGGTTTAGTTATTTTCTACTTTACATTTAATGATATCAAGTCAGTAAAGGAGATTGGACAAGTGAGAAAGGTTAGAAACGTAACAAGGAAAAGAAAATAGTTTAGTTACCAAGTAAGAAGAAATCATTCGGTAAAAGGAATGTAATTTTTGGCAAAGAGAAAGGAAGTCAAGACACCGAGTGCAAGGACTTAGTTACCAAGTGAAGCAAAAAAAAAATCGGTTGAAGAAAAAGGAAGGGCACCAAGCACATAAACTCTGGAAAATGGGCACCTATTTTTTTTGAAATTTTGCAAATGGTATTGAAAATCAAAGTGTGATATATCGTTGGAAAGGTCTTTCCGAGCCTAATCCAACCATGATGGTTTCATTTTCAGATTTTATCATTTTATTAGCTATTTTACATGTAGATTATCTGATTTTTGATGTGCTAACCATTGTGGAGCTAACAAGTTGTGCTTGTAGGTGCTCTCATTGCTTAAAATTTGTCAAAAGAACGCATGTCAAAGAGGGCTACTAATGTTTTTACAGGGCTTCCCTAAGCATAAAAACCAAATCAAGTGCTTGTTGAATTGCTTTCTTTATTAAGTGCGGCATATACTAGTTGTTTCATTTCATAGGCACTTAATACATTGTTGTAGGAATTTTGAGGTGGTAGGAGAGTATGCTCTTCACCCTTGTGGTTAAACATAAATCTTGACCCATCTTGGGATTTTGAAAGCAAGGGGGTAATTGAATCTTTGCTTGGTGTGTTTGGGAGAAGTTTTTGAGATAGGGGAGTATGCTCTTCACCCTTGTGGTGAACCAAAAATCTTGAACCTCAAAAATCATCCATTCTTTGTTTAGTATAGGATCCTTTAGCGGGTCTACTCTTGAGCAATCAAGAGGAACGACCCAAGTGGGGACAACCTTGTCATCATTTTCCTTGGTGGCAAGTGATTCCAACTCACTATAATCTCAAGGCTATCAAGGACACAAAACCTTGGTAGACATAACACTTGTCTTCGCTTGATGTGAGTAGCTCATGGGATTACGACCATGGGGAAAGCATTGAGCAAGAATGCTTAAGGTACTCTTGAGGCCGCGAGGTCCTAGTCCTTTATGAGGAACAAGAGGGGTGTTATGAACGGAAATCCTTACTACGAACCATTGGTTAGAGGCCACCCTATTTTAGCTGCTTAGCTTCTTGGTGCAAGGATTGATCCAAGTGGACTTACCCGGATCACCCCAAGACACTCACCATATGTGTTCCTTTGGTTGTGTTTTTGACACTTCCATGACAACGCCAATATCTCTTGTGGGCAACCACTTGGTGTGAGGCAAGGGAGCATCAAGTTGTGGGCCACGTTGCTAAGTAATGAGCCTTGTCCTTCTAGGTAGTAATTGCTTGAATTGTCTTCGATTGTACTATGCCCGTGTAAACGTTCTGAACATTCAAACAAATAGTAGCATTTATAAGGTTTTCTATTTTGATATCACAAGTGCTTGTCTTAGAAAGGTTGCTTTTGCCCTTGTTTCAAGTGTTCTATGACATGTTTGATCCTACATTGTTTGCAAACCTGTCTTTTATCTGCTGCTACTGCTTGTCAAACTAAGAAATTGCACTATCCAATGTTTGAAATTGATCAAAATGCTTTAAAACTGAGATTTTTATGTCCACTGGTCAAAGAGTCGTACAAATCTACCACAGTATCACACGCCTTACTACGAAATATTGCGCGATACTTTGCGCCCTGCTATTTTATCGCGCGCTTTGCTGAGATATATCACGCGATAGTTCACGCCTTTTGGACTATCGCCCGGCTAGCCTAGAGTCTATCGCCCATCCATACTGGAGTCTATTGCCTGGCTTGGGGTGAAGTATCACCCAAACTGAGAAGTATTGCCCTGTCTACCTGGAAAGTATCGCCCAGAACCTTTTTGCTGTCTTGTCATTGCTACAATTTGGAGTTGCTAAACTTGCACTTTAACCTGTCGTAGAGTGTCTTTTTCTGTTCTTACCTGAAGCTGGTATGTTATCTGCATGCTCAGATTTGTTCTAGACTGAAAAAATGAGCTAAAACTATTGGGTTTGAGTCTAACAAATGCTACTCTTGATCACTTGTCACATCACGGTTACCTCTCTAGCTACTTGCTTATTGAGCTTCTTGCTCGCTGCTCAGCTTTAGTCAATTGATTGTTGTAAGTGCTTGAGCACTTTTGAAAAGCCATCTCTCTCTATTGTTCTACTTTGACAAGTGATCTTTATTAGCTTTTTCTTATCTCAATATCTGAGAAACTTTGTCTCATTCTATTAGTTGACCAACATCTCTTTTCATGCCGGTTACAACTCGGTGTCAGTTTGAGCAGGAGAATCACCCTCCGTTCAATTATACACAGCTACCTTCTCCAACTAGACATTCCAAAGAACCCATTAGCAACAACAGTTCTAGTTCTGCCAATTTGAGAAATCTAAGGCTACACCGTGGTACAAAGGAGGTTTCATCTTTTCTGCATTCAAGACCCCCAAAAACAGAGACAGTGTCTCACTCACTTTGACTAAACAAGAAAAATTCCAACGCTTGCAAGAACACTTTGAGCATAAGGATAAACAAGCGCGCTTAGACAAAGAACATAATCAACAAAGGATGGATGTTGCTAGGTGCATGGCTTATAGAGGGACATTTCATGAGCAACCTGAGACTCGTAACTATGAGCATAGACCTCTTTTTAATGGCAACATTGACAACAACACGCCACCAAGATCTCCTCCAAGACCTACTTTTTGTATGCCTTCTTCACCTCCTAGACCTCCTCCCTCACAACATGAGGCAGAGGTTGATGATGAGATTTCTAGTGAGGATCTTATGAGATTTGAACAAGATGTGGTCTCCCAATGAATGATGCATAAGCTTTTAGAGTGTAATGGCGATCAATATTTTCAATATATGACTTCTAGAGGATACAAGCTTCCTCCCGGCTATGATGTCAGACAAATTGTCCAACAAAGAGTACCAACTGAATTGGAAGTCCTTCAGGAAGAACTACGTCAAACAAATCAACGTCTTACCCAAATGGCATTAGAAAGAGAGCCTCCAAAGGTCTCTTTTGTAGAATCAATTTGTGCTCTTCCTTTTGATAAAAGTCTATACATGGCCCCATTTCCTAGGGATATTGAGGTTCCCAAATATGACAAGTATGATGGAAATGGTGACCCCCATGACCATGTGTGTCACTTTTATGCTCTTAGCATGGACTTCCTTCATGAAGACACATTTCTTCTACTACTGTTCCCTCGAAGCTTAAGAGGCCAAGCTTTAGAATGGTTTGCGAAATTGACACCACCTCTTAAGACTTTTGATGAGTTGGCTCAACAATTTACCCAGCATTATTCTTACAACATCCAACAACCTGTCACCATGATAGATCTCGGTAATCTAAGACAACATCAAGGTGAGCCATTTTCAACTTACTTACAACATTGGAGATCATTGTATTCTCGATATCCTCATCGACTACATGAAAGAGAAAAGATTGACATTTTTGTCAACACACTTGTGCTTGAGCTATTTTATGATCTAAGGAAGCAACTGTTCTCCTCTTTCAATGACATGGTTGAAAGTGCATATCGAATTGAGGATGTAGCTATAAGAAAAGGGGATATTGTTATTAATAAAGATGCTAAAGGCAATGGCGAAGACAAGAACAAACCTTGGAATAAAAACAAGTATGTTGTCAATGATGGGGTTGTTGATGCTCCTAAAGCTAAAGAGCCTGCTTTCAATCTCTCTAATGCTATCTATGCAACAAAACAACAAGAAGCTGGAAATGCTCACAGTGCTCCTAAACCTCAATATGCAGATAAACCTAAGTAGTCATTTCGAAAGCGAGTCTATACTAAGTTGGCAGAACCTTATGATGTGATCCTTAAGACTTTGATTGACAATGGATATCTTACGCTTCCTGATAAACCTAGTAACTGGGATCCGATAAATAAGCTTGATTGGTGGAGAGAGGATCATTACTGCCATTATCACAGAAACAAGGGACATCCAACAAACAATTGTTTTAGGCTTAAGGATGATATTCAGGATCTTATTGAGAATGGCACAATCTCCACTGATGGCTTAACTAAAAATTCTGATCACATAGCTTTCAAGGATCCTCTACCTAAGCATGACAAGGGGGAAACCTCTCAAACACATAAGAAGAATCATGATGCTAAGATCAATTACACTTATCCTTCTAATACGCCTGTGATCAACATGGTAGAGCCTGTTGAGAGTGTTCTTATGATGAGATCTCAAGATGATAATAAAGTCAGTCATGGTAAGCCAAAGTTGGTCTTGCAAACATGTGGTAGTTCATCTTCCCAAAGTGAGACACTGAATATTGTTACTAGGGGGCAAGCCAAGGTTGTCCTTAAAACTGCGCAAGATCCCAAACAAGCTTTACCTTCCAAACATGCGGCTCCTTCAGCCACCCCTAGCTATGATCTTGTCCAACATTTGCAAAAGACACCCACACAAATATCTATCCTTGAGTTGCTTCGGTTATCCCCTTTGCATAGAGAGATTCTTGATAAGGCTCTGCGTACAACATGTGTTCCCAATGACATTGATCCAGATCAATTTCAGGCTATGGTCAACCACATTTCATATCCGCTATCTCTTTCCTTTTCTGCAGAAGATGACATATCTATTGCTCACCCTCATAATCTAGCTTTACACATTGAAGTTCTAGTCTACCATACCCGAGTCCACCGAGTCCTGATAGACAATGGTACAGGGTTAAATATTGTTTCTTTCAATGTCATACAATAGTTGGGTTTGTCAAAATTTGCTATGGATTTTAAGAAGAAGATTACTATAAACACTTATGATGAAGTGGAAAGATCTTCCAAAGGTCTTGTCACGCTGCCTGTCCGATTGGGTCCTGTCATGAAAGATATTAGCTTCCAAGTATTGGACATCCCACTCACATATAACATTCTTTTGGGTCATCCTTGGATCCTTGACATGCAGGCTATTCCTTCCACTTATCATCAGTGCGTCAAATTTCCATACAATGGCACTGAAGTTGTGATTCCTGGAGACCATACTATTGCTATTAATGCTCTTGTTGCTGCTGAAAATTTTTTTTTCCTCACAATGAACCTTCCATTGATCCTCGTATGTCTCTAATTGCTGCTAAGAAATCACTCAAGATGACGAGCCTTGGTATGGGTGAATATAAGTTGGATTCCTTTTCTTCTATACCTATTTCTCCTAGGTCACATGGGAAACCTTCTGATCCGATGAAGCCTTCCACTTTTGCTATGGCGATCTTTGATACTTTTGTTCTTTCATCCATTCCTTTAGAACCAGAAATAGAAGAACAAGCTGTCCAAGAGTGGATCTATAGAGATGATTTGAGAAATACTCCCATGCTCAGTAATTCGGACACAGATACAGATGAGTCACCACTACACACTATGGCTCAAATGGGAGATGATCTTCCTTCTACTTCATTTCTTTGGGGAGAAGAATGTATATCTACTGATGATATGGCTAAGGCCTCTATGTCTAGAACCTATGTGCCTAAAGAATCATTGCACTATAATAGACAATGTCATAACATTGCACGACTGCTACAAAGAGGTGATCTATCACATGATGACATGAGTGTCTCTACTTCTCGGCATCTTAAGCCTCTTCCAGAAGGTTCTTCCATGATAGATATGGATGTTGATGTAGTTCATACCTCTCATAACCCACCCGACGTAGTTGTTGAGTCTTGTGTCAGGTCTGATGAGTTTGTTCCCCATATTGCCTTAGTAGACTACGTTGGTCCTTCTATGACAAATCTAGATCTAGCTACTTTTGGAGCTCACCCTATAGGCTCAACCTCTCGTGTCACCAGAGATGACACCCCTCACATAAATGCTATTGAACTAGTCACTTCATTTCATCTCGCATTAACATCTGTTACTTCTTCCACCAGTGAACTAGCAACAAAAAAGATCGAAACAGAAATCAAGCATCACAGTCATCAAGTCAAAAGAAAAGAGCAATGGTCGGATGGCGAAAACCACATTGTGGCACTATCTGAACCTAAGAAAAGTAAAAATAAAAATCTGCTAAAAAATAATGGTTCTCAAATAAAAGATGACAAGCTGATTCTCTACCAAAAAATGGTGCACTACTTCAAGCATGATATTATATCTATTATACTTCAGCCCATTCCTAGAGTTGAGAACAAAGTTGCTAATGCCTTGGTTTCTTCAACATCCATCTTATGAATGAAAAGGCATAAATCTCGCTTCAAGTTCCTGGTGGATGAATTACACTATCATGCTCACAAATCTTACAATCTTACCATCTTTTCATGTCTTCCACCTCATATTCCTCCTAAAAATCCACCACGCCATTCTTTCCACCATCCCTTACACTTTGCCTTTGTCTCTGGTGACATGTATAGGAAGGGTCTAGACGGAACTCTCCTTAAGTGTCTAGAAATAGGAGTCAGAAAAAGTGCTAGCTGAAATCCACGATGGCATGTGTGGATCATATTCTAATGATCTTCTGCTAGCTCAGACATTGCTTAGGGCTAGTTATTATTGGTCGAACTGGTTGAGACCTCCTATCATCACAGTTGCAGCACTTGGGCCTAGGGCCTATCAGTTCTCTACATCAGAGGAAGTAGATTCTTGATGCCTATTTTTGTCTGGGGCATTCTTTGTACATACTTTATGATCCTGAAAAAACTCCAAAAAAATTCATATATGATGCTGAAAAAATCCTAAAAAGCATAAAAAGTACTACAAAAAAAGAGCATCCTAGTGAAAACCTAGCAATACACGCTTTGATGTCTCACCAAAAAAATTAAAAAAATTAAAAAAATTAAAAAAAAAATTGAAAAAGTGCCTTGGTGAAAACCTAGAAATAGGCACCTTGGTAGCAAAAATACAAAAAAATTATAAAAAGTCTTGAAAAAATTGCAATAAATCTATCAAGTGGTGAAAACTTGGAAACAGGCGCTACTTGAGACCCTTTGCACCTATGTCTATCAGTCTTGCATGGCGCTCCTTCGCTCCACTTCTTGGTTTGTCTCTCCTAGCCTGGAATTGACTCTTGTCTTAGTCTAGGGGGCATATGTTGTTCTAGCTTATCTTGGGTCTCTTTGTGCATTCGGGTTTCTTGGGCAGCTTGATTCAACTAGTGTTTCTCAACACTACCCTAGCGTCGAGTGTCTCTTAACACTTATCAGATATCCTTCCTGCCATCTTGGATGATGCAATATTTCTCACTGGCAGATGTGATACTCAAAGTTTGACTCTATAACCTTCACACACGCACTTGACTTGCTGAGATTTGTTTGACTTTATTTCTTTGCGTGCTGTCTATGATGATTTCTTTGCTGAGTGTTCTCCCCCTATGATCATTTTCGATGATGCATAGCTAGAAGACTGAGGGAATGAGAGCATGTTTTATTGCTTTTTCTGCCTGTGGGTATATTTTGTTGGTCCTAACTGTCATTAAGTATTTATGCTTGTTCCACTTGACATTGGGATCTACAAGGTATTATCCTTGACTGTTTTGTGAGTGCATGCTTCTAGTTATCCTGACTTTCATGTGTCTTGATACAAACATAATCTCGCCATATCAAACTTAGGTAATCTCACTGCACTAGTCATCTTGACCTATATGTCTTTGATGCCTAGGTGAGATTTCCACATTTCTATCTGATAAAGATCATATTCATATCCACGTAGTTATGCTAGTGTGCATTGTATGATCTTACGGTGCTACCTAATGCTTGATGATGATAATTAGATGTCTATAAGCGTTGTGACCTTGCAAGTCAACCACTTTCATAGTAGCTTACATTCTTAGGGTCATCATAGTTTAGTTTTTGCATCTTCCATATGGAGAGAGCTCTTCTTTTTATCATCTACAGACTAGTTGGTCAACTGTGCTCTTTTTCTGATTCTTCTTGATCATATCTTTCATTTCTGGTCTTTCATGTCACATCATTTTCTATCCATTTTCAGACTCAAAATCAAAATCTGAGGTCCTCTTGATAGTCAAAATCGCATTTCAAATTTTCCCTTTCTTCTGCGCAGTTGACTGACCCTTTGAGGCATAATCCTTCGATCTTTCTTAGGGGAATCTTCCCTTTCATGTCTTTCAACTTTCTAGCCTTTCATTCACCCTATTTCTAGTCTTCTATTTCTATTCTTCTACTTCATCACTAGGGCATGTTTCTCACTACCTAAATGGCTCACCTGTTGACCCTTATCTTTGATTGTGATTTCATTTTGATTTGATCAAATCTTTATCAATTTGCTGTCTCTCCTCTATCTGATTTCAATTTCGACCATAAGGGGGTAGTATTTATGGGATTCTCATCCCCGATTGCTTGATTTTCTTGATTCAGACATCTTTTGTGAGCTTTCGCTCAAGCTTGAGATTCTTATCTCTTATTTTGGATATGATCCCAAATTGACCTCATGTCCAGAATCCTTTATCTATGTTTGTCTAGGTGTGATCCTGAATTGACCTCACATCTGAGTTGTCTTGTGATCCCAGATCGATCTCACATTTCAATTCTTCTTTGACTACATGTCTTCCCAAATCGATCACACATTAGTCAAAGAGGGGCAAATGTATGCACCCAAAAATGGTCGCCTACACTTTGGGCCCCATTTATTTGATTTATCAACCCTGAATCATTTTTATCAAAAATCAATATTTTCAACATTATCAATTTCTTGATCAAGTCTTAATTTCGATCATATATTGGATTTTTATCCTATTTGCTAACCTTTTATCCTAAGTCTTTATTTAATTAAAAGGAATATTTCCTCCCCTTTTAATAAATAAAAAGCCCCCAGTTTTCCCCTTATCCTAAGTTGCACAAATAAAGCATTATTTTTATTTTATAAAAAAGGAAAAAACACTTTTTATCTCATATGGACATAAAGTCAACTCCTATTTTCTCATTGGAGGATACTTGTGCACATGGATTGCTCCTCTTTCAAGCTCCACCCTTGATTAAATCTTTTGCCTCTTAATCTCCATGGTTCATTCCTTCTCACTTCCTTTAAAAGGAGAGCTCTCTTCTTCATTCTAGATCCCCAACTTTTTATGCTAACTTTATGCTGCAGGATTTCTAGGTCACTTTGGAGCTTTTGAAGATTTGGAGCATTCTTAGCATCTACATCTCATTCTTGCATTCTACATCTCATTCTTGCATTCTTAGTTTAGCTTCATATTTATGCTTTCTTAGATTAGCTTCATTTCTATGCTCTAGATTAGCTCACATAGATTAATTAGCTTGGGTTGTAACACTTGCATATTTCCTTTCATAGATTAGCTTGCATTTCCATTTCTAGCATAGCATTGCATTGCATTTTCATTCTTGATTCTTGAGGATATTGGCATTCTTGCCCTTGTCTTCATTGAATCTCCCATTGCATGGTTTACTAGCAAGGTTATAGGCTAAATAGCTCTAGCTGATAGCATTCTTAAAACCCTTGCACTTCATGCCTAGGGAGCTATGGATCAATTTGTGAGGGCTCATTCTTGAGTTTCCTTGTATGTAATGATCCATAGAAGTGCACCATTTTAGCGTGTACAGAAGGAACCAAAAATTATAATAGAGATGGCAACTCGAGGAGTAACTATTGGAAATATAGATGTAGTAACTGAGAGGGGGCGGTGAATCAGTTAACCACAAAATATTACCACAGATCCCTTAGATGTCTTGTTAAATCATTTACTGATGTTGCTCAGTAAACATACAGAGAAATGCTGAAGCTCGGTCATTGCAGTGAGTATTAATTATAACTGTTCTTAAGCATTCACCAGTGATTAACATACAAGAATAAAGAAAATAACATGAACACAAGAGACACCAGATTTAACGTTAAAACCCAATATAGAAAAAACCACCAATGTAACTAGTTACTATTTTTCACTCTTCTGAAGTGATGCCCTGTTAGGAGCCAGCCTGGTAAAAGGTTACAAAACACACTGTTAGGTGTGACCTTGTTAGAGGATTTAATCACCTTGTTAGGAGTGGCCTTGTAAGAGGTCTTTTGAAATAATTTAATAGAACTGCCACCTTGCTAGAGGATTTACAAAATGGTTGTTAAACCAACTCGGTTAAGAGATTTTGAAATCACTGCTACAATTGCAAGAGAGTAACAATGAAATGACCTCGTTAAGATGCAACTGAATTGCTGATTACAGATTTATGTTCTCCTTCACTAGATCCTTCTTGATCAAATAAATCTTTGCTTCTCCTCAAGGATATCTAACCATCCTTTAAAATTCACACACACCTTTCTTCAAAATTATTTTGCATGTTCGCTCACAAACTTCCACATTTTCGCATTGTTCTTTTCACTCTTGTACAATTCACCACTTGACCTTCTAGATATATATACCATTCGGATTGTTCATTCAGATTGTCAATTTGGCACTAATAATCATTACAACAGTCGGCTAGGGTAAACAAACTTTATTTCTCAAATTAACAAAATCCTTTATTGGGCCGATCTTACTCAATAAACACTAAAAAGATTTCCTACAGTGACTAAGTGAGCTCGGTAACCACAGCAAATTTTGCAACATCCTTTAGAGACTGAGTCAGCTTGGTAACCACTAACTTTCCTTCAATAACTGAGGAAGCTCAGTTAACACTTTTTTCTGTCATATTCTCTTTTGACACCTGAGAGAGCTCGGTTGACACTGAAAACTGCCTTGCTGACCGACTGAGCTTGGTAGATACTAAAAATGATAATTGATATGACATTTGTGTGACATCAAAGACAACACACAATTAATCCAACAATCTCCTTCAAACAATTGTATCCAAAAATCTCCCTCTTTGGCATTGATGGCAACACAACATGTCATAGCACAATGAAATTTCATAGAGAACATAGAATAAGAAACATATCCTTAGCTTCATTTTGATTCCCATCATCCTCAAGCTTCTTTCTCTGACTGAGAACTCTCCCTCTTAACTTCTCAAATTCTTCTTCTTAGAAATTTCTTGAAATGATAGCAAACTCTCCCTCTTTGACAACACATGCCAAAGACAACTCACACACTTTCGGTGAATACCAATGTACCTTAAGTACTGATTCATATGCAATGAGTCCTTGACTATGCTGCATCAACTGACTAATCTTCAACATGTTCTGTTTGATGCATCACTAAAACTTTATTTAGTGAACCTCAGACAGGGGAGTGACCCCTAACTTACCTCTTAGATACAAGAATGCATCCTTAGGTAGTGGCTTGGTGAAGATATCTGCAATCTGTTCTTTTGTATGAACATATTCCAATCTAATTTCCTTGTCTTGTACCAATTCTCTGACAAAGTGATATTTTATAGCAATGTGCTTGGTTTTGGAATGTATTACTGGATTCTTTGAAATATTTATTGCACTTGTATTATCACAAAACATAACAACTGGTTCTTTGATCTCAACCTTCATGCCTTCCAATAACTATTTAAACCATACAATATTAGAGTAGTTTACTGTTGCAACAACATATTCTGCTTTTGTTGTGGATTGGGATGTGCATTTTTTCTTCTGACTAGTCCAAGATACTAACCTCTTGCCAAGAAAGAATGCTCCACCACTTGTACTCTTTATGCCATCAATGTTTCCTGCCCAATCAGCATTAGTAAACACTGTTAAGTCCAGATTGCCTCCAAATTTATACCACAAGCCATAATCTTCAGTTCCTCTCAAGTACCTCAAGGTTCTTTTGATTTTCATCATGTGATTTTCTCTGGGTTTTGCTGAGAATCTTGCTACTATACCAACTGCTAAGGCAATATCAGACTTTGTTTGCACTATATATTGTAATTTTCCAATCATTGATCTATATAAGGTCTGATCTACTTCTTTTGAATCATCATCTTTGGTAAGCTTCAATCCAGTACACATGGGTGTACCAATTGGTTTTGAATCTTCCATACCAAACTTCTTAAATATTTCCCTGATATATTTAGACTGAGTAATGTAGATATCATTTTTGTTTTGCTGAATCTAAAGTCCAACAAAGAATTTTATCTAACCAAACATAGACATTTCAAATTCCTTGTTCATTTGCTCTAAAAATTCTTTGCACTGATCATCATTCCCTGTAAACACAGTATCATCCACAAATATTTCTACCAAAACAATTTTGTTATTTGGTCCTTCTTTGATGTATAAATTACTATTATCATTAGCTCTTTTGAAATCAATCTGAGTAAGATAGTTATGTAATCTTTCATACCATGCTCTAGGGGCTTGTTTCAGTCCATACAATGCTTTGTGTAACTTGCAGACCATATCCTTTTTGTCTGGATCAATAAAACCTCCAGGTTGCTCAATGTAGACTTCTTCATCAAGAATACCATTGAGAAATGCAGATTTTATATCCATCGGATATACCTTAAATCCTTTATGTGCTGCATATGCAAGTAAAGTCCTTACACCTTCTAATCTTGCAATAGGAGCAAAATTCCCTCCATAATCTATACCTTCTTCTTGAGAATATCCTTTGCATACCAATCCTGCTTTGTTTCTTGATACTTGACCATCTTCATTCAATTTATTAATAAATACCCATTTTGTCCCAATTACATTTTTATCTTTAGGCCTAGGTACAAGAGTCCATGTCTTGTTTTTCTCTATTTGCTCTATTTCTTCATTCATAGCCTCAATCCAACTTTCATTTTCCAATGCAGCTTTGACATTTTTAGGTTCGAAATCAGCAATTAAACAGGTACCTTTTAGTTTACTTCTTGTCATAGTACCATCTGATTTTTTTCCAATAACCTGATTTGGTGTATGATGCTTCCTGACATACTTGGCCAATACAAGTTCCTTTCTTCTTGAATGAGTTACATTGTCATCTTCTTGAATTTCATCTTCAGGTTTAGGTTTCTCAGGTTCAGTAGATACTTGCTTAATAGCTTCAGACTGAGATTTGGTTCTTTGTGACTTAGTCTGAACTTCTTCTTGTGACTCGGTTACTATACTTGGCTCGATAGATGTAGTTTCCTTATTGACAGATGTTCCTGGTAATGTATCAGGTTCAAAGTAAACAAATCTTCTATAATCCTCTGGTTCCTTTTTGTTGTCTTCTTCAGTCTTTTCTGCAAACTCATCAACTTTCACATGTGCACTTTCCATGATTTTGTGAGTAGACAAATTCAGACATCTATATGCCTTACTTTTGCAATAATATCCCAAAAATATTCCTTCATCACTTTTTACATCAAATTTTCCTTTTCTAGATTCTTTCAAGATGCAACATTTACTACCAAATACTTTTAGGTAACTTACATTGGGTTTATAGCCATACCATAACTCATAAGGAGTCTTGAATGTGTCTTTCCTCAACTGTACTCGGTTCAAGGTATGAAATGCAGTGCTGATAGCTTCCTTCCAGTATTTCATAGCAATGTTCTTTTCAATCATTAGAGTCCTTGCACAATCCATGATAGATCTATTCCTTTTTTCAGCTATTCCATTCTGCTCAGGAGTTCTTGGGGCCGATACCTATCTTTTGATTCCTCTTTCAATGCAGAAATTATTGAATTCATGGGAGATGAATTCACCACCTTTGTCTGATCTCAAGAACTTCATTCTTTTTCCTTTTTCCTTTTCTACTCTTGCTAAATACCATTTGAACTTCTCAAATGCTTCTGACTTTTCTCTTAAATACATAACAGTCATCATTCTAGAATAATCATCAACAAAGAGAATAAAGAATTTTTCTCCAGTATAGCTCTCAATTCCAATAGGTCCTCATAAATCAGTATGCACAATTTCCAAAATATCTTCAGACTGATAGTTTTTACTTTTAAAGCTAGACTTTCCCATTTTACCAATCTGACAATTCTTGCATAGACCAACATCAAGTTTCTTCAAAGTAGGAATACCTCTTACTTTCTTGAATTTGCTTATTTTCACCATGTTATCAAAATTTACATGACATAACCTTTTGTGCCATAACCAACTTTCTTCAATTTGAGAAATAAAACATGAGCATTCACCAAGATCAAGATAAAATAGGTTACCTTTGGTTTGTTTGCCTGATCCGATCAGTTTTCCCTTGTCCTCCAGCAGTCTTGCTTTGCCATTCATGAATTCAACTTTGAATCCAATGTTGATTAGCTGTGCTACACTTAGAAGATTATGTTTTAGTCCTTCAACCCAATATGCATTATCACATATAAGTTCTTTGGTTAATGAAATTCATCCTTTTCCTTTTATACAACAAGGTTCATTGTTTCCAAACCTTACACTACCACCATCATAGTTTTCAAAGTGTTTAAATTTAGTTTTGTCACCAGTCATATGATGTGAACATCCACTGTCTATAATCCATGTATCATTTTTGCTTATATGAGAGATAAGTGCCATCTCATCTTCATCATCATTAGATTCATCTTTTACAGCAATGAAAACAATTTCTTCTTCACTATCATCAGAATCTATAGCCAAAAAACATGTTTTCTTACCTTTATCCTTAAATGATTTGAAATTCTTCTTGCCATTGTACCTGTAACTTTTCTTCTCATCTTTTCTTTGCTTGTTTGGGCACCTAGCTGCAATATGACCAATTTCTTCACATGAAAAATAGATTAAGGGAGTTTTACCTTTGTATTTACCTCTACCTCTAGAATATTTCTTTGCAAGTAATGCTTCAATAACTTCAAGATCACTATCAGAACTTTCCTCTGATTCTTCTTCACTTTTTGACTGGATTTTCTTGCCCTTCTTAAGTGAAAGTTTGGCCTCAAAGGTTGATTCAATATTCTTAGAAGTTGGAACATAGTTGTCATAGTTATCCAATTCAAAGGCTGTCAATCTTCCAACTAAGGCATCCAAAGTTATATTGTGATTTTCTTCACATCTTCTTTCTTGAATAGTAGATACTCTTATTGCATAGATAGGAAGTAATGTTCTAAGAACCTTACTTATAATGGTTTCATCATCAATTGTTCCTCTAGAAGCTCTGATTGCACTAACACTTGCCTTGATCCTTTCAACATATTTTGCAATGTTTTCATCTTCTCTCATTTTCATTTGATCAAACTGTCCTCTTAGGCTTTCTGCTTTGGCTCTCTTCACATTGTCATCACCACCATGAATTTTCTTCATCTTGTTCCACATTTCATGAGCAGTTGTGCAGTGTTTGATCTCATCAAATTCTTCATAGCTAAGAGCTGATGCAATGTCTATCATCATGGTGTTATGGTTCTTTTTCTTTGCAATGTCTTCAACAGTTAATGTGCTAGTAGGAACTTTATATTCTTGATCAATATATTTTCATCCTGAATCACCAATGGAAGCTAGATGAAGTCTCATGAGACCTTTCCATGCTGAAAAGTTATCTCTGTTAAGCCTTGGAATTTCTTTCTTGTAAGACATCTTGATCTTTATCTTAGGTCGTTAAAACCCTTCCTGCAAGCACCAAAAGCTCTGATACCAATTGTTGGAAATATAGATGTAGTAACTGAGAGGGGGGGGTGAATCAGTTAACCATAAAATATTACCACAAATCCCTTAGATGTCTTGTTAAATAATTTACTAATGTTTCTTAGTAAACATACAAAGAAATGTTGAAGCTTGATCATTGTAGTGAGTATTAATTATAACTGTTCTTAAGCATTCACCGGTGATTAACATACATGAATAAAGAAAATAACATAAGGGTAAAAGCACAATAAGCTGTCACCCTTTTACAAAGGAAGAGGCTAACAACACCAAAACGAAAAAACTTCAAGGGCATAAAAGTCACATTTCTATTTAGAATTTGAAGATGATGTAAACTGATGAAATGTGTGAAATAGGATGAATTTTATGCCTATAATTTTTTAAAATTATTTTGGACATAAATTAATATATTTTTTTAATTTTTAAAGTCTATTTTTCATGTCTTAAAAATATAGCAAATCAGGGGGTTTACCTCCCGTCAAATAATTATAAGTAAGACATTGTTTTTTCTTCCAATTTCAAAATATGTTTTAGATGACATGTATACCTAGTGCAACAAAAAGGAAAGAAGTGTTTTAGATCTATAATTTGCCCGTTATAAGTATTCAAAGTACAACTTACACGAAATCAGTAGTTTTTATCTCCCGCCACTTTTCAGCTATCAAAATTTTTCTAAAATTCAAATAAATTATATATTCTTGAAGAAGATTCTCTTCTCTAGTGCCTCATATAATTTTAATTCTTTTTTTAATTGATTTACTATTTTTTTTAATTTATCGAATCGGCAACTTCTCAAAGCTTTATATACCTACATGTGATTTTTTACAAATTTGTTTAACATTTTCCAATTGAAATTATATAAAATTTATATTTTTAGAATTGTAATTTCGAGATCTACAAAAGGGTAGTTTTAGTTTTTTCAAATTTTTAATTTGCAGAAGAGAAAAAAACACCACAAGTGCAAATTGTGTATTATTTGTGTTTTTTAAGTTTTGGCTGCCAAGTTGGCATGCCACTTAGGATGACTCGGCCGAGTGGGACTCGGCCGAGTCCCCTCAAGTCGTCGGCCCCTCGCGACCGGTCGCGTGAGCGACCGGTCCTTTCAAACCGAAGGGTATATATGTGCATAATATTTAAAAAAAAATATGTGGATGGAATATTTTGAGAGTAAATATTTGGTGGGAAAAGCACAATTGTTTGCAAAGTTATTCAAGAAAAAAGAAATGACTCCGGTTTTGGAATTGTTGGGTATTGATAATAGGAAAGTTGGAGGAGGTAAAGTAAAAGAGACAATAATTCAAAATTTACAAGATGCACTAAATGTTGTTAACAAGGCAGATCATAAAGGACCAGATTCAAATGCAGCTAGAAGAGTCTTGATGACTATGATAACTAGTAAGAAATTGACACATAGAAATCAAGTTCGAGCAATTTCTGATTTACTCAACGTATCTCGAAGAACTATACAGAGATATATTAGGAAGAGAAATATGTTGGATATGAATATTGAAAAGAATTGGGTACAGATTTGTAGACTTCCCCGTAAAGACAAAATTTCTGAAGATGTAAGAAGACGGGTCATTGATTTTTGGACCAATCACTCTCGTGTTTCTTCCAATAGAAGGGACACTATACAAATGGACGATGAAGAGACCGGTATGAAGATTTCACATCCAAAACATTTTGTCGATACTACACAAAGTGAATTGTTTGAAGCATTCAAACATGAATTTTCAGATGTGAAAATATGTCAGAGAATGTTTGAGATGTTGCGCCCTTGCTTCGTACGCATAAATAAGGTTCGTGAAACATGTTGTTGTCGAAATCATGTTGAGTTTCACTTATACTTGCAATCATATAAAAAGGTTACGACAATACTTAATCTAGGTATGGTTACTGGAAGTACAACAGAATTTGTAAAGTCCATTTTATGTGATAAATCAGAAGGTTCAGATGAATTTAATGTCCAGTGTATAAAAAATGAATGCAATAATTGTGGAAATTTGCAGCAATTTCCTTTACAATTTAATAATATTGATGTTACAACACCAGTCCAGTGGAAGAGATTTGAATATGAGATATACCAAACGAAGACAGGAGGTGAATCAAAAAAAATTACATTAAAAGAGAGTGAATTACCGTACCTTCAGTTCATGGACAGATTTTGATCTATGATTTATCCACATATCCAACATTGTCATGGTGCACAATGGCAAGCTAAACAGTTTCGTGATTCCAAAAATTGTTTCCCACTTGGTTGTATTCTTTTAGTTGTAGATTTTGCGGAGAACTATACATTTTCCCCTCAAAAGGAGCTCCAAAGTCAATATTATCATTCTGATCAAGTTGCAATATTTGTGCATGTGACCTATAGACATGCACAATACGATTTGGATGGGATAGAATCTGGTATAGATCAAAATGAACGCATTATCATCAAGGAGGTTCATTTCTATATTAGTGATGACAAGGTTCATGATAGGAGCTATGTGGCTCATTGTTTCAACATGTTTTTCAACAATCTTGCAAGTCGTGGGATAAATGCTTCACAACATTGGATCTGGTCTGATGGGTGTGCAGGTAAGTACGTACATGCATTATAAATTTTATTTTAATTTTTTTTTTGAGCATTTCTAGATATATTTATGTGTCACATTTAAATACATTTTTGTATTTATTTCAATTGTAGGTCAATTTAAGTCTGCAAAAGCTTTTAATTGGTTAGCCATGCAACATGCTAGACACAACGTTAAGTTTGTTTGGAACTTCTTTGAAAGTGGACATGGAAAAGGAGAACATGATGGAGCAGGAGCATGTGTGAAGCGTGCACTCCGACAACATGAACTTCAAGGTATGTGTACATACATTTGATATTCAACTTGTTTACTTGACTAGACTATTTAAAACTTTACATTACATGTACACATGTATATATATATATAACTAAATTGTTAAAAATATATCTCTCTAGGTAACATGATAGAGAATTCAAAGAAGATTGTTGAATGGTGTCAAAATCATTTCGCTACTCGAGACACAAAATACAACAAACGTTACTTTTGGGAAGTGATAGGTATTTATTTAATTTACTTTTATTTTTCAAACTCAAATTTATGAAACTACATATATAGGTATGTCATGTATGTGTGTTTTAACTTGTTGTATATATATATATATATATATATATATATATATATATATATATAATGCATTTCACATTTTTCATGATTTCAAACTGAGATCTATATATCAATCCATCCAATCCAGATATCGATCGATCGAATCCCTACAATTGTCAATCAATTGTTGGAATTAGAAGTTTGCATCAAGTGATGACTACGGGACAACACAAGCCTCCACTGATTCAACTAAGAGATAAATCATGCTTTTGTGAAGATTGTCTTAACAACAACACAATGAGTCAATGTGTTAATATTGCAAATGGATATGTTTCAATATGGGATCATAAAGTGTTAATTAGAATGCCTCCTTATGAAGATGATGACAATGTCATAGACATCCATGATCCTATATATTCAGCTGACTATGAACGTGTTTCTGATTTAGTTGTTACAGGTGCGTATTTTTTATTTCTAGGTATATTTACATGATATATATATATATATATATATATATATATATATATATATATATATATATATATATATATATATATATATATATATATATATATATATATATATATATATATATATATATATATATATATATATATATACATGAACTTGAGGTTTAAATTTAACATTTACTTGTACACATAAATATAAATTGTGTAGGTGATATTTTTGCTGTGGTTGCGGATCCTGAGAATATAGAAGGTGTAGATTATTATCTACTAAGATGCACCAAGGAAAAACACAAGTTGCTTGAAGAAGTTGTTGATGGTGATGGACAAAAATATCCGACTGGTTCAGTTGTTATTGAAGGCACCTATTATCAACAAGATAAGATTGAAAAAAATGGAATTAAATTTGTTGAATACATGCGTGGAGAGAGAGTTCTACATTATAGTCACTTGGTTATAGCGACGAAATTGCAGTTTGAAACTGTGTCAAAAAAAGGGTCAAGTAAAAACCAAAAGTGGAAGTTGCCTATTGAAGAGCATGAAAAACTTTTGGAGATAATAAAGGATAGAGAGGATCCAGACTACATGTATCAGGAGCTTTAGGTTTAAGGATTTTAATTTTTACATACTTAATTTAAATCCTATTTGAAACTTCTATGTAGACTTTAAATTTGATTTGAAATTTATGATTAGATTGAATTTATGGATCAAGATTAAACCTGAATTGAATTTTAATTGAATTTTAATTGATGAAAGTTATCTCTCTCTCTCTCTCTCTCTCTCTCTCTCTCTCTCTCTCTCTCTCTCTCTCTCTCTCTCTCTCTCTCTCTCTCCCCTTCCCCTTCCCCTTCCCCTTCCCCCCTCTCTCTCTCTCTCTCTTAGAACTAGAACTTTCAATTTACTTTCTACTTGAATTTTAATTTCAATTTATTCATTAGATTGATTAGATAAATATTAGATAGGTCTATATTTCTATTTTTTGTTTAGATTGATTAAATGTAGGTCTATATTTGAATTGAAATTAGATTGATTCTTTTTTCAATTGATTAGAATAGATTGATTTCTTGAATTGCATACCTTTCTAGTCTAGATAAATTTCTATTTATTGATTAGATTGATTAGATAGGTAAATTGAATTTTAATTGATTGGATAGAACTTTCAATTTACTTTCTACTTGAATTTTAATTTCAATTTATCAGATTAGATTGATTAGATAAATATTAGATAGGTCTATATTTCTATTTTTTGGTTAGATTGATTAGATAGGTCATGGCTTAAGGGCTTAAGGGCTCATGGCTTAAGGGCCAAATGGGTTAAGGGCTTAAGGGCTCATGGATTAAGGGGTTATGGCTTAAGGGGTTAAGGCTTAAGAGCTTAAGGGGTCATGGCTTAAGGGGTTAGGGCTTTTAAGGGCTTAAGGGGTCATGTTCGGTTCTTAAGGGCCTAAGGGGTCATGTGAGGACATGTTAGGACATGTGAGGTCATGTGAGGTCATATTAGGTCTTATTAGTTCATTTAAGGTCATGTGAGGTTATGTGAGATCATTTTAGGTCTTAAGGGGTCATGTTAGGTCTTATTAGTTCATAGTAGGTCTTATTAGTTCATAGTGAGGTCATGTGAGGTTATGTGAGATCATTTTAGGTCTTAAGGGGTCATGTTAGGTCTTATTAGTTCATAGTAGGACTTATTAGGTCATGTTAGCTCATATTAGGTCATATTAGGTCTTATTAGGTCATGTTAGGTCATATTAGGTCATGTTTGGTCCTTAAGGGCTCATGTGAGGTAAAATTAGGTCTTAAGTGATCATTTTAGGTCTTAAGGGGTCTTTTAGGTCATGTTAGGTCTTAAGGGGTCTTATTAGGTCATGTGAGGTCATGTTAGGTCTTAAGGGGTCTTTTAGGTCATGTGAGGTCATATTATGTCTTAAGGGGTCTTTTAGGTCATGTTAGGACATGTTAGGTCATATTAGGTCTTTTAGGTCTTATAAGGTCTTGAGGGGTCATGGCTTAAGAGGTTAAGGGCTTAAGGGGTCATGGCTTAAGGGGTTGGGGCTTAAGGGCTTAAGGGGTCATGGCTTAAGGGTCATGTTCGGTCCTTAAGGGCTTAAGGGGTCATGTGAGGTCATGCTAGGTCTTATTAGGTCATATTAGGTCATGTTTGGTCTTTAAGGGGTCATGTGAGGTCAAATTAGGTCTTAAGGGATCATTTTAGGTCTTAAGGGGTCATGTTAGGTCATGTTAGGTCTTATTTTAGGTCTTAAGGGGTCATGTTAGATCATTTTAGGTCTCATTTTAGGTCTTATAAGGTCTTAAGGGGTCATGGCTTAAGGGGTTAGGGCTTAAGGGCTTAAGGGGTCTTTTAGGTCATGTTAGGTCTTAAGGGGTCTTATTAGGTCATGTGAGGTCAAATTAGGTCTTAAGGTCATGTTAGGTCATTTTAGGTCTTAAGGGGTCATGTTAGGTACTTAAGGGCTGAAGGGGTCATGCTAGGGGTTAAGGGGTCATGTTAGATCATTTTCGGTCTTAAGGGGTCATGAGAGGTACTTAAGGGCATAGAAGATTAATGTTGATTAAAGATTGAACATTGAAATTAAAGATTAATTTTAAAGTTAGATTTTAAAGATTGATTTAAAAACTCTCAATTCATTAAAGATTTTAAAGATTGATTTAAACTTTCAACTCATTAAAGATTTTTTAGTAAGATTGATTAATTAATTTTCAATTAATTGATCTAGATAAGGCTTAAGGGTGCATAATAGGGCTTAAGGGGTTTACCTATAGATTGAATTTCTAAGATTGATTAAAAAGATTGAACATTGAAATTAAAGATTAATTATAAAGTTAGATTTTAAAGATTGATTTAAACTTACAATTGATATAAAAAGATTTTTTAGTAAGATTGATTAATTAGATTGATGAAAGATTGAACATAAATTAAATATTAATTTTAAAGATCAATTAATTTTTGGCTTCAATTACAAAATCTGGAAACATGTATCAATGTACAAATAGATCTATATATATATATATATTATATATATATATATATATATATATATATATATATATATATATATATATATATATATATATATATATATATATATATATATATATATATATATATATATATATATATATATATATATATATATATATATATATATATATATATCAAAAATCAAACATGTACATCAATGTTTAAATGTCTATATAGTGCAAAATCCAAACATGTGTCAATGTACAAATAGATCAATATACAAAACATGCACCTACATATCAATGTAAATGTACACACACACACACACATATATATATATATCTCAAAAATCAAACATGTACATCAATGTTTAAGTGTCTATACATATATATCACAAAATCCAAACATGTATCAATGAACACATCAACTACGTTGATGATCACCATCACGTGCTAGATGTGCGGGCCTGTGTGGATCCTCGTCCTACTGGACCTGAGTCTGTAAATGTAAATATAATGTTACATATATATATATATATATAAGAACTTGAAATGTAAATAAATTTTATAAAATTTTAATTTTTAATTTATTTCAAGTGTACCTCTGTATCATGATGAATCGGATCAACAGGCTCCTCTAAATCTCCATATGCAACACCTGTCGCAATGTCCTGTACCACATTTAAATACATTTAAATTTAAATATAGAACTATATGTACACATGTATATCTATATAAATTGAAATTAAATCCAGATTCTTGTACCTGCTGTAATGCATGTCCAAGGTCAGATAACTCAGAAGAGTGCAAGGACATTGCATCAGGATCAATGGCATCATCCATAAGCAAATCTGAGAATCTACTATGAACTCGTGAGGTCGTAGCCTGTGTCTGCTGTGTGGGAGCCTGTGTATGCTGTGTGGGAGCCTGTGTATGCTGTGTGGGAGCCTGTGTATGCTGTGGAGGCGGTGTAAGATCATCCACACTCTGTCTAGAGGAACCTGCCTCTGCATCTGAGCTCTGACCTCGACTGCTGCCTGTGGAGGATCTACGACACTGTCCTCCTCCAATGAAAGTAGGTAAATCACGTGGCTCAATCCCATGCAATGTAGAAATCCTCTGGTAAGCAGCCAGGAGATCACTCACTAACATACCACTAATCTCACACACGCGATCCTCAGGTAGTCGTCCTATCTCATCTGGAGTAGGAAGATCAAATCTGATGTATGGGTCATAAAATGGACTAGATGGTGATACACCTGCACTCATCCGTGATCGAAGCATGTACCTACCCACACGATCAGATGAAAACTGCTCAACCTGAGTCGCAATGGTGGCAATGCTAGAATACATATCTAAACGTGTGTCCTCAGCTGCAACCTGCCCAGCTCCAGTGTAGGCCTCCAAACCTTTTGGAAGAACCAAAAGGTTTTGACCCACCAATGCCCTCTTACTAGGGGGCTGTGGTATATCAGGTCGTCTACACTTATCCTGATATCTCCCCCGACCCCGACCAGCATGTGGAGGTAGATCTGTGTAGTCAACATCATAGCCCAAATGAAACTCTGCAAACAATTGTTTGCAGAAATATAGTGGCACCTCATCCTTTTGGGGCCACATATGATGTGCTGCTAACCATCTAGGATATATAAAAGGGGCCACTATGTCATCTGTACAAAAAGTGACCCTATATGCTCGAACCACCATCTTATTGATGTAATGGGTGCCAAACATGTTCTTCACCTGAGTGACTGAGACATCTGAATCAACTGTCCTCCAACCTACTGTCCCTATGACAGTGCTAGATAGGCTATGATAAAAAACATCAATCGATACATCGTCATATGGATTGTATGATTCAGCCTTTTGAATCATACTCATGAGCTCAGTGCGTATAGCTGTCAATTTCTCCCTATTAGGGAGAGTAGTACTATTCTGCAGTGTTCGCTCTAATGCAGTCAGAGCAGCCTGCATCCTAGAGATAGTCTCATCTCTACGACTATCTCTAGCATGTGGGGCCTGGGTACTATTATGGTCTGAGGGAGCTCGTGATCCATGACTATCATGGACACTCTGATCTGAACCACTAGAAGCCATGAGTGATATGCACACAAAGGTAATATATATCTAGATCTAGATATAGATAAAAAATGCTCGCTGCAAGTAGGCACATGTGCACATATACATACATCCAAATATTAGAAAATCAATTGATAAATATATATATATATATATATATATATATATATATATATATATATATATATATATATATATATATATATATATATATATATATATATATATATATATATATATATATCTACAAATTAATTTAAATAAATTAAAAATATCTAACTTTCAATTTGTACATGTGTTGTACAATACTTCAAGTTCACATGAAAACATTTTAAAAACTTCAAACAAACACACATGAACTAATTTTCAAATGCATTTTTACATAATATAAATTAAATTATATTAAATTAAACATTTAAATTCATGCATTTACATATGCACATGTGTAATATTTTTAAATATTTAAAAACATAATTTAAACTTGAAGGCATTTACACATGTATTCAATCATGGTAGTAGAACTAATTCATGTGCACGCATATTTACTAATTTGAATGCATATTTATATGTACATATTTACTTTACACACATGACAAAAATTAATTTGTACAAATTTCCATAACTAGAGAGGGAAAAACATTATATTGAAATTAAATACTAAAAGAAATGGTGAAAATGTATAATAATTTGGAAAGGGGTTCATGGGTCTTAAGAGTCTTAATTAGGTTGAAAGTAACCTAGTCTTATGGGTCTTATGAGCTCGTCTTAAGGGTCTTATGAGATCGTCTTATGGTTCTTAACCTGGTCTTAAATGAGCTCATCTTAAGGGTCTTATGAGCTTGTCTTAAGGGTCCTATTGGGTATTAACCTTCTCTTAGAGGGACTCTGTAATGTTTGACTGTGTGATGATTACCACAATGTGTTATGGAACTTTCATAGGAAAATACTTTATCCTAAGTTTTAGATAGTATCAAAACCTTAGTTTGGTAACTTTAGGCAACTAAAAATAAAGATGACCTTATAATTAAGGTATCCTAGATATAATATATTAAGAGTTAGGGCTTTATTCATTTTGATAAATAGGAATTTTCTTAGCAAAGGATGAAAATAATAGTTTTGATAATATCCAGCACTATACTTATTTAGACTAAAAAAAATGCATAGGGGAGTTTGATCATCCACGGGCCATGACAAATAGAATAAGGAAATATGACAATCTAGACCATGACTAAGATTAAAGAGAACTAATTGAATTGATTAAATAATATTGGCACTAGACAAAAATGTTTAATTACTCAATCTACTAACAATAATAAATCAATACAAAAGAAAAGTGTTAAGAGTTCAATGATGATTATTGAATGCATAAGGTTTAAGTTGCTTACTACACTGTTTAGTCATTTAACCTAGGTAGCGGTTGCACTTGTCCTTGTCATTTGGGTCCTATTGGGTCTTAAGGGTCACATTAGGTCTTAAAGGTTTTAATTAGGTCTTATTGAGCCAAGTGAGGGTGAACTATTTTGACCTATTAAGTTCTATTAGGTCTTAAGTGGTCCTATTAGGTCTTAAGGGTCCTAATAGGTCATATTTAGTGGATGTTAAGTCTTAAAAGTGTTCATATTAGGTCAGTAAGAGTAGATAGTCCATTATGTTTTAATTTTGATATTATTAAGTTAAATATTGGATCTTATAATTACATCCATCCTATTAGGTTTTAATGGTCTTATTAAATGTCTCAAGGGTAGGTGGACTATTTCATGTTTTTAAACGTTTCAGTTTACATTTTACTTAAATTATATATGTTTTCTATGTTTAAGTTTTATTTGTTAATTTTGTACATTTTTAAAAGTAAATACAATACATATTAAGAAAAGACTTTTTTTTACATATGAATATTAAAAAAATAATTAAAAAATATTTAAACAACATATATACATAAAAAATAACTAAAAAACACAAACAAAAAAATAAAAAAAATAAAAAAAAAATCTACCTCTGACTCGGCCGAGTTGCACTATCACTCTTTAGCCGCTTTCCTTAGCCCCTCACTATTCAAATGAGGGGCTAAAACCATTGAGCGGGCTATTAGTAGTCCCGCGTAGACTCGGCCGAGTCCTACTCGGCCGAGTCTCCGCGGCCACGTAGGTGCCACTCGGTGCCCCGTGGCACCTCCCCTTCTTCGGCCGAGAAGGACTCGGCCGAGTCCTACTCGGCCGAGTATGACTCGGCCGAGTTAGCCGGGTTAGCCAAAAGGGTGACACCCGATTGTGCTTTTACCAATAAACACAAGAGACACCAGATTTAACATGGAAACCTAATATGGGAAAAACCACCAATGTAACTAGTTACTATTTTTCACTCTTCTAAAGTGATGCCCTATTAGGAGCCAACCCAGTAAAATGTTACAAAACACACTATTAGGTGTGACCTTGTTAGAGGATTTAATCACCCTGTTAGGAGTGGCCTTGTAAGAGGTCTTTTGAAACAATTCAATAGAAATGTCACCTTGTTAGAGGATTTGCAAAATGGCTGTTAGACCAACTCGGTTAAGAGATTTTGAAATCACTGCTACAATTACAAGAGAGTAACAATGAAATGACCTGGTTAAGATGTAGCTGAATTACTGATTACAGATCTCTATTCTCCTTCACTAGATCCTTCCCGATCAAATAAATCTTTGTTTCTCCTCAAGGATATCTAACAATCCTTCAAAATTCGCACACACCTTTCTTCAAAATGATTTTGCATGTTCGCTCACAAACTTCCACATTTTTGCATTATTCTTTTCACTCCTACAAAATTCACCACTTGACCTTCTATATATACCATTCAAATTGTCAAGTCAGCACTAATAATCATTACAACAGTCAGCTGGGATAAACAAACTTTATTTCTCAAATTAACAAAATCCTTTATTGGGCTGACCTTGCTCGGTAAACACTAAAAAGATTTCCTTCGGTGACTGAGTGAACTTGGTAACCACAACGAATTTTGCAACATCCTTTGGAGACCGAGTGAGCTCGGTAACCACTAACTTTCCTTCGATAACCAAGAAAGCTTAGTTAACACTTTTTTCTATCATATTCTCTTTTGACACCTGAGAGAGCTTAGTTGACACTAAAAAATGCCTTGCTGACCGACTGAGCTTAGTTGACACAATTAATCCAACAATCTCCTTCAGACAATTGTATCCAACAGCTACCACCATCAAACTGAAGTAGTGTAGAACAAACAATGAGAAGCACACTCTATGGAAACATCTCAATTGAACATGTAACACATACTATAGGTGATCAAAGTATTGATGACCACGCTAAATAAGAAATTCAAGAGGGAACGACAAGAGGTCCCAAGAGCTAAAGAACCACAAAATACATTGAGTGTTCCTAAAAATAATGATTAGTATAAAAATCAAGAACACCAATTATTGCATTTTCTTTTGTCATTTTTTTTCAATATTTTTTTCATTTTTCTCTTTTTTCTTTTTTTGAAATTTTGATAATGACAAGAGATCGTTGGCAAGCCAGTTTTCAATCACTCACCACTTAATGGCATTGTAAAAATAGTTTTCACCACTAAGAATTTATTTTGCAATTAATATCCGCTAGAAATTGGTTTTCAGATATTAACTCGCCAATAACGCCCAAAGGTTTTCACTGTTGGATCTTTTATTGTTTTTTTCTTCTCTTTTTTTTTTCATTTTTTTTTTTTCATTTTTTCCTTTTTCAATAACTGCATAGAATGACCAAAGAACAATAAATGCTTACATGGATGATGAAAAATGATACCATCCAAAACTTGAGTTTTGTCCATGACCACACAAAAGGCTCTGTTGAAACTTGATTGCTTCAAGAGCTTGAAATGATCGCCAAGAATAACCTTAACATAATTGGAACCACAAATGACTATACTAGAAACATGTTTGATCCATGTATCTCAGACCACTGAATTGGAAAACTTCTTGGAGAGATTTAGAACATACTGGGACACTTGGGTAAGAGTATTACTCACAAGGATGATGATACTTATATGACATAGTGCTTTGATAATGACAAAATTGGATCACCTGGCATGAAGTTGTGCTACATATCCAATCCTTGTAAAGAAGGAGAGATATCCATTTCCTGAAATAAACACACCTTCATTATCAAGGACAAGGTCATAGAGAGAAATACCAATGATAGTTTCCAATGTGTCCATAGAACTTCAGAGAGGAGGAGACACGACTCGAGGAAGGAGTGTCATGATCGGCAATGTCTCCAAAGTTTTTCTAGATGTGTAGCTCAAAATTGATCATGAATCTCATAGACCACGTTGCATATTTTCCTCCATGTGATAAATCACCAAATAAAGTAAATCTAATCGCAAGGTGGGGAACACCCTATGCAAAAATCTGCATGTGATCTCCAATAGTAAAGCACAAGTGATATAGATATGCACCAGATAGCTAGGAAGCCCACACAATGTTAACAAAACCAACATAGTGTGTTATGCAATGCTTGTGTAGAGAAGAATCATCAACTAGTATTGGTTCTTAGATCATCTCACCACAATAAGAGACCTATAACCATATTCTCAAAACCAAGCATATCAAGTATAGTAAAGCAATTTTAACCAATTAATAACCCTATCATTAAGTGAGTAATGCATTTTTTTACAAATGATAAGTAGAGTTATTAAGATGAATAAACACATGATAAAAACAAAAGAATGTGATTACAATGATTCAATCAACATAGGAATACACACCTTAAATGGTTGAGATGTCACATGTCGAGGTTTACTAAAAGGGCCAATCAAAACAATCAATGGAGCTTGATTGGAAATCATCCAAGAATCACAAATTTGTAGGGATTCCCCCCAACTTAATTTCATGTGATAAGGTCACGAGAACATTAGGATAACCAAAGAAATCAGGTAACCCAAAGAGAGTAACACATCTTTAGAATTTTGTGAGCCTTTCTGAATGATAGATAAATCAAATATTTCAATAATTCAATTAATGTACTCCCAAATCAACTGTAGGTTATAAAATCATGGGGAATTTGAATCATCCAAGGAATCAAGAAATGGATTTAGTGCTTGTAATCAGTGAATGATCATCTTAAGAGACAAGAACCAAGAATGAAAAATCTATAGATAGTAATACCTTGATCCTTGCTAAATAAATGAATCATCCATACTGTATTTGGTCATCTTAGGATAATGGAAAGAATCAACAATGAGGAATAACAATCATCCAGTTGTAACATATTGGCCATTAATGCATATAATCCCTTATAATTGTGCTTAATCAATTATTGGTCCCAAATCAACAAGTATGTGAGGAATGCGTATTTTAACCATAGGCCTCCAAAGATCAATATGTATAAGTACAAAAGTAATAAAATATAGATCTTGGAAAATTTGACAACACATTTGTGGAATGAGGAAAGCATATGATTTAATATTACTTATTGAATGATTAATATAAATGCACATGCTTATGAGTCCAATAATTAAAATTGGTGCAACTTGAAGTATGGGCTCATTTATGGGTATTTGGGATTCACTAAGTAGAAAAGAAGAACAAAGTTGATTATAATTCAATAAATTATATTGTTCTTCTAATCCAATTAAACCAAAATCACATCCCATATGTGTATCAATGCATTCCAACGTTGACTTACCAATTAGAAGCACTTCATCAAATGGTAAAGGGATCCTTGAGAGTTTAGTATTATATTTCATTTCAGCCACCTTATCATGAAGTGTGTTATGAGGCATTATAGTTTTCCTTGGTGGACATTGTGGAATGTAATGTGAATGGGATAATGGCAAGAATTGTTGAGGATATAAAGTGGATGGTATTAAGGAGGATGAGCATAATAGAGATGGTAAGGATGGATATGGTGGAATATAAGAGGGATATGTGGGTTGTTGTGAGCGTGCATGATTACATTCATTGTGCATACTAGGTGAAGAAGTATGTTTTGAAGAAATATGTTGGCTTTGTAATGAAATAGAGTGACAATATATGTTACCAACATAATACATACCTTGATCTTCTTGATTTTGAGTTCAAAATTGTTTATCAGTTACAAGAAAAACTTGTCCACTTTCACCCTTATCATGGTGAGACTTACAAACATCTTGTACCTCATTCACCATGTGCACTTGGTTATTCAGGCATATGCATTGGTCATCTTTCCTGTAGCAATTAGAACAACAAGTGGTTAAATTTTCATCCTCAAAATCACATTTCTCTAAGAATTCATCAATGATTTTCTCATGTTCAAACATAGAGATAGAATTCTTGCATACCTGTGATAATGGAAGATCAAGATCATTTAAGTTGCATTCATTAGGTAGAGAAGATATAAAAATATCACCTTTGGTCGGTGCGATTTCCCCACCAATTTCATCTTTTGTTTTTAAATTTGAAGGCGAGGGTCTGGGGGTGGCAACCACCAATGGGGTCAAGGGACAATGCCCCTTGTGGGGTCCTGGGGCAGTGTCCTAGGTGTGCTCCTTGTTGCAGTATAGGGCGGGGTTGAGGGGTAGTGCCCCCGACGCCAAGCACATTTTGCTTCTTGCGTTCCCTTCAAATTTTCTATTTTTGAAATAATTTTCTCCCAAAATTGACGTACTTGAACAACCTTTAAAATGCATCATTTTTAACATTTTTCTTCAAAATATGCTTTTCTTTACCAATAACTCACAACAACTAAAGATAACGTAAAATTGAATATAATTTCTAAGACCTACTTGCAAACTCTAAAACAATGCATCTATATGATTTACTCAACACAAATTAAGATTAATTACTTAAGCAAGGCTAGCAATTGAAAAAGCTTTCATCCTAGCACATTGTTCCTAACTCAGCTCATCAAGCTAAAATGCCTTTGACATTTTTCCCCGGCAATGGCGCCAAAATGATAGGCCAACACTGGGGCAAATAATAAGAAAGAATTAATGATTTATGATGAGATTCAGCTTGGTCTATACATGTCAATCTAAGAGCATAAGCTTGGGAAAGGTGTCTGAGCAATATGCTATCAAGGGATGTCCATTATGAGATGAGAGATTATGATTGCAGCTACAACATGCAAAAGTAAACAAAATAAATACTGGTGATAGAAACTGTCACTTCTAGCAATAAGAACATTAGAAAATATCACAATAATAAACATAACAAGAATAACAAATGTAACAATTCAAAAAATCCAATGAAAATTAATCTAGAAGAAATGATAGAACATCATGCATATAACTAATTCAATACAATAATTTAATAATTCAAATATGATGTAGCGTTAATATTTTATTTCTTGATAAAAATAGGATTATTTTAATAATCTACATAATACCAGAAATAACATCCTGTGCAGGTTCAAGAACAGAAATTCACAATATCAATTAATTCAGGAAAAGGAATAGATACTTGATAAAATATTTCATTGTCTTGCTCAGTTATAATGTTAATTTGGCTGCAGAACTATTTATACAAACTTACTATTGAATTCAAGGGAAACCTTACTCTATTAATAATCAAATAAACCAAACATAAGCTATAGACATCATCAACATACAATCTACAATAATTGATAATACTAATAACCTCACCAAACATTCCAAGAGCGGGCCCTTTCTCTAGTCTGGAAGGTGAGTGAACAAACTGTGTCTTTCTACATTGGATTAATCAATAGAACTATTATTTCATTCCTCAGATTTAACAAAGGGAGAATAGTACATTTCAATTTGCATTGGGTTGCTTATATATATGTAGTTGTAACAATTATACAACTATTTTGATGATATGGAGCATACAAATAATAGTTGGTATAGCAATACACCAGAAATTAAATGCCATCTTGCAATTCTATGCCAAGAATAGCTAGCATTGTTACCATTCCAACAAGCGACATTGTCAGCATCCAATATGGATTTGAAACGGTTTTGGAAGAATCAGATTAATGGAGTTTATTTCCATGTGAGGCTTGGAAATGCTTCTTAACTATACTAGTTCACCTCATTAGCGGCAATAACATCTTAGTTATCTGTAGCATGGGTTTTTTAGCATCCACACATGTGTGATATAGATCAGATATACATAGCATCACTTATAGGATATGTAACGGTTATTAAAGGAGATAAGTCTTTTACGTGGATCATATACACCACGCATAGTAGCTGTAATGGTGGATACTGATTCAAGCCCCATTTCCATCCATTGGCAATATAGGAAATATGGTTCTATTATAGTTGTAGTATATATAACAAGCTATGTAACCTTCATAACAAATGTGCCATATCTGATTTTGATTCACCAATACTATTTGTTTTGTGTTTGATATTTCTTGTCGGCATGCTTGTAATATCTTCTGATATAGAAATGAAAGAGACAATTAGCCAATCATGTATAATAGTTTCTGCCCAAATGTGACAAAAAGCTCCCATAAAGTAGGCGATAGGAAGATCTGTGCCATAAATCAACATGCCGCAATAATAAAGATTAGTAAAAAGCAATCAACAATGCATTTTCCATATTTTAATCCCAAAACCTTATTAGATACTACTTACATATATTAAACCATATGCAATGTAAAATAGTAAAATGGAACGAAATGGGATGGAAATGGAATAGGGAAGTAAGTAGGAAAGTGCATGAAATGGATTAAAATATGGCATTAAATAGGTTGTAATTGGCTCTCATCAAGAGTGTTTGCAATACAAGAGCTGAGATCCATTCCTCATATGCTTGTTTCACTAGATGCTACAATTGGTAAGTTGATTGCTATTGAACCAAATTATTTTGACAATCTTTTACATGCCACTAATAAGATTGAGTTTGCATTCAATTCATCTTTGAACATTATAAATTCCATAGAATCTAGATCAAGTGATGGTTATGTAACAAGTGCAAGTGTAAGGTTTCATAGTTGCAAGAGTGATCTAGAAAGTCTATTTGAAAAGTAAAGGAAACAAGAAGAGTTTGAAGCTTTACTAGCTAACAGACTACCAAGAGGAAAAGGAAAATACCAAGGCAAAATACCTTTGAAATGTTTCAATTTTCAAAACAAGATTGGTCATATTACATCTAAATGTGCTAACAAAAAAAGTGGTGAGAAGAAAGATAAGTGAGATAAAAACAACTAAGATAAAAATAAACAAGAGAAAAGATTTAGTAGATACCAAGATTTCAAGAGAAATGATAAGAAGTCATGCTACATTGCAAAAGAATGACTAACTGGTGATGATTCTGATAATGATGAAGGTCAATAGGTTGTGTATGTTTCTATATGGGATGGTTCTAATGAAGAAAGGTATGAAGAAGAACAAGCCCTAATTCCTCATGTTAGTAAGATTGATATATTAATAATAGATAGTGGATGTTTACATCATATGACTGGTGACATACATAATTTTATTACTATGGAAGATCATGATGGTGGTTATGTTAGATTCGTAATGATGCTCCATATCTTGTGAAAGGTAAAGGTTCTATAGTTCTTCTAGGTAATACAGAATGTGATGATGGACCTATTAGGTTTAAGGACTTAAGTATAATTGGTTGAGTGTGAAACATTTGAACAACACATCTCATCGAATGGAACTTTAGATAGTAAAGGTAAGAGTATTTGATCAAAATGGAGATCTGATTGCCACTAGTGAACAGTCAAAAGGTAACTTATTCTACCTATTACCAGTTTAGTTTTGGGCTTAAACCAGTACAACCATGCTGGCTGGAACTATTCTTTCATATCTAAAAAATGCCCATGATAGTCATTTGATTTATTCTATGAATATATGTTTACATTTTATGATGAAAAGTAACCCACATATGAAAGAAGAAGAATTACATCTTGTGCTTTTCTGAAAATGTAAATTTATTTATTCATCAAAGTGCTCATTACATTTCACATAGGCCATGAAACTAACCTCATCAAAAGAATACATAAATCAAGTGCTTAGGCAAAAGGAACATAAATGCTAAGTACAAAAATCATGTAAAAGAAAGGAGGTTCATAGGGGCTAGCCATTGCCTGGTACTAGAAATGACTGGCCATGTTGCTGATTGTGTCCCGATGTCCCATCATGCCTTGCCTCCATGTCAATCCCTGCAAGATAAATTGAGTAAAAATGGGTTATATCTAATTATCTAAGCAATAGCTATCCAACTCACCATCCTACTCAATACATACATTCATATCCCTGAAATAACCACTAGATTTATTCATTCTTCTAACGAGTTTGTTCCTATGCACCATCACGCCTACCACTAACATGTGGATGTAAATGTGGCTCAACAAGGGTTCGAGCCCAGCATGTCAGTGGTAGGAGTGATTCATAATAGTTGAGGAAGTAAAGAACAAACAAGTGTTGAAATCAGGAAAAGCATACAAGTTTGTTTAAGGGACAACAATCTCAAGTTGAAATCATGTAGAATAGAATAGCAATAGGCAACGGATCAGAAATTCAAAGAGAGAGAACAACATTGTAAATTTGGAAAAAATCACAAGTTTTTTACAAGAAAATTATGTCACAATGTGAACATGTTGCTACAATGCATCTATAGAGAATAAGTTACATAGTGTCTTTGGTTTTAAAAGGGATACAGTGTACTGATCAAATTATGTTCGTATGCTGGATTGATTTTAAAGTCAAATAAAGGGTCACCTAAGTTTGTTTATGAGTGTCACAAGCCATGCTCGAACTTCATAAATAGGTTTTGGTGCAGGTGTTTCATTCACTTTATATCTTGATATATTATGAGCATATTAGGATCATGGATCTACAACAGAATATCATAGAGACAAATCATCATAGAGTTTTCAAGATACACTGGTTGCTAATGGTTTGAAAAGAGTAGCATTATTGGAGCAAGGTAATTATGGATAATTGCCATCAGATTGAGCAAATAGTTATTCCAGAATTCCTGAACTTTACAAAATTACAAATCAGCATTAAGTATGGACACAGGCAGCAGCTTGAGTCAATCAATGTTTTGGGTCCAGCACGCTTTCAAATTCAACATGTTTTCATAAATAAAGTGAAATGAGTCAAGCATGAGTATCACGACAATGAATAATTGACAAATGAGTGCCAGTCAAATGCAAAATAAAAGCATGTTGCTACAATGTAAAATGTAGAGATAAAAAACTAGATTTTATACAAAGAGATAGAGGTTCCTAGGCAGTTCATATTAGAGCCAAATGCCAGTCAAAGGATTTGAAGAGAAAAGTCTGCAGCATTCACCGAAAGAAGTAACAGTTCAAATTTTATCAAATACATAATCGAGCCTTCCAAAACCATGATAAGCATGACAATCAAAGTACAATTGTTCAAGCCCGAGTTGGAATAACATTTCCAAATTTTCAAACAGAGAAGGGCCTAGAATTTATACAAAGCTGGAAAGTGAAATCAAAACAACTTCAACAGTGTTTTCAGCTTTTAAATCAAGAAAATATAGTGAAGGATGCAGTCAAATAAAGCTTTTAAAAGCTATGTTATAGCTGGTACAAGTAAAGATAATTCTTCGTATTTCATCAAGTTAACAGCAGTTGAAAACCTCATATTTTACACATTGATTTATTAGAGAAGAGAGACCCCAAGTATAATGAATTACAAGTTTTGTAGCAGCAAGTAATGTGTCTTTTAAATCAAGAAAAGAATAACACCAAATTTCATACAACATACAGCTCGTGAATCTCTAAATAGGGTTCAAACTTCAGCAGTAAGCTCGAATCTAGCATTTTTGTGAGCTCTTTTCAAGTGAGTAAAGGCTCAAATCATAATCAAAGTTATTAGTTACAGCAGAAGAAAGCTAGATGCCAATAGATAATGGAAAATGTCAAGTATGAATAACTCAAGGTTTACAACAGCATGTATTAAGTGACAATTTTTTGCATATGGGAGCGGATAAAGAAGCCATGTTCATTTCTAAGTATAACCTTTAAAAAATCACATACGAAAACCCTTGCATGATCTCACTATTAAGGTATGGATTTTCCAAAACATTCATGGCTATAACCTTCGAATCCAGCTCAAAGCAAAGTGACAGTATGCCATATGAAAGCTAGGGACAAACAAAATGATGAGCAGAAGGAGAAATATAAAACACTTATCTCAGAAAAAACCAAGTATGCCAGTAAGAAACGTCATTTTCTTCTAGTCATGCCAAGTACGATACCAAGGCAAGAGCTTTCAAACAAATTCGGCCATGGTGAATATGCAGAGAAGTTAAACATTTAGCAAACGTATAGAGCTCAAATCTATTGTAGCTTACAACTCAAAATCTAGCATAAGCAAATGGTACCAGTAGAGAATGATTTTATTGAGAGAAGAGAGCTCAAAATTTTGCAAAGATTCGAAAAAAACTAGCTCCATATATGCATGGCGGTAGCTCCAACTCAAACCCTCTTCTCTAGCAATGCGTAAATGCCAAGAGAAAAGACCAAATGAAAAATATCAAATGTTTTTTAGGGTTTGATAATGCTTATACCCATACTCACGAGAAAGTGAAATGGGTCTTTGCCTTTTACTTTGTTTTATTTTCCTATTCCAAGCATTTTCGCCCATATGTATGGGTTTGTAATTAAAAAAAAAGCACAAACTTTTTTCATTTTTTAACTCAACACTTAGGTTTTAATTTCTTGCAAAATGTTTGTCTTTTAATTTTTATTTATTTTTAAGTAAAAACTAAATATTGTTTTTTTTTAATAATGTATTATTATGTAATTCATTTATTATTTTTGTAAATACAATTATTTTAATAATATTTAAAGTGAGTTATTTAATTATCACTTAATATATTATTAAATAATTGTTATTTATTCAAATAATTAAATATAGATTACATAATAATAAATTATAATTTAATAAATATTAAATACTTTTATTTCATTTATGAAATATAAATTATTTAATAAATATTATTATGAAAAAAACAAAATATTTATTTTTCTTTTAAAAATAAAAAAGGCAGATATTTTGCAAAAAAGATTATGACTAAGTGTTGAGTCATAAATGAGGTTAAGTTTAGCTGAGATATTATTTTCAGATATTTTGAGAGGCTAGGGTTGGGATTTTTTGTATAAGTATAGAGTTGAGACTCTTTTGTACCTTAAAGACAATCCAAAATCCCTTTGCAATATAATCACACCTTGCATTTGAGGATTTAAACCCATGTGTACTTAGCAAACACATTTTATTTCAAAATGTATACTTCTTTTCCATATGTCGATCTAATTTGATAGTCTTCACATGGCCAAACCAAATAATGACCATTTTCAAGAGTAACTAAATATCCTTGAGTATCCTAAAAATTATCTATTCAAGAATAATAGCTCCATGTTGCAAGACCCCTAGAAAGTTTCAACCAATGTACATTCATAGTGCAAGGATAAAACCGTAGAAACCATAGACACAAGAACATGAAAGTTGGTATATTTAGATTTATTTCTAGATCTCCAATGGATGAAAAGGTGCTCGCTTCCCAATTAAAAATTGGTGTTGATTATTCTCTATTCGCATTCCATATAACCAAATAGCATATCTCCATGGAGATGAAACTTCTATAACCTATAGCTTCTACATAACAATCATTTGTCAATTTCTAGAATTTAAAAAAATATAGGTAAGTGGTTTTCTTGTGTCATTGCATCCCTATGCCATGCCTCCTTATCATCCTGCTCTAATACTAGTCATATGATAATGGTCAAAACATGAATATAAACTTGAATATTTTTATTGATGATAGCAATGACATTAATAGGATACATGTGCATAAAAACTACATAACTAACTTAACTAAATAAAGCTAAATAATGTAATATCTAGCACATCCTACTCTAGCATATGTCAACATTTCTCATATTGGTGTTTTCTTATTGAATTCACTAAACCTTCTCAATCACCAAAATGATTTAAATAGAAAAATTAACTTCCTTTTCCTTCATTTTTCATCTTTTTTCTAATATATTTTAGTGAGAATTTTCTAATACCTTACACTTGACAAAACTTTTTAAAAATGGTAAGTTACATATAGAATGAGAGTGGACTGTCAATAAAGTATAAACTTTTAGAAAGACTCATCATTTTGATATGTGCATCATCATATTTAAATGAAATTCCCCTAATACAAATTTTGTAATAGTTAAGTTGAAGAAATAAATATTCCTTTGTAGTAGACAATTTATTGACGAATAAAGGTAACTCAAATGATTAGTTTTGTTGATGCTACATATGAAGCCAAAAAGAATATATAAAAGATAATATAATATTGGAGATAATTGTATGCCTATATAATAGGGAAACCTACGCTAGAAAAAATTGAAACTCATTTGTAATGGAACAATAAGTAGCCACAATAATTTTTGTGTCTCTAGTGCTTATTTTGAATATGGATGAGTTTCATTGTTATGGAAAAGATACAACTAAGTTTTGCATTTGATGTTTTTACACATATGAAGTGTGAATACAATGCATAAAAGATAAGTATGTTATGAAAAATATATTTTTATCACTTATGTTTGTATCTGTATATATTGTTACAAGTATATGTGAAACAAATAAATAATATAAAATTATTTTTGGTATATTGATAAAAATGTCATTTTCAAAGAGTTACATTATTTTCATAGAGCATAACTTTTTTTCTAAAATAGATATCAATGTGCTTCTTTCAAATTTAGTTTTTTAACATCCATATGGAGGGCATGCAATTTGTTTTATGACAATATCATGATTATTGCATATTTTATTAACATTTGAAGTTGACTAAACTGTAATTTTGACATACCTTGACTACATAGCTTATAACTTATTGTGTATTTATCAAATTTATTTTTTATTTTTTTTGATAGAAAGAGAACTTCAATAGCTAGGGCATGAATATTTTTTAGAATTTTGTTTCTCTCATTTACTATTTTTCCATAAGTGTCAAACATAGAGGTAGACATGTGGTGAAATATCTATGTTTAGTAAAAGTAAAAATACAAAGTCATAATAAACTTAATATATATTAACATTATAATCATTGGAAAAAAAATTCTTAGTAGTACCTTACTAAATAGATAAGTTTTTCAAATGGATTCATTTGATTTGTCAAAAGATAAAGTCAAAGTGATTTTTTGTCAGCATTTGAGTAGGTGCAAAGGAGACTCCATTGTAGGTATGAATGAGGAGTATAGATGTTATATCAATGTTTTTTTTATCTAAGAGGCTTTAAACTAACCATTTGTAATTAATTACTTCAAATGGAACCTATCAAGTTTTAAATCATAATATTTTATTAAAAATGTGTTATTTCAGCAAAAATCAATATTGTCTAAAAAAGTGTAACCCACTATTGTGGGGTCACCCTCAAGTAAGAAAAACTGAATGAAGGAGAATCAAGATCATCACCCATTATAGATTTTACAAAGATAATGGATACCTCATTTTAAGCATGTCCATAAAATTTGATGTAGATGAATGAGAGGCCAACTCAAAAATGCCTATAATGAAACCATCCTAAACCACAAATTTTATGAACTAAATAAATCTTGTTGTGTCAAAGTCCTAGAATCCATGTCCAATATCAAATTTGATGTAGGAGGGAAGCAACCATGAGAACATCCACAAATAAATTAGGAAAAAATATACTACTCCCCACAATAGATGGATGACTCAAAGCAATATAAGATTCATCATCACCAGATCAATGAAGTCAAAATTAAACATCCTAGATTGAAAGGAATATAAGATTCATCATCACCATCAATAAAGACAAAAGGAATACAATATTAGGACAATACTATCAAAGACTTACTCAACCAAAATACATAAGTTGCTACCACATCAATTCTCTCCTTATGTATAGAAAAAAAACTCCAACTACTTGACCACCAAGTATAATTTCAAAAATAAATACACTTTTAATCTATTCTAGCATCATCATAAATAATTAAAAAAAATTGTACATTAAAGACAATCCAAAATCCCTTTGTAATATAATCACACCTTGCATTTGAGGATTTAAACCCATATGTAGTTAGCAAACACATTTTATTTCAAAATGTATACTTCCTTTCCATATGTCGATATACTTTGATAGTCTTCACATCGCCAAACCAAATAATGACCATTTTCAAGAGTAACTAAATATCCTTATGTATCCTAAAAATTATCTATTCAAGAATAATAGCTCCATGTTGCAAGCCCCCTAGAAAGTTTCAACCGATGTACATTCATAGTGCAAGGAGAAAACTGTAGAAACCATAGACACAAGAATAGGAAAGTTGGTATATTTAGATTTATTTCTAGATCTCCAATGGATGAAAAGGTGCTCGCTTGCCAATTAAAAATTGATGGTGATTATTCTCTATTTGCATTCCATATAACCAAATAGCATATCTCCATGGAGATGAAACTTCTATAACATATAGCTTAACATAACAATCATTTGTCAATCTCTAGAATTAAAACAAATATAGGTAAGTGGTTTTCTTGTGTCATTTCATCCCTATGCCACGCCTCCTTATCATCCTGCTCTAATACTAGTCATATGATAATGGTCAAAACATGAATATAAACTTGAATATTTTTATTGATGATAGCAATGACATTAATAGGGATACATGTGCATAAAAACTACATAACTAACTTAAATAAATAAAGCTAAATAATGTAATATCTAGCACATCCTACTCTAGCATATGTCAACATTTCTCATATTGGTGTGTTCTTATTGAATTCACTAAACCTTCTCAATCACCGAAATGATTTAAATAGAAAAATTAACTTCCTTTTCCTTCATTTTTTATCTTTTTTCTAATATATTTTAGTGAGAATTTTCTAATACCTTACACTTGACAAAACTTTTTTAAAATGGTAAGTTACATATAGAATGTGAGTGGACTATCAAAAAAGTATAAACTTTTAGAAAGACTCATCATTTTGATATGTGCATCATCATATTAAAATGAAATTCCCCTAATACAAATCGTGTAATAGTTAAGTTGAAGAAATAAATATTCCTTTGTAGTAGACAATTTATTGACGAATAAAGGTAACTCAAATGATTAGTTTTGTTGATGCTACATGTGAAGCCAAAAAGAAGATATAAAAGGTTATAAAATATTGGAGATAATTGTATGCCTATATAATAGGGAAGTCTACACTAAAACAAATTGAAACTCATGTGTAATGGAACAATAAGTTGCCACAATGTTTTTTGTGTCTCTAGTGCTTGTCTTGAATATGGATGAGTTTCATTGTTTTTTGGGATTTTTCCATGGATAAGATACAACTAAGTTTTGCATTTGATGTTTTTACACATATGAACTGTGAATACAATGCATAAAAGATAGGTATGCTATGGAAAATATATTTTTATCACTTATGTTTGTATCTGTATATATTGTTACAAATATATGTGAAACAAATAAAGAAGATAAAATTATTTTTGGTTATAAAGTGAGATTTTTAGACTATAAGTATCTCCTATTTATTTATGTAAAAGAGTCTTTTGGTTGGTTTTCATATAATCTATTAAGGGATATATAGGTATTTTGGAAGGATGGGATTTTGTCCAATACATTTTGTCTTGCACTCAATTTTATACATTGTTAAAACTGTGTGGGATTTGTTGTAGAATGTTAGATATTTCATCCTTCATTTTGGCCGTTCTCTTCAATCGCAAGGTTGATTCAATATGTATAGTTTCTTATTAATTATTTGTTAGGGTGATAAGTCCACTTATTTAATGTAATCTATATATTTAAGTTTAATATATATTTAAGCTTAATGTTTTTTACCAAAAAAATATCACAGTTGAACTCTTCAAAAATAAGATATGGATAAGTTTCATTTTTCTTTGAGATTTTGTTATCAACAAGAAATTGGACATGATCACACTTCTCACAATGTGACCATGAACTTTCTTTCCAAATCAAATCTCCCTCAAACAGGTACATAAAATGCTTACAAAACATCCTTTTCCATCCTATCCAATTTGAGTATTCTAAAATCATGTTTCCTCCTCACAATATTGTCAATCATATTCTTCAAGAAATGTGTGCTACAACATTAAATTTTTTTAAGACACTTTTTCATATTCTTTTAACAATGTGTGCTACACCATTGAACATGCTTAAGGCAATGTGTAAAATGCTTAGGTGTTCATCCTCTGAACTCCGACGGTAAAAAAAATGAATAGTAAGTTGATGAATTGGTGTATACATATTCTCAAAAAATTAAATTAAATAATTTCAAGAGACTTAACTTAATATTGTACATATGAAATTTTTTATCCTATCAACTATACCAAAGATGAAAAATAAATAAAATTTAGAAGATTTAATTTACAAAATTGTGCCAAGGAAAAACTATTATAAAAATGAGATAAACCAAAACCAATCTCCCTATTTTTTTCCTTCAATTGATTCACAATACATGAATTCATCTAAAAATATAATTATTTTCTCCATATGAAACAACTTTTGAAAGAACCATGCCTTCAATTAATGAAAATGGCTTACCAATTTCACAAGTGATTATGAGATGGATAAATAAACAATTATGTGATTTTATTTTGTTACTAAATGACATACTCCTAGGCTATTACAAGAAAAAGGAAACCTATTTCCCTTCAAATAAGAAATTTTTAATACTCTTACATAAATTATACCCAAACAACCAAACATAATCAGCAAAATATAAAAATACAAAGAGATTATAGAAAGATAAAAAAAAGATTACGGTTAGAAATATAAAAATTAAAAGAGATTTGATACATATTTCTTATGTTTCTCAAAAATAAAAAAGCATTTAATACTATATTTAAGCCGATAGGCTTTTCACTGTGGGAATAGCCCGCTGATGGAAAATTGTCCAATGAACGTAAAATTGTCCAATGAACGTAAAATTGTCTAATACCCAGAAAATTGTCTTGTACGGGAAACAAAATTGCTCGGAAGTAAATAATTAAAGCTGATAAATTCAATGCAGGAAAAGGTGTGTGCTCCTAAGTTAAGGCGATAAGTATAATAAAAAAAGAAACGAGCATTTATTAGGTGGTTACTTGAAAAATTAACAACTACAGACTACTAAATATTAAGGGGAATTTTATTAAAATATATTTTAATAAAGAAGATAAGTGGTAATAAAAATTTCACTAGAATATTTTGAAGAGAATTTTTAAGGAAAATATTTTAATTTATATTTAAAGTTTTTAATGTTTTAGACTATTTTTCAAAACAATTGAAATGTAAAATTAATAACTTAGTTCATCAATATATCTAAGTTACAATTGTTAAAGATTAGAAATTGTTTGTGAGGATTTTTTAATATGCTAATTAGAATATTTAGTTAACTATTATTATTGGGTTCTATCATAATAAA